>OY804261.1:47226441-47778875 GCA_963680825.1 Meiosimyza decipiens
TGCAACAGGCTTTTTTTTTATACCCTACACAGTGGGTATATTCACTTTGTCATTCCGTTTGTAACGCATAGAAGGAGGCGTGGCAGGTATGGAAAAGTATATATATTCTTGATCAGCGTCACCACCTGAATCGATATAGCTATGTCCGTCTGTCTGTCTGTCAGTCTGTCTGAGTGTCTGTCTGTTGAAATCAGGTTTACGAGAAAACTAAGCAAGCTAACTCAATGAAATTTGGCACACAGGTCAAACCATTTTGCAAGCTGCTAGCATATAAATCGCATTGGCGATATCGGTTCACGGCCACGCCTTCTGCCCATACTCTATGTAAATATACCCAAGTCCAATTTGAAAAAAAGATGCTGCGATTTTGATGAAATTTGGTGATTTGTTGAAGATGAGAACAAAATTAAGGTTAGGCTAGATTTGAAGTTTGCATATTCCCTTAAAGGGGCGTGCCACAGCCTCAAATTTTAACTTTTATAACGCCATAGCTTGTAAACCGTGCAAGATATTGTGATGAAATTTGGTACAGAGCTTATAAATCTTGAATTAAGCATAAAGTGGGCGGAATTTTAAAAGTGGGAGTGCCAATTTTTAGCGATTGAAAATTTGGATTTCGTATAACACCAAATTTGCAAATACGATTTTCATAAAAATTTTAGGGATGATATCACTAAAAGTAGTCATCAATAAAAGTTTATTCAATATTCTGGAAAATTTTGTTGAAGGGCGTGGCACAGCCTACAATATTTATAAACGTTATAAAAAAAGAACTAACTACGCAATCGCTATGTAATTTAATATGGCAGATATACTCGCTAAAAGGTGTCTTCTAGCAAAATTTTGGTACAATAGTGCCGGTGGGTGTGGCACCTCCCATATAAGCAAAATACGTTTAATGCTGTACATAGTGTGCTATGAGGGTAATCTTTATAAAATTTTGTGTAGAGGTGCCGGTTACTATAAGCTTTGAAATTCAATGAAACTTGACAAGTGGGCGTGGCACCTCCCTCATTAACATAAACTTGTAAGTGCTATTTTAAGTGAACTATTGGAGAAATTTATCTGAAATTTTATGTAAGTGGTTTACTGGATATTGGGTACATATGAATCAAAAGCTTTTGAAACAGCAACAGTGGGCGTGGCACCTCCCATATAATTAAAATACCCTAAGTGGCATAACTATCGAAATGTATGAGCAATCATACTGAAATTTGGTGTAAGAGGTTTGTTTATGGAAGGCTACTTTTGGATCAAAATCTGACTGGATTGTACCAGTGGTTGTGTCATCGCCCTAAATTTTAAGAATAATTACGGCACATATCGCAAACTCTACAAGCTATTGTGCTAAAATTTGGTTTGTGCTTGCCAATCACGAATGTCATTTATTGAAGCAAAAGTGGGTGGAATTGGAGAAGTGGGAGTGACATATTTCGTGTTTTTCATTTCTATTCTATTTATTTCATATTCTTTTGACATTTTCAGTTTTTTCCAACACTTTTCAACATTTTTGAACCATTTTATATTATTTTCGACTTATTCAACCTCTTCAACATTTTTTTAACATTTATTTAAAAAGTACTTTCAATGTAGTGTAGGGTATGTGAGTTTCGGCCTGGCCGAAGATAACACCTTTACTAATTATTAATTGTGTTAACCGAGGCTGCACTGTATATATATTGGGAATCGAAGATAAACGTAGTTAGTATTTTCCTACAACAGCTACCGGCTTTATTTGCCCTTAGCGGGGCCTTTCCTATGCAGTTTATTCAATTTTTCACTGGGAAGTAAAGTAAATACATTCTGCTTAGTTAAAATGGATCGCTAGACGAGTGAATAGCGTGTTTTTGATAATGAAATTTATTTCAAATATGGTGAAAGTTATTGAGAAGTTAGAAGAATATTTCGTTCAAAATACGACAGAGAAAATATTCCCACAAACCGTGCTGTCAAACTTGTCATTGATAAATTTAAAGAAACTGGTGCAGTTCAAGATCAGAGAGGCAGAACATATCATCGTAGTGGTCGTTCAATTGAAAATATTACAGCTCTTAGCACAAGTGTTGCTGAAGAGCCAAGGGCATCAATTCGTCGTCGCTTACAGCAATTTAACTTCAAACCAATAACTTTTGTGGAGTCAATTTGAAGAAATTGATGTGCCGAATATGTGGTTTCAACAGGACAGTGTAACATGCCACACAACAACGGAATCAATTGATCTTTTGAAAGAAATGTCAAATAATAGAATAATTTTTCGAAGAAGAGACATGAATTGGTCACCAAGATCCTGCTACTGAACATAATATGATTTCTTCTGATGGAGTTTTCTGAAGAGTAACGCTTTATCGGATCGTTTTTAAACTGTTCATCACTTCAAAGACCACATCATCGTGCAAACATCACGAATTCCATTAAGCGTGAAAGTTATTCAAAAATTTGGTAAAAGATTGACAGCCTGCCGAGCTAGCAGAGGAAGTTACTTGAATGACATTTTTTTTTTCATTACTAACCGGAACCAATATACTAAAATTTTCAAAAAAAAAAAAATAAAAATTTCACACAATTTAAGTCGTTTGTATAAAATTTAAAAAGAACAAATGTAAACACCCTTTATAACATTGAGAGGGATGAGCATTGTATTTCTTTAAAAGATTCTAAAACGTGCATGAGAGTTTAACAAAAACTCGTATATGACCGATTTTTAGACTATTGTATTATGTCAAAAGTAAACTGAACTGAACGATTTCCTTAGCAGTGCTCTGTTATCTCCACTGGGTCTTCAGTGAGCATCTAAAAGAACTCGCTTGCGTAAATGATATTTGCATACTTGCCGCCACTTGCAGACGGACAGAAGTGGGACAGCAAATGATGGATTTCTTATGAAATGGTTGCTAATACTTGGCTGCTTAAAATATGGTCATCAATTTTAATTTCATGGATCAGTGTCCTTGACTCAAGGATCATGTATGTTATGAGTGAAGATATTGATGAGCAGAAACCTTCATATTATTATGCGGGATATTTAAGGGGATGCTCAAAGCGGTAAAAAATGTTTTTCAAGATATTGCAAGGGTCAGGCTTTCTCCGAAAATGTTGTTAATAAAAATTTTATTTAGAAAACATTTTTTTAAACTATTTTCTTATATCTTATGTTTTTGATATACATTTAGATGAAAACATCTAACCTGCGTCATATAACACACTAACCTAAAAAATTCTTCAATGGAACTCTATTTAATTGCAAAAAAAAAACATTTTTTTCTTGCATCCAGTGGGGTTCGAACCTGTGCATTCCGTGTTGTTACATGCGCAGTAGAAAGATCATACTATGAGTAGCTCAGTTGCTTAAGATGTGCGCACTACTGTACAGTGTCATAACGTAGTAGACCTAGGTTCAAATCTCGTCGGAGACATATAAAAAATTGTAGTTCTCTTTGAAGTTTTAAAAATGCAACATAAATATTAAATTAAGTTCCACTTAATAAGCAGTGTTCGTTTTTTGAGAAAGTGGATCTGGATTCCCAAATTTATTTTCTGAATTTACGATTTTGAACATGTCCTTATAAAAAGCTAATTGGCTTTACTACAAAATCATGAACGATAAAAAATTAACTTAACACATTTTAACAAAACAGAGTTCATTTCAAAGATAAATATTTTGCAAATGTTTTTAAGATAAAAGTAAAAAATTGCAACAACAAAGTTAAAACAAATAAAGTGGGGAGAAAAACAACAAAGTTAAACAATACTAAATAACAATGACAGCTACAGCTAAATGTGTACTGATAAGAATGATTAATAAAATATTTATGGTAGGCTTCTGTTTTTATGGTTCTGCTCGTACGCTGCTTAACTAAACAATAATTTGCTTGTTAAATAACTGGAGTGTCGAAATTTGTGTTCTCGTGGTGCTTGGTTTCTTTATCATATCGATAGTCAAGGAAGTGATCACACTTGAGTTTGGATAACGTCGAACTATAGCTTATGGGTTTAATTTATTTGACACATTTTCTTTTACTGATATTTAGAGTGTAGTTTTTCGTTGTGTAAACAGCAATGCTAACGTAATTACATACTGTAGCGAAATTTGCAGTATGCCAGTTCTCGAACACCCTGTGGCAGTCATATGTGGTTTCTGTACTAGAAATAATGAACTGAATGTCGCTGCAATATGTCAGACAATTCTTGAACTCGATAAGCGCCATCTAGAAGGTAGCAAATAAACTGAATGTCGCTGCGGTATGCTAGATGATTCTTGAACTCGATAAGCGCCATCTAGAAGGTACCGGAAATGACATTCTGGATAGTGGTGGAACTTTCAAGAAGGAAATGAATTTGCTATAAAAGGTTGTCATTTGAGCAGTCGAGACACAGTTGTTCGTAAGCAGTAGAGTAATACAGCGGATTTCGAAGCGCTAAAGTGAAATAATTGTCTATACAGTGCCTGTTTAATATTAGAATTTGAATATCGATAATTAATGGAAATAAACAATTGTCGTTTAAAAACAAATGCTTTTGATTTAAATAAACCATTTTATAATTAAATAAAGTTTGTGTTTTTAATTGCTACACAATCCAGTGATCGAACTCAGAAAAGTGTAACAGATCGAAATTATCCTAAAAAGAGGCAGGGAAATTTCGTAACAATACGATTGTGCTACATTTTAGATTTCCTCAGCATTTTGATTTCTTCAACATTTTACGAGTTTTCAACATTTTTCAATATTTCATTTCAATTCACAACTTTTTTCTATTGCATCTCATTCGACTCTTTGTTCCCAGCGTGCTAAAATTTGATGATTCATTATAAAAATCCTTAAAAGGTCTTGCTGTTGAAGTTCGGAGCCCAGAGCTATAGTCCTTATCCTAACCAAATACCCACGTTCAAAGGCAAATATAAATTGATTACACTCGAAAAGGTTACTTATTCACGTAGCTTTGTTGCGAAATTTTTCTTTTTCCTGGTTTGAGAATATACAGATTTATTATATATTATTATAAAGATGTATTTGAACGCGAGAAAGAACCGTTTAAAGAATAAGAAGATCTACATCTTCACCGACAACGATTACGATTACGAAATCAAATGCCGATGAAACGCTTGTTGCGGTATTGAGTATTAACGTATCTGCACCATCCGTGGCTTGTTTGACCATGAAATTCTTCAGCTTCAAATTTTGTCTTCAACATTCCAATGAGGCGGTTCTTGTTTGCATCATTGCCCAGGAATTTATTATGTGACACAATTAGGATCATTGTCTCGTCAAAATGTATGTCAACTGAAGCAGTTTTTCGTGATCGTCGGGATCGCTCCGCATATTTGGTATATCCGTCAAATACGATAATTGGATGTATAGTTCAATCGAACGTGGGTAACGTAATAATTGCAAATAGATGAAAACGATGCACCGCGATGCCAAATGACTCGGTGTAATAAGCATCCTCCGTCGATGATATACATCGTTTTTTCAAAATTTATATCTCCAGAATACTGCTCAAATGCCTTATACATGGAAGATTTAGTACATTTGCGCATGCTTTTGTCATTGGAAAGGGACAATGTAAATGGAGAAAGTTCGTACGCATGGAAATTTTCAAGTTCCTTTTGGGACTCTTTTGCAATGCACATTCTTTGAATAATCAATAAAGGATCAGTCGGGATAGTGTTATCTACTATCCGGATGCCTATATTCATAACACCAAGTGGATTTATTCGGTCATTCCGTTTGAACTTTGCGGTATAGAAATCAGCGCTTATGATTTTAGAAATTCCAGCACTACCAATTTCTTGAGATATGTGACAGATTATCCGATAATTCCAGTGCTTATTGACATAATTTTCCTTAATTCTGGAATAGGTGGATGGTTGCACAACCACTCCATCAGTTTTTTTACGTCGTCTTTGTCACGATTAATCTTCGAACTTCTCTCATTTGAAAAACACGCCGCTTACTCTACCTCAAGGCGGTGTGGAAATGAGCGTTTCGGCCAAAATAAGTACAATTTGGGGCGCTCGTATACGAAAACTATTGATTTTACGAAAAAAAGAACTGGACATCAAATGTAGGCAATTTCCTCCAGTTTCATATACATACATATATGTTTTTAACGTGAATGAATAATTTTTGGCGCCATTTTTCTAATATGACGGCGCGAGCGGCAAAAATGCGAGGTCGCAAAATTGATATTCATAAAGAGCACATCGAAATCTATAAAATTACCCATTTTCAAAAAGTCCCGGAAAACTTTTCAGGTAACCTCTTATTTTTTAACCAAATGTACTATGAATCTAAGTGACAATTTGCTTAGATTAAAACAGCACAGAGTACTTTCAAATATGTTGAATTTTTAAAATGCAATTTAAAGTTTTAGACGATTGAAATAAAGTTATTTTCAATACTTTTTAAATTCAAAGTTAGTTTAAATTTGTTTGTGTTAAAATAAAGTGTAAAAAGGTTATTTTGACTATTTCCAATTTTAATTTTGCGATTTTATAGCAAATATAAAATTTTCCAATTTGCAATGCCTTTTTTTCTGTGTATGCTCTACATAGAATTTGAACAAAAATTGGTTTTATTTCATCAAAACTTAAATTTATTAGCACTCGGTGCATATTAACAAATTTACTAAAAGTCAAAGAGATATCTTCTTTTCAAATCCATTATACTCGAATATACCTACTATATAATTCACAACGGCAGCATATCTTTAATTCAAATGCTATCATCAACTTCAACTTTAGATGATGCATTAATTTTTTTGAGAATAATAAAACTTTATGGACTCTACGAAAGTATAAAATATGCCCTATAGGGTCATTGACAAAGAGATTGCCATTTTGTATATCTTTGTCTAATGAGTAAAAATTGCAAATTTTGATTTTTTTTTTGGCAACAAGTCAAAATTCGTAACGAAAAATAATTTTATGCATTTGTACGCAAAATTAAATATTATTATTTGTTTCAACTACAGTTCGTTGATTACAGCAATTGGTTTTGTTTTTTTGTATGCAAATTTTAATTATTAATTTAATTTTTCTTATGCTACACTCATTTTTTGTAGAACATCTAAAAATGTATTGCATTTCTTAAGTTAAAGCTCTTTAGACACATGTCGATAGTTGGCAAACTTTTAGTGAATCTTATAAGAGTGCTCATACTTACCACTAAATAGTTGACTAATTTTGTAATTGGAAAGAAATTGTAAAATTGGTTGGCAAGCGATTGCAAAAACTTTATCACATGCTGTTTGATGCAAACAAAAAAATTTATTTTTATTTTCTTTGTCTTTCTTATCGTAATAATTCGACAAATTTTCTTGTGGTAAATCGGAACAGAAAATAATTTATATGTAGTTATTTTACTAGGCTTACGGTGTGTGATAACACAAAAGCCTAATTACAAAAACAATATATCGAAAAATGGCTAAGGATCGTTGCTAAATGTAATCATCAGCGATGGAAGCAGATCTTCTTTTTTTTATTTTGCTAGATTTACTGTGGTCCGAAGCTAAAACTGAAACAAAGCAAAGACAAAATACTTTGTTGTGACTTGCCAAGAAAGTTTGCAACGAAGCGCCTACTAGAAAAGACAAAGACACACAACAGAAAAATTAATTTTGGCTTTGCTTTCGCTTAAAGGTCACTGATGATTTCATTTAGCAATGGATGAAACTAAAAAAATTAAAAATTCAATTTTATCGGGTAATCTTTGTTGCCATATAAAAAATCCATTCCACACTTTTATTTTAAACAGGTAATTTCCTTCAAATTTTGGCCGTAGCTGCCCCTAATATGGTCTATTCTGAAGCTCTTCGAGCATGACGATTGTTTGTTTACAATTCCGCAAACGCAACCGATTTATCGGCTTTACGTAGTTAAAAAAGAAACGACTAGAAGTGTGATATTACATGATCTACGCGGCCAATTTACCGACCCGAAGCGTGAAATTAACTGTGCAACCGTATTGTTAAGTATCTCGAAATGAACTGTATGAAATTCATTTAATTTTTTCTTCCCAACGAAAGGGGACTTGCACCACATTCAAAAATAAAGAACTCAAATAATATTTCATTTTGAATAGCGTATTTTAAGACTGATTTTTAATGGAACTATTTTTTCTTCTTATAACGGGTGATATTTTAAGCGCTTGGTTTTTGAAAATTAAAATAAGAACAGAAAATTTGATATAGTGAATGAAATATTTATCTGAAGCGAGACATCAATTCCTTCCATTTATTTTTTTAAGGATTATTTCATGTAAATGTTGCCCACGGCTACGCCTGAGGTGGTTCATCCGTAAGTTTCAATTTTGACATACTTTTTCCAGCATTTCAGCCGGTATCTCACCACTGGCAGCTGTAATGCTGTTTTCCAGGGCTGCAATTGTGTCTGGTTTGTCCCTGTACACGAGAGACTTCACGTAGATCCACATAAAGTAGTCTAGTGGGGTTAAATGGCATAATCTTGGCGGCCAATGGACTGCTACAAAACGTGAGATTACTAAAGCAAAACTCACCAAACTCGCCTCTCAATACATAGGTCCATGGTATCGCATTTCGTGTGGCATGTGGCACCGTCTTGTTTCAACCACATGTCAACTAAGTCCAATTCTGCTATTTTAGACAAAAAAGCCTGTTATCATCGTAACGTACCTTGCTTCATTGACTATAACGTTGCGATCTTCATTATTTTTGAAAAAGTACGGTCCAATGATGCCGCCAGCCAACAAACCGCACCAAACTGCGCATCTTTCAGGATGCATTAGCAGCTCTTGAAATGCCTCTGGCTGCTCTTCAGACCAAATTTGGCAATTCTGTTTGTTGACGTAGTCATTGAGCCAAGAATGTGAGCTTCGTCGATGAAGAAAACTTTTCGTTAAAAAAACACAATTCTCACGGAGCATGAATTTTGATAGTAAAATTCAATGATTTGCAAGCGCTGTTCGTTTGTTTCATGGTAAAATGGCAATTTTTGTTGAGCATTTTTGGCGTTAAAATATGTTACAAATCACACGTGAAGTGTCAAAAAAATTACACTGAAAAAACAAATAACATAGAAATCGCCCGTTACTACAGAATTCATGATGATATCGTGTCCAGATAAAAAAAAAAAAAAAATCTAAAAAACGTAAGAGCCTTAAGATGTGAGTCGGTCGTAACTGACTGCCACTCCCACCTAAATGATCTATTTTATAGGGCAAGCACAGCACCATTTCCTAGGATAGTATTGTGAGCAAAACTAAATTTTAATTGGCTTTCCGGCAAACAAAACCTTTGACGCACATATGACATAGTAGTTGAAGTCGTAAGACTATTTTAATATTAAAAAATTGTTTACGATAGCATTCTTAAATTGCAATATTTCTAATTTACAACCAGAAGTCCTCAACTACATTAGCATAATTATATTGTTCACTAATAATCATGCAAATGCCAAAACACATTACCATCCTTGGTATTATATATTTTTATAACTTTAGTTTTATGGCAAATCTCACAGAGGCAATAACCACATTTCCCATATTGCACAGTGGAGCAAGTTTATACAATAAAGTAATTATGTTACTTACGTATGATAATTTGAATACGTTGCCATTAAATAACTTCGCAATTACAACAAGTTTTGCTTTGCAGCTTTGATTAATATTCTCCTAAGAGCCTTAACTCAAATAATTTGGCTTTAAATCACAAATAACACAACAATTGAACTGCGTATTTTTATTCTTTAAATGTGATGGATGCATAAACAGGTAAACAAAGTAATTGTTATATCAAACCAAAACATAATGAAGATAATAATCATTAATTCTATTGTTACTCTTAAGCTCATCAGATCTTTTAAATGATAAAATGTAGCTAAACTTAGAAACGCAGAGGAAAACATCAAATTGGAAAACGAAGCAAATTGAATGAAACCGAAATTGAAATTTAATAATCCAACTAAAAACAGCTGAAGTTGATTTCAAATAAATATGTTTCGTCCTCATTTAACTAAGGGCTATTTGAATAAATCTCAGCGCTTTATTCACTCCATTAAGGTTCTTTTCAAACCAAGAAACAAAAATGAGTCATAATGCCTAGACTAGCAAAAACAGTGAGGAGGGCCATGGTAAGTCTTTATGATAATTTTTAACATGTTTTCTTTAAAAAAAAATTTAATTGAACAACAAAATAACTACTTTATTTAAATATATATTTTGTTTTCAAAGTTTAATTCAGAAAAAAATTGTTTACTTCTTTTAGAATACCGGCTTTGTTAGAATTTATTTTTTTAGAAGTCATTAAAGTAAAAAAAAAAAACATTAAAAAAAAAGAAAAAACTGTAAACAGTTTTGACACAGAGACCGTGGTCGTTAAGTCCAACGCGAGTTATGATCGATAACTTTGCCGAAATGTCAGGTGATAATCTTTTTGTTTTGTTTTTTAAGATCCATTTCTTGGATTATGATTCATTCAAATTTTGTTTAAAATGTTCAAAAAATTATTTAAAAGTGTTTACTGATCTTTATCAATAATGGAGTAGATGATATGATTGACATTTTGACAAATTAATTCATCAATATCTTGAATTGCATGGCACATTATTGCTGGCAGAAAATGGTGAATTATACATCATTTAACCACTATATATCATATTATTACATATAACCATTTGCGTTCAAACAAATTATAATAATTTTTCTGTGCTTAGTAGGTCAGTCGGCTTAAATTTTATAACTCAAATGAGACATTTCCGTTATACGCAATTTTTTTAAACAAAATCAATTCGACAAGCTCTTTTATGAAAAAAAAATTGCTTCGAATAATCGAAGAGTTCTATATGAAAAATGGTTGTTAATTCCAAATTTTACAATCTATGCGAATTATTGTCTTTATTACATATGGCTACTTCATTTGAAAGTTATTAAATCTATATATATCGAGGGTTAAAATATAATATTTTTGAAGGGCCCATAACCCGTAATCAAGTTCAATAATTTTGATAGCAATGTTGTATATATCGTTGGAAATGCAGTCATTAGTTCTTTAATGTATAGTTACAAAAATGCTAATGCTGAAAGTCGAGATATATCATTTGGAAGTTATATTCAGCGCTTTGCAAAGAGCAAACTGTTTTTTGTCAATGAAATCTAACTTATTTTAAAGAATTTTCTTAAAAACTATGTAAAACATGACATCTATGTATGTATATAGCACAATCACGTAGTATATACTCTAGAAATGCCTCAAATATGGTTATGTATAATGGCACAATTTTTGACCTAACTTCAAAGCATTCCAAATATTAATTTGCTTAAAACATCTACACAATGCCTCTGAAACAACATATGTTGAATTAATGAGAGCTATACATAAAGTTAACTCCTGAAATATTTCAGTACATAGCTCTGAATGAGGTTTTACTTCGCAAAACTTTGATCTACACTGCCTATCTCGACTAAGAGCAACGGTGTCTTTGTAACTATTGAGGTACTAAAAAAATACATATCCAATAAAAAAAAAAAAAATTATTTTACAAATAAAATATGTAGCGAAAAGTGGGGTACCTTTGACACTTAATTTTTAGAAGTGCACATTTCCCAATAGAATTGATGGATTTTAAAAATTGTTACTGTTTTTCAAACATTGCGATCAAACCTCGAAAAAGCCAATAAAAAAAAACTTCATGACCGCTTTTTTTTAAAATTTTTCCTTATTTTTTGCCACAAGTACCGCGACACGGTGCACATTTGACTACATAAAGGGGTGAGGGGGGACTCCTTAATTCTGGAATTCGATCTTACAAACGTGTGTGAAACTTTTTTTAAAATGACTTATTAAAAAGGTTATTAGAAAAAGTGCTAACATATTTACTCGATTTTTAAAGGCAGTTCGCATATAATTCATAAAACGCTTACGTACTGGGTGTCGAAAATTACATCAGCGATCACGAAAACAGTAAAAAAGCACCTTTTAAGAAAAGAGTTGAAGAAGAATTGTCAAAATTAAGTCGTCTTCACACTGAAATTGGCAAAGTCAAATGTACACCTGTGGCAAAGGTATATTAGACATGTTCAAAATAACGTTCTTGGATAACGCCCAAAAATTTGAAAGTTTACTCATTTTTGAGTATCAAAACCTCAATCAAAAAAAAAAAATTAAAATTCTAGGTTTGTTACCAGAGCTACAAAATTTTAACTTTTCGAAATTTCAGTGAAAAAATTAAGAAAATATCAATTTTTTTTCTAATTAAAAACTAGTTTTTAAAATTTTTTTAAATAGCAAATATTTGAATATTAACTTTAATTCTATAAGAAAAATAGCTGTGCAAACAAAAGTGGAAATATGTGACGTCACTAGATGAGGTAAGTGGCTTTTGGCATTTTGTGGCATGAAGATTTTGTCTGGAAATTAAAAAAATTGGATATATCATACTTAGTTACAGCCTTTTTTTTAGCGAGTAACCAAAAGAAGCTGTAGATATAAATGTTCATATTTTCAATGGAATCATATAAAGAATTATAATTATTATCTTAAGCTTACTGTTCAGTAAAAAATTACAAAATCAAAAAACAACATAGGCTAAGTTAAGTTTTAGCCTTTTTTTGTTTCACTTTGTGCTTGGGTTCTCAACAAGTCTATGCAAAAAGGAAAACATATCACGATTAGAAATTCTCACACATAGGCTGAAAGGTCACTGATGATACCATTTGGCAATGGATGAAATTAGTATGACTGACTTTGTCCGTTTTTTGTTTTTTAAATATTTTTTTGAGCCATAAGCACAGTAAAATAATTATAAGCTATTTTTTCTGTTCCCATGCACCACAAAAAATTTTAAAAATTACAATCATTATAGCGTAAAATAATTTACTGTTAGAAAATTGTGCCTGAAGTTAAAAAGAAAGATAATTTATTACGTGAACTTGCATTAATGTTTCCTGATCTTTGTTTCAGCCGCATTTTACATGCAGTTAAAATTGTTAATTTACTAAAACATTTTCATATTTTATTTTTGGATGTATTGTCTTGCAGTACAGATCAGTGATTTACAAAGCTCGAGATATTTTTCTTCTAAACAGTTCCTTTCTTTAGACATTTTTCTCGGAAATCATGGTTCGTATGCCTTTGAGCAAAACGATGCATTTCAGAGATTTGATGGATTTTAGAAAAAGTGGAAAACGCAGAACCCAACACAGAACATCACACAACAAATACAGGATTGCTGGCTTTCTTCGAGCGCATACAGAAACAACAATAATATTGCAGCATTCTGGCGTCATTTGTTGTTTGTTTTTCTTGTTTAACGCTGCTGACCATTGTTCGAATAGCTGTATTTTTTGTTGTTTTATACGCATGGAAGATTTTGTGCTTGAAGAAGAAATGGGTCAGCAAACCTGTATTTGTTGTATTATTTGTGAGTTTTGCGTTTTAAAATTTTTCTAAAAATCAATCCAGACTCAAAATCTAATGATTAAAATTAATCTAAGTATCGAGGGATTCAAAATGGATAAAATCAGTTTTTGAACACGCCTACCGCCCATACAAACAAAAAATTTGAAACCATATACTGTGAGAGTTGATTTAATGCAGTCAAGTTTTATACAAACCGTATGGATTATTTATGCAATATCTGTACAAAAATTGGTCAAAATTTCAACAAGAGGACCTTCCACCTCTCATACAGGGAAATACAGCAAAACGCTATGCTGTGCGAGATATTTGAGGTTAAGCAACCAAATTGCGCACTATTTATAAAAACGATCAGCACTAACAACAGACACAAAGTGGACGCATTTCGAGAAGAGAACGTGATATCTGCCGTATAAGCAAATACTTTAAAGGATATAAATATATATACGGTATCGTAATGCAGCCAAATTTCACAGAAATACTGCAAATAGTTTTTTTTAATCGTGCTGGGGTTGGGTGTGAGAGGCCGAAAAAAAATGTTTGCTCAATAACTCGGAAACTAAGCCACAAGTAGAAAAAAAGGTTTAGATCAATGTTGTAGTGGAGATAAAAGCATATCGATTTAAGGCATTGCCTTAAATTTTTCAATATATACTATAATTTTGAACAAAAAGTATTATTTTTGATGAACAATATGGTTTTCAGATTTTAACGAGTGATGAATGCTACTTTAAAATTTTGACCAAAAACCGAATTTTTTTTTAGACGGTCATTAATAATTTTTAAGCTATGAAGGCTGAGTCAAATCTTGCCATACGGAGATTTTTCGGACATGAAATCGAATTGTTTTCATATACTCTACAAATTGATCTGAATAAATTTTTGTATATTTTTGGTATACTCTCTGAGTTTTGGAACGACTTTTTTTTCGGCCTCTCACAATCAGCACCATCACGTTTCTGGTGACTGACGCATTTTTGATTCCAAGCCTTTTTTAAACTGGCAATTACAAAAAGAATAAAGCAGGATGAAATGATCATAAAACTGTTACGCTACCTACCAGACTATGTATATATATATATATATATATATATATATTACTCTATAGGACAATCAGACTTTTTTAAGGCGTTCACAATAACTTATATAATTTGTATACAGTTTCAAAATCTTTGTGTGCTAAAGTTAATAAAAACAGCTTCGGCTTTGGAACTTGATGAATTTCATAAAAATCATACAAAAATTCCTTGTACATATAGTATAACACTTTGAACTGTAATAATCTTGAAATTTCCAGTCTTTTTTAGCTTTGGCCACATCTTCTACAATTTTTATCTTCTGAGATGTGTTACTTGTATTTTTACCATTTCTGGAATTATGTTCGGCAACAATTTCGAATTTAGTGAATTTTAACCAAAAAAATTATATTTTTTTGAGTCCTAAAATGTTTTTGAAAATCGAAAAAAATTCTGGTATTTTTCGAAATCAAAGTGCAATTTATATTTTATTTTTTTGTAGTGCAGCGTGATTTTGGGCGAAATTTGTTTCATTCTTATGGCATTTTTTCAGTTTTTTTTTTTGGGTGTATCAAAAATTTTTTCGGCTTTATTTTTAGTTTATTTATGTTTTTTATAACTCATTCAAAAAATTAACAATATCCTAAACAGCAACAGTTTTGAGAATCGGAAAATGCCGAAATACCATTGATTTAATTTAATTCAATTTGCTCTTTTTATGAAAAATTTAGTTTTTTTTGAGTCGATTTTCGCATTCGAATAAATTCTTTAAATATTTTGCGCTCACCTGTTTTCTCGACCATTTTGCTTTAAAAACTGGAAATTACGTTGACAATCTTTGTTGTTGTTGTTGTAGTTGATGTTTTAATGAAATGAAAGTGCTTGATGGATTTGTATTCGACACACTTGAGATTCTTTTTTCTTCCTCTGCTTTTATTTTTCAAAAAGTCACTACTCAAAAACTACTTAGCACACTGTGATAAAAACACCAATAACAATTAACGAACGCAAACGTCGATAGCGTAAAAGAGGTTGAAGAAAGTTTGCAGTTATCTATTGAGCCAAAGCTCAAAAAGAAAATTTTTTTTTTGTATCGCAAAAATTTGCAAATGCGTGTGGGTGCCCGTAGATATGACAATCAATTGAACGATGCTCAATTTGTTGTAATTTCACTTTGATTCAATTGTTGTTCAACAAAATAGCAGTGCAATTAAATATTTTTTTTTCTCTTCTTCTTCAGCTAACAATGCCTCAAATGAAAAATTGTTGTTATAATGCGAGTTCACGTGAAATGAAAGTAAATTTCTCACTCGTAGATACTTTTATATCTTTCGAATGCCGCCAACAATGACGCGCAGCGTAGATAAAGGCTCAAGATGCGCTTGAAATTTTGAAACAACAAGAAAATAACTGCACAATATATTTTCGTGTTTTTTATTAATTATTCAAATTTTTATTGTAATTTTATGCAAGTTTTGTTTTTCTGGTTATTGTTATTGTTCGTTCATCCGTTGGTTGTTAGATACAATTGATATTCGAGTTGTATGACGACGCGTTCGAATCGAATTGATTTAATTGAAAATCGCGCGTAAAATCACTTGCGAGTGCTAGCGAAAACGATTCGTTTGGATTTGGATTTCGATTTGAAATTGAAACTGAAATTTTTCTTTAAAGACGGCGCGGTGCTACCACGTTCAGTGCTGGAGCGTAAATAAACGTTAGCATGACTTTGGCTGAAACTGATATACTCGGCGTCGAAATCGAAAAACGGCAAAAAACAGTTCGCGCGACAACAACAACAACATTAATAATAACAACAGCGAAGCCGCCGTCGTGCTGTTTGATGGCAAACGACGCCGTGCACTGTGGATAATTAAGAAGTTTTTTTTGGACAAAAATTTGGAGGTGGTGTAGTTTAGAGTAGCACCGCCATAGTGACGTCCCAGGCGAGATCATGTGTAGCGTCAATTTTAAGTGCTGTATTTCAACTATTGAATGTTTTGATCATAGAAAACCAGCACTCTTGTTGCACAATACCGAGATATGTCCACTTAAAGAGGCCGAAAAAGAGTTTTTGCTCAATAAATGGAAAAGCAAGCATTAAATAGAAAAATATATTATGTAAAAACATATAGAGGAGACAATAACACATCGATTTTCACCTTTGGCTATAAAAGATCGGCTTTTATTAAAACCTGGACGTAATGCGAACAAATCTGAAAACCTCCTTTTATACCAATATTTATAACTTATTTTGCTAGCAGAAATCAACTTTTTATTGAAAATTTTAAAACGTTGAATAAATCAAATCTTATCATACGGTGACCTTGTGCGCAAAAACACGACTTGCATCCATCTCCAACTTCATATCTTCGAATTCAGCTTATTTTTCTATCTGATGCTTACCTTTCCAGTCATAGAGCAGAGACCGATTTTTTTCTACTTAGCCAAACCTAATGCTTTCGAATATATGCAGATAAAAACGGTGAAATCGACTTCCGGATATGCCTACCTTCTGGCGCTTCACCGAAAACCAATGAATATTGTTATCGTTTTTGGTTCCTATACCGATAGCGAAACGATATCTTCTTATAAAATTATTTCTCGTACTACCGATGACAAGAACGAGAAAGGTCTGACCGATATCTTGTTTTTGGCGATAATTCAGTATTAATCGTACGATAAACATTGAGTACGCTAAAAAAATGTTGTTTTCTTTCTGTTAGTATTATGATTTTTTAAAAACTACGATCGATCGATTTTTAATATATGCATATATGTGTGTATGTATGTATACCATCATAAATAAATTTTTTTTTTCTGAAAACAAACAAGAAACACCGCAGAAATATAAAAAAAAACAGTATCAAAAAATGTGGGGTTATTCACAGAAAAAAAAAACAAAAAAATAAAAAAATTGCATTTATACCGTAGAAAGCAAGATTAGAGATAACAATTTTTTTATAATGAAATTACTCTCTTAATATCACATTCCATGCTCTCTCTTCAAAATTACAAAATATAACAAACAAAACAATAAGACAAATGAAAGCATGATTCAATAATATATATACGTTTCCACAAATTCTCAAAATTTCTAAGTGCAATACTGGGTACAGTTTTCGGAAATGACTTCAACTCAAAAGTGCGAATACTGCCAAGCTTTTTTTGATTTTGTACCTGGGATGTCTCAGAACTATTTTTGGATGCAAACGAAAATCTTAGCCTGGGCCGATTTTGAAAAAATCTGTATAAAGTCTAAGATTCAAGTTTCTCTCGAAAACGATGATAGACATGAAAAAAAGCCTCAAGTACGAAATTATTCCTCAAAGAAGTTGTAATATAATGACTCAACTTCTATGTTCATTCTAATGGTTTTGTTGTTGAAAATCTAATTATATAAATTTCCAGTGGAAAAGCTTGGGTAATACATAGTTTAGTTTGAGGGACACCTATTCGATGTCCTTGAAGTTTTAGTATGTTGTAGAGTTCAGCATACTGATCAAGAATATATGATGGGCGCGGTAACACCACCTACATACTATTTTTTTTGAGCTTGAAAATCGCAATCCTTCACCTGTGTAGAGCTACTATGAGGCCCTCAGAAGCTCAAAATCGTTATATAATTCTTATGGCTTCGGTTTAAGAGGTATTTCAAGAATACAACATTAGCACAACAGCAATTTTCTCGAAATTCACTCCCACTGAGAAACCGCTTTTGTGCTTAATAGGGCAGTAGAGAATGGAGAATGTAATTTCAGAGCCGCGGCCGAAAGCTGCCAACTTACCCTATCTCTTATGTAGAATTACTGTGGCTAGCGACATCGGTGTTGGATATGCTATAGTAAAGAATGCGATTTTTCAGCTGAAAAAAAATTAATGAGGCCCACCATATGAATATTTTTTTCGTCAGCATGCTGAACTCTTCAACATACTAAAATTTTAAGAAAATAGTTTTTCCTGTACTATTTAGAAAGTGCTAACCGATGTAATGCAAAATTAAATGATATATTTATGTAGCTATTCAGTAAAAAGAACAATTTTTAAGAATAAATCACATCTGAAATATAAAAAAGTCTTCTTATTTAAGAAAACGAAAATAATAGTGAAAGCGGTGACTATGTGAGTCAACTAATTTCAGGCTAGTTTTTCATAGAAAACGCATCTTTAAGATTGCACAGAACTAGCAACCTACGCGAATTTTAAACTCTTTCGACACAAGCTACCCTACTTGCTTTCCTGCTAAAGCTTTCTCTGTAGTTCTAAGAGTCCTTATACATGCTTCTTCTCGAGTCGCCGTTCGGGGTGAACTTAAGTGGGCAGTGGGCCAGTTCTAGATCTGATTTTGCCCATTTTCAATGCCAAGAATTGAACTTTTTCAAAATACGAAAAAAAAAATTTAATTGACACTAAAAATATATAAAAATAAAATTGTGTCTCTGAGGAAAATTTTTCGAGAATTCTGAGAACACAGATGGTATTGAGATCCTAGATAGATTCTGAAAGATTCCAATATCAAAATATAATATCAGCAGATATAATTTACCCTACAAAACAAGAAAAGTTCACAAAAATTAAAAACTCTTAAAACTTCTTATTTTTTAAAAATTATTTTCGTCGAGTTGCCGCAAAATCGGAAACCTCAGAGTTCAACCACTTTCGTGTTCACGTTTCAAAAGTTTTACTATAATTTAAACTTTTTAATTCATTATTTTGTTTCACCATTTTGGTTTCATTAGTATTAATTTTAATATTTGAAATAAGTCCATAAACATTTATTTTACTTCCCTGCCGAATAATTTGTCCAACTAAACTGAGAAAACGCACACTGTAGGTTAAAACTGTGACAGCAACGAAGCAGTCGACGATGTTGGTTGTGCCGGCAACTGCGCAGCAGCGTTCTCCAACATACAAACAAACAGCCAACGAAAGTATCAGCTATGCTATGTAGCTAACAAATCTAACTTGGCTAAAACATCAGCGTCAACAGCAGCGACGAAACCAAATGTTGGAAAACTTTTTCTTTATTTTATTTTTTTGCGTTTGGTTTTGCTTTTAGTTTTGGCTTTGATTTTTATGTAGTTGCAGATACATTTACCATGGGTAAAGAAAACAGCTGATGACTTGCAGTTGGTAAATGAGTAAAAGTTGGTAGCTCAGCTGGGAAGTTGATTGGTAGTTCGCTGAGTCGTAATTTGTTTGCTAACAACGTTTTCTGGAAAATAAAGTTGCTGAATTTGTACGCATTTCAGGTGAAACAGAAAGTGAAAAGTAGTTCCTTGTTGGATAGTGACAATTGATGGCATCCATTTTATATTTTATTTTTTATCAACGAATTTTAATTTATTGCATTAGGCTTTATTATGAATATCAAACATCCCGAATGAGATAATCATGAGGTTTGCTTGTGAAAAAAGTTACGCCCTTAAGACCTTATGCCTTTGTTGTACAAAACTCAACCTACTCGTTAAGTTGCATTTCAATTAAAATTAAATTGAAATGTTCTGCTCAGTTGTTCATTTTGTAGATACTATAACCTTTTTCACAACATCAATATACATAGATTGCGATGACAAGGTCGAACTTAGACATCAAACCTTTTTCCCTTAGTTCAATATCTCTTCTACGATTTCAATTGCGAGTGCTTCTACAGTTGGAGTTCGTTCTCGAATGTGGTTGCTTCATTTATGTATTGAAGAATTTTGTCTTCTCGTTATCTTTGACTGACATTTGTTTGAACTTCATGGAAATGTGTATCTTGAAGTCAAACCTTGTGACTAACAACTCATAAATGCAGTTAATGCAAAGATAAGAAATTAACACGAGAAAACTGTATGCGCTAATGAATCTTTTTGCTACACTGCACGCTGTTGAACAATTCAATGAGGCTTTAAACAAAAGTTTTGTCTAAAATCAAGCCATAATCTAAATTTCCAATATTTTAGTCATAAGCTTACGCACAGTCCGATTTCAAAATGGAAAATAAAGACATATTAACTGCAAGCAAAAAATGTCAAAGAGTCGTGAAATAGCTGTAAGTTTTTGAAATGCTGTGAAAACGCCAAAAATCGAAGAAAAAGCGTGTCACAAATTCACAAGTCTACAACGACTTTGCTGAGTGCTGCATCCGTACCTGAAATTAAGTTTTTTAAAAATTTTATTGGTTTCGGCAGCAAGATCTCATTTCGGAATCGCAACACACCGATCATATTTTTATTTGGTGAAATACGCTACGCACCATCGGCCAGGTTGTCAAAGGCCTGTGTGCCAAGTTCACGTAGGGGTGTATCAAACAGCTCCTCTCTCATCATCTGTTTTCTAAGCCTGCGTTCAAGCTCCCGTCACCTCAATTTATGCCAATTTAGTTAGCGTCAAGATCTCTCTTCTTCACGTGGAGCACGCTTACTACATATCGTGCTATCAACATGCAGTTTTCTTCGCTTAGCAGCATGATCGGACATTTTCGGTTGTTAATGAATCGATGCGTCTCTGTAGTTGAGGTCTGCATACGTGCACTCGACCATCAAGTCACTCGCCACGAGTTAATCGAGCCCTTATGCACGAAAACCACAAGTCAAATCAAAACAAATCGAAACACCAAGCTGGATAGGTAAGTGATCCACAAGTTCAAGCACTCGAAGCTTATTGCATTCAAAAGTTTATATAATGATCGTTTCGAGTGCACTAATACAGACCTCTACTCTGTAACTCACATCTACTTCCTGCCCAGTTTCTGCAATTGAAAAGTATATGTCCGTGTCATCAAACTATGCGCCTCCGTATAAGCGGTCTGGCCTCTCAGATTTTTCTATTTATGAAGATATTTTTTGAAATATCCATGTCCAGATAAAAACAGCATGATGTAGTAGTTCGCTTATCCGAAACTTCTGATCAGCTGCTCAACTGAGGGATTAGTCGCGCTGTTCAGCGTTCATAGCTTTCATTTTGCCATTTTCTTGATAGTGTAAGCACTGGCATCTTGTTTCGTCCAGCGGTTTTCGGCTTGTCTTAACTGCTTTCTTAGAATATAGCGATCAGATTGGAAAAGAGCATTTTATTATAATCACTCAGAATCTATCAGAAAATGTAGGATATTAAGTGTTAAAAATCGTCACTTAAGTGAAAAAGACATGACAATTAAAAATTATAGTTACAAACAGCAATATGATCAACAAGTCGATTTTATTTTTATTTTGTACCAAGTTCAAAATTAGAGGAAGACTCACAACGTCTTGTGGAAAACTGAAAATCAGCTCTGGATTAAAATCAACTTACAAGTTAAGAGCGAAAAAAAATCAAAATTGTTGTTTTTCTGGCTAGTCCTCAGTGTCATGCTATGTTAGAAAGTTCGGATTAGGAAGTATAGTACATAATCAAAATGCTCACCTGTGTTGAAAATACAACCAGGCGTAACCCTTTAATCACCAGCTGGGATAAACAGATTATGTGTTTTGAAGAATTTCATAAACCCATAAATTAGCAGGAGGTTGGAAATAAAGTTGAGAAATCATTTTTTTAGGTATGAAAAAATATCACTAGGCATCATCACTCTTAAAATTATACACGTAACACATTTGTTCATAAAAATATAATGAATTCATGCATCACGCGTGGGACATAAAAATTTTACCTTTGATCAGTTTGGCCTCATAAAGTCTTTTCTTCACACTTTATGATCTATATCTTAAATAAATTCCTTTAGAATGATTTTTGTGAAGATAACATCAGTTCTGAAGCGTACTTTGGGACATATTGATCAATTCTTGGAAATCTTTTTTTCAAAAATTTGCTAGGTCTCAGACTTAAGCAGCTGGTGCAAGAAGTTTTTATGTGATTTGAAGATTTATATAATTTTGTTTGTTTTTGTAAGCAGAATAACCATGTCGTACGGAAGAAATTCTCGGCCTCTAAACAATAAATAATTTTTTTCTCAAATGGTAAAAAGTAAAATTTTATAAAATGTTGAAAAATTACATTTTTGTATGGGAAAAACTTGATGACTTTTTTTTGAACTCCTACCAGGCCCACGGCTTTGATATGAAACTCGGGCCTGGTTAGGTCAATCTCGTTTCTTTAAAGTTAAGTCTATATATGTTAATTACCTATATTAAATGTTTCAGTATAAGAAAATTTACATCTAGGTTAAAAAAATTCTATATCACAAAAAAAAAGGTTTCAATAAGACCTGAGCGCAATATTACCATTAAAAGAGTGGCAAATTACACCACAAAAGTTTTAATTTTTACTACACTTTACAAAATTTCAACGTTATTTGTGTTAAAGCTCCGAGATATAATTTCAAGTCACAAACAGCGTTTCCTATTGCAACCTCTTGGAGGGTGTCGATGATTTTATCATAACTAAGAGTAAATTTCATAGTGGGATGAAGTTGACTGCTGTGAAACTACCAATTTTGATAGCTAACCGCTCAAAAAAGTTAACTGATTTGACAACGCTTGTCAAAACAATAAAAATTAATCCGAAAATTGTTGTGTATTTGCGTTTCTTCAAGTGGGATGGTTGGATGGTATGGAAGACGCCAGTGATGTGAAAAATGAGTTGATTGAACCAAACATTACGCGTAGACTGAGAAAAGTGTTAGTAAGTCCACTGTATGATGGAAAGTTAATTGGGCTGCTTTTGCGAAAATAAAGCAAAAAAAAAAAAATAGAAAAAAATGTGCATGCAAAGTAATTTTGTCTTAATTTTTTCAATTATAATTTAGAAAGCAGCTGTCAATTATTGCTTACATTGAAGATATTAAGAAATCAGAAATATGTATGTATCTCGCCTTCATGTTATTTGTTATTAGCGATTCACACTGGCATCGAAATAAGCATGATTTGGAGTCAAAACCAACTCTTTCTCAATACAAATTCAACGTCAAGCCAAATATTCTTGAAAGCTGATTTCTTTCAAATCTGCCTGATCTTGCTCGAAATCGGGTACTATTGTGAATGAATTGTCTGGGTTGTTCAATTTTCCTATATATGTGTGCCAAAAAGTTTATTATCTGACAGCTGTTAAATCAAGAAAAAAAAAACGACGCAGCTTATGTCAAACAAAATTAAGTAATTTAAGTTAAGTAGTTAAGTAGTTTTAGAATTTACCTCAGCGAAATCGCGATAGTTCTAGTGTGAAAGCTGTTTTCAATATGGCGATACAAAATCAGGTTAGCTGGATACTAAGGAATTCGACGATTCCTATTCTACCTAGCTTCTTTAGATGTCTCTAATCAAACCTATAGCAAAGAGTACAAATTATTTTTTATACTCTTTGGTTGAGTGAAAGTTCTCTTAGGATTTTTTTATGGGCTCGAGCTAAGATACAGGCATTTGGCGTAGCTCATTAGATGCGTTATTTCTTCAGCCATTTGATTTCATAAGAATCACGAATATGAAGTTTTTGAGATACGCCCTTTCAGCTTCTGAGTATATTTACCATAGCATCTGCAAAGATTTTAATAATTTATTTTACTTGAATACGTTTAAGGACAGTCTGAACAGTCCGATGTCAGAACAAAAAAATTCTGAAACTCAATGTTTCGGCGTATCCTACAGGTCATATTTTATCGACGTAATATTTTTCTTACAGCTATATTTTCAGATTTTAAAAGAGCGATAGATATGTGAACATTCAATATAGCTCGCTTAAAAGATCTATTTTATACTTACAAACTCTTCTAACAAATTGTCATTCGGAGCCATGCATAGATCAAAATATGTACCTATGGAAATATCTATAGTGGAGCCATTTCCTGATAATAAATTAACCAGTAGTGTCATTTAAAACTAATTTTTGACAAAATGATTACGTATGTTGTAGTACTCGTACTGACAAAGATATAACAAATGAAGTGCATTCCGTTGAGGATGGAAGAAAAAAATCGGCCTGTAAGAGCCGACTTAAAAATACCTTCATAATCAATAATATTTTTGGTAACGAACTCATAACCACCGATTAAGTGTGTTGGGACTTATAAAATTACTAGCTATCCCGTCAAATGTTGTTCTGCCCTTTCCGGTAGGCGGCGCAATGTTGAATGAGCTCATGCGATGAAATTCAAAAGCAAAACTGCCATATGAAATCTTCGTGAAGATTCTATTTAAAAAATTCTTATGCATGAGAGCCACCTTTCTGTGACACTTAATATCAAAGCCACGTGGTGTAAATTCCATGAGAATCGAATAAGCGGTCTTCGAGAAAATGATATTTAGAAAATAGTTTTGTATGAGGGCCACCCCAAATAAACACCCTGAAGAAGAGTTTTATAGCATAAGCTATGCCTTCTAATATCGAAGACATGTGATGTAAATTCACGATTTAAAGTTATTTTAAAATTATTTTTGTAAGAGAGCCATCCTACGTATGCACCCTTAATAAAAATTTTACAGCATTAGGTACGCCTCTTTATATAAAAGACACGTGATGTAAATTCCATGCAAATCGATTGACCGGTCTTCGTGAAAATTATGTTTTAAGACTTTGTTTATATGAGGGTACTTAATCGAGATTAAAACCAAACCAAATCACAGACAGTAAGCCAAATTTCATAAAAATTGATCCAATAGTTCCAGAGTTTATCCCGAACAAACACTGTGACACGAGATTTTTAAGACATGCGGGGACCATAATACAGATTTTGGTTTTTTTAAGTAGAAAATATAGTACTCACAATTACCTTTGAAATAAGGACAGATATATGTAGATGTATTAAAGACAATTTGCTGAAATGAAATTGAGCATTTTCAAATGTTCGACCATTTTTTTTGGAAAAGAGCTAATCGGCTTGCAAAAAACTTTGTACCCATACTTGTAGAAGTGATTTTCCAAAAAATCTTTAAGCTTTTAACATTTTAAGTTAGTGCTCAGCACAGAAAAATGGGTTCCCGAAGATAACGTCAAAGTTTTTTGGGTAAAACTTATGGAAAAATTTTGCAAAATTGTTTAGAAAAAATCATACAAATTAAACATGAAAAGAGGTCCAGATTTTTCGAAATTACGCCAAAATTTTGGAAGAAATCCATAAAGTTAGATAGAAATTACAAAAGACAAAACGAATGGTTTGAAATTCAGTTTGGAAACTAAGCTAGAACGACTCTTGGTTTGATTTCCAAATTAAATTTAGAAATTGTACGAAATATTTTCGGACACATTTTGTGCAAGAGAAATATATAGCACAATCGAAAGATTTTTTATTGATAGATAGCTATAATCGTCGGCATAAATGCCCAATTCTGTTAAGTTTATTTCCAAGAAAAAATGCCACAATGTCTGGCCTGTTTTTTTTTCAAGCACAAAACCAATTCTTCAGCATGCTCAGGTGCTGATCTTAAATACCAATTTGCAACACAATTTAAAAGCCATAAATTTTATCGCATTAGGGAACATTGGGTCAATCAGAACCATGTCCAACGAGTGGATGCAAAAATATAACAAGAAAACCAACTATGGTCAAATGAAATGCGATAACTTTTATCCACTAACAATACGCTTGAAATAAAAAAAAATCTGAGTTATTTTTAAACATGTGTGTGTGTATGCTGCCGCATTCATTAGAATAAATTAAAAGAATTTCTTTGTGGAAGCGATAATTCTGACGCAACCTTGTGGCTTATGTCATATGCATCGGCATCCTTTGAGAAAAAAATGAAATGAAATAAAAATAAAAGTTCGGACCGTTGCAAAATTTTATTCCACACCTATTACTTCTTCCAATTAAATTTGGTCACGGTACATATTTCGGTAATTAAAGTAGAAAAAGTCTAGTCAAATGTTTGCATTCTGATATGGCCAGCAAAATTTAAGATGACGTTGTCAAACGTCAACGATGTGACATGGCAAACCTATCTGGAGACGATGAAAACCAGATGATTCTAAATAAGTTCACGTGTAACTTTTTTAAGTTTATTTTTTATCGCTGACTAATTAAAACTAAAATACTAATGACTGTACTATTAATTAAAATTTATATAAATTTTTATTGTTTGTTAATTACCATTAAGTTGCAATTCCAATGTATGTAAATATGAATTTGTTAATGAAGTAAATGAGTCAAACCTTATGGAAGTTGAGATGCCACTTCATTTTTACCAAGTCGGCCCATTTCACTTTCGAATGGAGCTAGTGCAAGCTAATATTTTTGGAAAAAGTTTCACCTTGAAAAACTTTCTTGATGTCAACACGACTACTTTTAGTGGGGATTTTTCATATTTGTACCGAGTTTATTTACATATCTTTGAAAAACATTGTTAGTATGATTGTTGGAGCTCTTGAAATTATTAAAATTACATTTAACAGTAAGGTAGAACACGCATACCTAATGGTTAGTTAAATAGAAGCAGGTAAAAGATAATGTTTTTGTTGCTTTTCTGGATATAGACAATCAGTGCTTCACAGCAGCGCATAATAAAATAACTCTGTAGATTAACAATATGTAGAGTCACATGGCTATTAATTCCACCCTGGATATATTAATGAGCAGGAAATCAGTGGTATCCGCAGGGTGGTATTATTTCAATACTCCTGTGGAATCTTGTAATAAACGAAATATCATGAGATTGGTATGTCTTGGTATGAAGGCAGCAGTGAGATGGACACCACAGGCGGGCCTGGAAATTATAATGCATCTTCCCCCCTTCGACCTTAACATCAGAAATATGGCGACAAAAGGGATTTTTAGGTTAAGGGAATATAACAAGCTTCTAAACTCTGAGGGTCACGGAACTATTTTGCAGAATATGCAACGGGAACTTTTCCTTACGGCAAGAGATTACCAAGTACCAACACTTGACTTCGACACTGCCTACAACATCAACTTTCCATCAAGAGAAGAGTGTAAGAGTGAAGTGACTTATGCTGTCCTATAAAACTCTTGTAATCTTTAGCGTAAGGATTTAGATCATTCATTTGTTAAATAAAATAAATAAATAAAAAATAAAATAAATATCTCTGGCACTGTTGTGAAAAGAAAAAAGCTAACCATCTTCACGGATGGATCCAAGATGGAACTCAAAAAATGTGGCCTAAACTGAATCTAGGAAGGACACAAAGTCTCTTAAGATTCACCAGAGGAGAGCTTAGAACTGCAGAAGGGGTACTGACGGTCACTATGGTGCCCCCTTCAAAGACTTTAGCGCTGGGTTGTGGAGATGAAGAAGAGGATGAGACGATTAAACACCTGCTCTTCGAATGCCTGCGGATAATGAGGAAACGAACCAAATATTTTGGTTCTGCATTCTCTGTTGGTTATGAGGAACTAAGCTCACAAGCATACTCAAATTCACCAAGGCTTCTGGGTGGTTCGCCCCCATTCAATAAGATTATTTTAAGGAAAAAGAGGAAAATACAATACTGAATTACCAATACGTAGGTACTTAAGTGTATTTGTAATTACGCCCGCGTTTTCCGTAAAACCATACTAATTAAAAGTACAGAAAATGCGCTCGATAGGAAAATTCTCCCAAAGTTGTATCCTCCCTTAAGTCTTTTCTGAAAAGTAAGAAAGCACAGGGATAATAAGGTTTATCAATAAACTTAAAAAAAAAAATGAAAAATGTAATCCTTATTGTAGGTTACATTTACTAAATGGTACTGAATATATTGTCGCATAAGCATTATTACAGATTACAGCCGCACATCTGCGTTGCATGGAGTCTATCAACCTTTGGCATCTCTCAACAAGTATATCGTTTCTGGGATCACGTATGATTTCCCACAATTCGGTGCTTTTCCTCGGATTTTTATTACTAATATCACTCTTCACATCGCCCTATAAGTTTTCAATCGGGTTGAGGTCGGGCGACGACTGACGACTTCATAAGGGTGGTACGGTTATCTTGAAACTAAGATTTTGCTGACTTGCTAGTATATTTATGGTCATTATCTTGCAGATATACTCATTTCAGAGGCATTCCATATTCAACGTAGGTAGCATGATCTTTATATCTGATATATAGGCCCTTCACCACTATAGAAAAACACGCCCAGGCGTATACAGTGGTCTGTACGCTGTGTTTAATGGCCTTTCAACATCCTGTCCATAACATATGCAATCACTCCTTTCATTTATAACTTGGCTTAGGAGTGGATTCTCATTCAGGCTTTTAATGCAAACATTTCTTAAACTTTAAACGTCATTTGATATTTCTTCTAATTTCGTTTTAAAGAACTAAGAGTTTTATACCGAATACATTGGAACCTATAAATATACCTGTGAAAAGTACATCTCTGGTTCTAATCCCATAAAGCTTTAATAATATGAAAGAATGATGGAGCATAGAATACACCTTTCTCTAATATGCAATGAATTTCGTTGACCAAACTCAATTTTCTCATAAATTTAAATCACATGGAAATATTGGAATGATAACCATATGACAATTATGTGTCTTCAATGTAACGTAACAAAGAAGCTGTCTCCTCTTCATAACAAATTCATGAACAACTCCGCTATCGTTAAAATTTACCACTCCCTCAACTTTAAAATTGACTGTTACCTCCCACATATCGAAGTGTGTCACAAATTCGAGGATCGCCCTCCTCTTGATCGCGACTCGTAATATGTGAACTACCTTAGTGCCAACTGATTTTGATTTGTTAAGATCTTTAAACTACATTTCTTTAATGATCAAAATTGCTATTTAATAAAAGATGGAGAAAAGCACATTGTCGAAAATCTGGAATGTCGTAAAAAACTATAATTACAAAACTGTCATACTGTCAAAATGATTTACATTTTAAATTTTTTAGGTCAAAGAATTACGGAAATGTGCTCAGCACATCCGAAATATAAGAAACAAGCAAAAAATTTCATTAATATCTGACAGCGTTTCAAAACCATTAGCATACAAACAAGGTCAAGGGCATAGAAGCAAAATGTTGCAACAAACTAAAACAAAATTTAGACAAAAAAACAGAAACAAGTCAGAAAATGCATTTACAGAGTTTAGACAACGAAAAACGCCAACACCTAACAAAAAGATTTGAGTGGCAACAACAAAAGAAACCAAACTGTCTATGTAAACTTTCCCACGACACTCAATAAATCTCGGCAAAAAAAGTTACAAAAATCTGAAAAGCTAAACATGAAATATCTCATATCTTTTAGCACGAAGTGAAGCCAACTCCAAGATACTCGTACGGAACTCAACGACTCTTCAATCTTTTATTTCAATTATTATGATTTATAACAAACCATATTGATTTAGTTTCAATTTTGATTTGGTTTATTTAGTCATTTGAATAGAAGAAAAAATAATTAATCCAAACTCAAGCAAAAAAAAAACGATTAAGTTGATTTCTTGCAAAACAACACCGCGAGCGATGCGAAACTGACTGAGAAGAAAAGATCTGCAAATCTCACAGATGTGTCAAATTTCAATGCGATTCAATGTGATACTCGTAAATAAACAAAAATAATGGTCTAAAGCTGGGAGTACTAAAGCAAAATATTACAAAAAAAAAAACAAAAAAAACTATTGCGTTGAAATGAAATTGCGCATTTAAAATAAGAAAACCTACTCGCACAAACAATATTAGATGCTCAAAACTAAAATAATTTTTTTTCACATTTAATATCAAAAAAAAAAATTAAGTCAAAACCTTTTTGGCGCATGACTGGAAAACATCTGTCAATTGAAACGTCCAAAGTATTACAATACCAGAGTAATCCAACTTAAACTTACAATTAGTTTACAAGTTACATACTCACATACATATGTACATATGTATATGCCAAATGTAAAGTCTGGTAACAGAAAAATTAGCACGTTTATCCCTGACCTTTATTTCAATTTTAGAGTTGGTACTGCGTGCACTTGTACTCCGTATCAATTTATCCCTTTAATAATAACAATATTTCATTAAGACACTGAAACAAATTCATTTCAAATTCGGTCCGAAAATATTTGATAACGATACGACATCAAAAAAATTATTATAATGTAATGTTTATCGTATGATAGAAACTAAATTATCACCGAGAACGAAATTCAGTCAGAACTTCCGTAATACAAAACACTTAAAACGCAATATCTTGGCACCTATGGTAGCAAGCGTTTTGCAATTCGGCGCTAGGATTTATATTGCCTATGCTAAGCACCTCAAGAATTCTGAACGAGATTAGACAAGTGGGCCATACCTTGGCATCTATCGCAACTGCAGTTGTGAAACCTGATAGTGCAAATGAATATTGTTTGTACCAAGCAACTCGCTAAATGAGAACATGTTTGGATAATGGGCCATAGCTCCTCCCAAAAATAAAATACAAATACAAAATACATATCTAAGGTCATCCAGGTCATCAAATAAAAACGAATCAAGTGTTTTGGGGCATTTTCTAGCAAGTGCGGGGCAGGAGCACAGAAAATATTTAATCATTTCTTCCTCTTCCACATCTCCATAATTTCTACAGAAGTCAAAAGACCTAACACCTTATCTCTTCGCATGTCTGCCGATGTAGCAGTGGCCAGTTATGACTGTAACAACTGACGAGACACTAAATCTAGTGCGGGAAATCAGTTCTGAAGAACGCCAGATTTGCATAGTTATATTGCAAGTAGACTCTTGAGTCCATCTTTTGATAGCATTTTTTACCATTTCTTCTTTAACCAGTAACTTGTAGGTAGCAAGTGCCATGCCAACACCTTCCTTGTCCTGAGGAATTTGTGCAGTAGTCCACTGCCTAGCAAGTTCATCAGCTTTGCAATTGCCTTCAATGTTCCCATGCCCAGGCACCCAGATGAGGTGAATGTTAATAGGTTGAGCCATCTCATTTAGAGACGAGCGGCATTATTTGGTCGCTAGTGAGCTTAGGAAGAATGATTCTAGAGATTTGATACCAGCCTATCTGAAAAAATATTTGTTTCCTTTTTGGATACAACATTCATCTTCAGCCAGGATGCTACCTCTTTTATCGCTATATCCTCTGCCTCAAAAACGCTACAATGGTCTGGTAGCCTCGCAGAAATTCTTATCTTCAGTTCCTTAATAGAAGGATATTTGAGTGTTCTGTTTTACCCCCGGACCAGGAGACAGTTACATTGAGTCTAATGGCAGCACAAGCTGCCATCCGTTTACCTAACAGGTCAAGAGGAACGAGATGAAAGAGGACCTCCAAGGCGTCAGTCGGTGTGGTCCTAAAAGCACCACTGATACACATGGCAGCAGCCCTTTGATCTCTCTGCAATTGTTTGTCTAAGACAGGCCACCACACCACAACACCATATAACAAAATCGGTCGAATGACCGCTGTGTAGAGCCAGTGAATAATACGAGGTGATAGTCCCCATCTTCCACCTACCGCTTTCCTACAAGAGTATAGCGCTACTGTTGCTTTCCTAACTATTTCTTCAACATTACTTTTCCAACTTAATTTCTTATTCAATACCAGACCAAGATACCTTGCACTACCTTTAAAGGCAAGTCTAGTACCCTTTAGCGAAAGTGGCTCTCTAATTGGATGTATGTGATTCCTAGTAAAGAGTGCTAGTTCAGTTTTGTTCGGTTTTACTCCTAAACCAGCCTCATCTGCACATGAGACGAATTTGTCTAAGGCATCCTGACGAATTTCACATAGTGCGTTTGAGAATTCGCCACATGCAATTAGTGCTACATCATCCGCATAGGCAGTAGCTCTGCAGCCATCCCTATTTAGTGACATAAGCATTTTATTTGTTGCCAGATTCCACAGTAGAAGCGTACACCCCACTGCGGCGTTCCTCTGCAAAACGAATCTATTTGCCTTGGATTTATCAAGAGCTGAAGTAATGATTCTGTTTTTCAATAGCTTTTCAATCAGCTCGACAAGAAATTTGTTAATGCTCAGCTTATGCAGCTCTGATATAATCATACCTGGGTTAACATTATTTAATGCTCCTTCAATATACAGGAACGCCGTCGAATTCCTTATAAGAAAAGGATTTCTCAATAGTACCCACTAGTGTATGGAGTGCTGTTTCTATAGATTTGACTTTCGCGTAGGCATGAACAAAAACCCTTACAAGTTGTGAAATTTTGTACATGGACCCAATTGTCTGGACGCGTAAAACTTAGACGGGGTTATACCATGGACAATGCGTATTGTTATATATAAAAATGTGAACGGAATAACCGAGAATTATCGGCGATAACGAGACGAGAACGAGGCGATAACGATGCAGATCAAAACTTTCGCGTACGAGAACGAGTACGAGACGATAATTTTTAGGTATTGTATCGTTCTCATATCGGTGAAGCACTGATAACAGTACACACCTTATCTATGAATCTCTGTTCTTTTGAGTTACATCTGTAGACCCAGACCTTGATAACCTAAAGTTATTGTACACAATAAGAGATGTTCGTCCTTTGCGCTGACAGAAGAAAAATTAAGACATCTTAGAACATAGATGAGCTTACCTTGGATACAATAAAAATCTTTCGAAGTGCTTTAATATTTTTTTGCTGTGTAGCTGCAGACTTTGGCGCTGATTAATAAAATCATTTCATCTAATTTTTGTCCATTGCTTTTTTCATGCGCTTGGCCATTGTTTTGAGGCGGCACACTTCAACCTCCATTAACTTCGATACATGTGAAGATGTATGTAGTGATTTTTCGGTACTTGCATTCGGTGTACTTTTTGTGCTGAAAACAACATTTCATTCAGATTTACCAAAAATTTGTGTTTATTCAATTTTATTTTGAACATTTGATCAACCCGTAGCACTCCACAATGATATCAAATTTTGCATGAATCACGTTGCGATTGTTGTTTCTTTAAGCCTCAGGTAAAAACTCGTAACTGTTTTTAAACGTCTGCAGCAGGTGTAAGAAATGAGGTTTTCATTTTGTTTTTGCCAACCCACAACTTTAGCGTGTGGCAAGGTAGGGTAGACGCATGAGGGGTTCCACCATAATTTCAATGTCGCTAGGTACGCGTTAGAGGCGCTTAAAGGCGAACAAGCGAATAATGAAAGAATCATAATAATAAACTGAAAAATAATGGGTAATTGGGCAAATATGATTTTGCCGGCTTCTAGTATTGACCGCTGATTGTCTGTTTTGACTTTAGACGCGCATTTTAATTTTTTACAGTTTCATTTTGACTTTTTTTTTCAACAAAAGCATTTGCAATTGTACTCTTATTCAATTATTTTGTAGAGTCACTGCTGAATTTGATTGACAGAAATATCATTTCTTCAATTTCAATGAAAAAACAGTTTCAAAAAGACTTAAAAAAACTTAAAACTTCAAGTATCAATTATTGTATTTCGAAAGAGTTCTCCAACACTTTGGTTTCGAATAATAGCTACTGATTGTTAGGATATTGAATCCATGAGCAAAATGACAGGAACAGAAATTGGACGATCTTAGGAGTTTCTTTTATCCCCCATTCTGTTGATCTGTTGATACAAAGGCTTGTTTAATTACGTTGAACGAAGGGGCGTGTACCTCTCCGCAAACTAAAAATTGAAAATGCTTTACTAAGTGAGGTATCAAGTTCAATATATCCCATCTCGATATTTCAGTTTGGTGATACTTGAAAATTAAAAAAGTAAGCGTGTCACCTCCCATAAAAAAAATATTTGAAAAGCTATTAGTAAAGGCCGTTAACCAAAATAAGGGTGTTAAGCCAACCTTAAAACATTAGTACGGGCATGAAAAAATTTCTCATGTGAAGGTTTTAGAAAATGGCAGATCCATGCTGCCGTGAAAAATTTTGCTGTGTAGAATAGAAGTTGTTTCAGTGAAAAAGACTTCGAGCTGAAATTTGGACATTGTTTTACTTATTTATTACATAAGAAACTATCTATCGCCTTTGATATAGACTTATAATATAGTACAGGCTCATATGTTCAACAATCGGAAATAGCCTGTACCAATTCCAAGTTCATTTAATGAGCTAAAGAGACCAAAACAAATTAAGTAAAGAAACATATGGACAAAGTTATATAAAATTTGCTTCAATCTGTCATTAACTTAAGACTTTCTGTAGCTTATTAAATTAGCTTTCAGATGATGTACAAAAGGTTGAAGTTGGTTCAGGCATACGAACCTTATAGTGATTGTTGAGTTTCAACTTCCGATGGCTAAGTAAATAATATCGTTGGGCCTAGATATTTTTTTCAAATAAGTTAACCATAACAATAGTAATTTATTTCAGACCGAGTTTGGCAACGGAGCATTTAGTATCTGGAGAAGGCGTTGATCGCATACATTTTTACGATAACAGCCAAACAGTACTCAAATCATTAGTCAGCTGTAGAATTAAACCCAAATTGGTCCTTCGATGTTACATCCTGCTACAAGACCTCAGCAGTCAAGTTGAAACATGAGTTTGCAGTATACCTGACAACCGTGGCTTTGAAGGTATCGTAATAGCAGACGAACAAGCAAAAATGGGGATGCTCCTTTGACCCTATTCGTACTATGTTATTTTATTACATTAAGTACCACATAGTGACTCACAGTCACTCTTAAGTATATGCTCTATTTTAAAAACATTTCAACAATTTATTTTACTCCTATAATACAACCTTAAGTCAAAGAAAAACCAAACAATATTTTATAAACACCAAAAAAAAGATAGTTAATTATAATAAATAAAGCCGACCATTGAATTTTCATACTTTATTTATCAGGTTTAGATGGTATATATTGGCGGAAGGACACCCTGTTCCTCGATAGTGAGGTTTTCACCAGTAATACAGTATTTTTTAAAGTTTTTACTGATATTATAATATTTCAAAGTTCCTTGATTTCGGCTAAATTATCCTGTGAATGCCGCGCTCATCTTGTTTTCTTGTCAACAAAGCGAAAGCATCGAGATATGTCGGCAAATCTTTTTTTTTTGGCATACAGGCTCATAAAAAGGATGGCAGAGTTTTCCAAAATCAGCAATTCTCTACTTTTGGAGTCCGGCATATAATAGTTATCCTACATATGTGAGATTCTCTACTTTTTCAATAAGTTTCTAGTCTCATCCAAAGGTTTTGGTTGCATTTGTCCTTCTGTATCGAACAATGAGACGCAGTACGTAGTCGTCCAAAAATAAATCAATCGCATTCTACCATTTTTTCGCGAGAGAGTACGACTTTATTTACTACCCTTCCAATTTATTTTATAAGCTGAACTTTGCTGGTTATCTTTACAGTACTTAAGCGTCCTTGCCTACGAATGGCCCCTCTTCCGTCTCCACCCGTTTGTAATTATCTACTATCATCTACTACGAAAGTGGCTTCGCACGTATCCATTCCACTATCAGAAGAAATAATTTCGTTGGCTGAATCAAAATCTTCATCGTCAATAGTTTCAATTTCATTATCGACGTTCGCAACTTCAAACTGCTTTGAAATTTCAAATACGTGGTGATAGCTGTGCTTAATTTTTATTCGTATATAAAATCCGATATTTCAAATTTGTTGAGGTGAATGTTTTTTAATTTGTTTCTACAAACAAGTTGGACATACATATTATAACTTTTGAAGGATATCATTGTAAAATTATATGAAGTGACTGTCAGTCACTATGTGGTACTTCGCGCAGTTATTTTTGTTTTATAAATATTTTCCTTTGATAAAATGTACAAATGCATCTGAATCAATCCGTTTCTAGAAGAAAAAGGCGGAATGAAGGAATATAGTAAGCCAATGATACTGGAATCCTAATGGTCAAAAAAGTATAGCAATTTGGATTTGATTTGTCACTCAAATTCACTACCTGGTACGAATAGGGTTAAGGAAACCTATTAAACGTATCACTTTATATTCGACACTTTTAACTTCACTTCCCAGAAATCTCTATACTATACATACGGCTGCTCAGAGATGGATAAATAACAATTTGAGCAGAGTAACTAAAAATCTTTTGACCTGAAGAAGTTCAAAGGGAAAACAAAGTCCTTATCACGCATCATATGTGGAACGACTCTGGTAAGAGTAACCACTGGAAGCTGTCTTATAGGTTTTCATGCTCAAAGAATTGGCCCCATGAGGGCGAAAAGGGGACTGTGTAAAATATTTTATTACACTGTCCTATCTTTAATAGACTAGGTTAGGTTAGTATAGGTCAGCTATTTAGTTTCATTATGAAATCTGGTTGGTTCGACGAGAGGGTATAGTCAAACACCCTGTGGTATCACAATGGATCACATTTGGTCGAAGTGAGTCGGTTTTTCATAACTGACTGCCACTCCTACCTAACCTAACCTAGGTAGACTAAGATGCAAAACACTTGAACAAATGTTATTCAATATCTTTGAGGAACTATCTAGTACTGACACCTCTAATTGTTATAAGCTAGCTTATATTAAGATATCGTTTTTATTTCGATCAATTATAGCAAAGTGAAATCAATCAAAAATTTTGAATTTAACGTTAAAAACGGGCGAATCAAATGAATCACATGTAACTCATTTGCAAGATGCTATAAATAAAGCATTTTGCATATAACATTCGCATTAAATTATTTGCGATGTCATCTCATATGCTTTGATCAATGTCATGTAAAATGCTCAAACAAATCGTCTTCTTCTTCCGCGAAATCATCCAAATTATAATGTCTGCATATGTTATGAAGTACCCTACAAATATTAATAGCTTACTGTGAGCCATATGGCAGCGTGGTGTACAAGCGCCAAAAACCATGCTCACCACTTTCATATTTCGATGACAAATACTCTCCCGCTCGACTGGTATTAAAAATTAAGACGTCGTGTCTCTATCCAGGGTGACAAGCATTCACGCTTCTAATAATCAATGCAGCCAAAAACTCGCGTGATTTGAAGTTTTTCACCAAAATTAACCATTGGTCTGCGACATTCTTCTTGAGTCAATGTTAAGTTTATCCATTCTAGACACAAAACTTTTTCAAGGACAGGTACATTTTGTCGAGTATAATTTCCACATAAGGATGTGTCAATTGCACGATGATATTCGAAGTCTCCTTTATCAAAATATAGTTTCCTTTAGAGTGTCCTTAAAAGCTTCTTATTAATGAGTTAGAAGGTGGATTATGTGCCTCGTAATTTTACCATTATTATTCTTCGCATCTGAACTTAATAAATAAGCGTCTCATTTAAAAAAATTTGACTTTTAATTTATTTTACAGTAACGTCAATCAGCAACAACAGCACGTGCTTGAACATACTCATCACATCGATATAATTTTGACTCGAAATTGCGAAATCGATCGAGTTCTAGAACACCTAAGACAATTTCGATCGATTTGTGAATTCGATATCGATCTAATTTCGATTGATTTCCATCACATGACTGATTATCTAGAATATAAACAAAATTTCCTGAGAACTTATGCATTTTAGCATTTCTTATAATCTTAGTCTGAGAAATTTTTTTATATCATTCCATCTTACTTTAATGTGGCCAAGAAAAGAGCGGTTAGAGTTCTCGAGATGTTGTGGATCAGTTCGAATTAGTGGCACATAGCTAAAAAGAAAGAATGATTTTAACGACATAGAGTGCATTTTAAAATTCAAACTATGTTTAGTCTGTCATAGTCTACTTAAAACCTGCTTTTACTCTAAAAGCGCGTCATAAATTTAAAAGCAGGAAAAGGTGGTTTTAAATATTTAAAGCCGGTTTTAAAGTGACAGGTGGTATGAAAATACTGTGATAGTTTTGATCTAGAAAATTTCACAATGCTAGTTAAGAATGTTTTCATTCAATTTATTTTCATTTCGACAATTTACAAGGTGTTCTAACGCTCTCTTTTCACATACGATTCTCTCAGCTATATATTATTAAGTATTGTCAATTAACACGGAAATCTTTTTTGAAAAATTTTTTCTTAATTTACTGCAAGTCTATTTTATTTTTATGGGGTCACTCTGTATATCTCTTTTATAGTTAAGACCTGGTTTTGTACGAATATAATTGTCAAATATATGAAATTTGCTTTTAATTTAAAACTAGGTTTTAACTAGAACGCACTGTATTTTGCGACTCTAACTTCGCGTCATACTCTTTATATTCCATCTTATAGATTTTATAATTATATCCACTATGTAAAATTCAGTTTTTCTCTGTCTGACTGTCTGTATGTATTTTATAGACGGCGAAACTATGCAGATGATTTTGATAAAGTTTTCAACTAGGTTAGCATAAATCAGGCGGATATCAAAGGCTATACAACTTTTATTAAGGGTGGTGGTGGAAAATTCAATTTCATCATATCTCATCAATCGTTTGATGAACTGTACGAGTAAAAGTAATTTTCAATAAAAAAATGAGCTGTGCCACCCCCGCTATATGAAAAAAATCAAAATTTTTTATGTCTCAGCAATTATTTGACCCAGTTGGATAGCATTTGGTATATTATTTCCATTATAAAAGAGAAAAATTAAATTCATCATATCTTACCAATTGTTTGAGGCAGATGTATGACCTTAGAAAATATAGAAAACCTGCGGTACATGTACTAATTTTCAATGAAAAATGGGCGGTTTTGTGTCTCCGATATGAGCAAAAAAAATGGACCAGTTCGTCTGTCGTGCATAAGCTAGCGAACTACTTAGATTAGGTTGGATAAGAGAGGTGGCTTAGCACAGCAGGCTTGACGGTGAATCGGTTGGTATTAAGAGAGCAATATTCAGTTAGTCCCATTAAGATAGTGGAAAAAATATCCGATTTTAACTTCGGCAAATTCACTGAGGTCATTGAAGAAAGGCTTTTCAAGACATTTTAGTCTGATTCTGGCTAAGGCTGGACAGCTACAAAGAAAGTGCTCATATTCAATTTCGCTCCTGCTGCGGTAGGAAGAATTGGATGAGATACCTAATCTTTCAGCATAGTTGCTGACAGCCCAATGTCCAGCGGGTACTCTTACGATATCAAACCGGCTCCTAGACAGTAAGTAGGTGGCTCTCAGTTTTTTATAAGAAGGCCAGATTGAAAATTATCTTCTTAATTAAACCGAGAGGAGTGTGCACATGTTGCGGAGCAGTTTCATTAAGAGAGAAATCACGTCTTGCTAGTTCATCACCTCTTTCTTTTCCCCAAATGTTTCTCCATCCTGGAACCCAAACTTGCGAACTACTCAATGGATTTTTATATTTTATTTCTAATGTTTCTTATGGTCTGTGAAACGTTCTTAGCATAGTTAGTTTTATGACTCCTCCTTTATTTCAGAAAAAATCAAATTCATGATATTTCTTCAATTTTTCGACGCAAATGATTGAGAATTACTACATATAGACAAAGCATTTGGAAAAGTAAGTTTCAATGAAAAACTGCCACTGCCGCTGCCACGGCTTCACCAACAAGAAAGGGTAGAGCAACGTCTGCTGGGACAGCTAGTATATATACATATATATGAGGCGTACAGTTGCAAAACTGGCCAAGACCAGTTTTCATACTTTTGGAAAAACAACGAAAAGCTATTATCTTCATCTGTGTTTTTTGAAAAATTAAAAAGTATTTCCCACATTATAGCTTATAAAATTTCTTGCTCAAAACATTTCAGATCAGACTTTACGAGTTTCATCTGCCTAAGATTTCGAGAAAACAAATTTGGACTCGGCGGGCTATGATCCATTGAACATGGACTTGGCTGGTTTTGAGATGGTAATCAACAAATTTTGTTTGACAAAAAACGTAGACTTCAACGGTTTTGATATCAATGTGCTGGACTTGGTTTTGAATGCAAGTTTATGGACTTGGCCGATTTTGAAATCGATTTGAAATCAAAAATAAATGTAAAAAATGTGATATTTTTTAGTCCAAAAACATAGTAGAAAGATAAAGCATGGTCTAGATTCTGATATATGAGAATATCTCAAAATTTGATTACAATTGGTATTTCAAAATAAAAGAAAATACCTTTAATTTAATTCTTCATTTTATGGCTTGAGCAACGAAAAGAAAAACAAGAAAAATCTATTTCAGTGTGTTATTATGTAGTTTTAACAAAATACTTTTTTAAGTCTTGACGTTGAATGACATGTGCTGCTACTCGTGAGATAATAATCTTTTTAGAATTTTCACCTCCATCGCTTGCAGCATCTTTGAGATTCATATGAAATACCGATCAAAACAATTTATCAAATTGCTAATGAATTTATGATTTGGCGAAATTGAATAAAAATCACAATAAGTGCATGAATGAATGAATGAATAAATGAAAAAAAAAAAAAATATGAGAAACATATAAAAAAAGAACAATCTCAGGCAATTATAAACTTAATCAGGAAATACTTCTATGCCATGTGCACATTCAAGCTATAATTATTAATAAACAAGCAATAAAATTTGATGTGGAATTAAGATTTTTTTGTATTCTTAATAAGATAAAAGTGTGAATCTCTTATTGTTAATTTTATTTCTTTATTTCAGTGCTGATTGCCGTGCTTACCAAATTATGCCGATCGCGGGTGCGGATGATTGGCAGTGGGTAAGTTGCTAAGTAAGAAATTGATTTTTGTTTTGGTTCATTCGACTTGAGTTCTTTTCAATATTTATTTTATTAATTTTTATTTTCTGTGGTTCTGATTGATGTACTTGACTGAAATGTAAAAAGCTTAAGGAACATTAAAGCATCTTAATATCTTTGAAGCTCTTTCGAATGAAGTATTTTTTTAATTGTTTCTGGACAAATATACTCGTGTGTATTTCCCCTCAGGGCGAAAACTCAAGTTGTTGTGTCTAAGTGAAGATTTATGTATAATATTCTTCACAAAAAATTTTCTGCATGAGTAAACTTTTGTATACATGCGCGCCGACTGACAAATATTCAGCATAAGGACTTCTTAATTGAAATAAAAATTGGTATTCCCTGTGGTTTCGCTATTAGATTTTCTGATTTTGCCCCCGTGCTTGCTGTCAGTTACCAACTGCTTGGCTTTTTGGTTACTTTCTAACTTTGACTACATACAGTTTTCTTCGCAACTATCATTCTGGCTGTAAATGCATTAAGAAAAGATTACAATCAAATAAATGTATTTGGTTGGTAGATTCTTAAAATATTTATTTACTATCAACAAATCTTGGTAGATATTACTCTTGGAAGTTAAAGTGTTGCTTATGGGGTTAAACATGTTATATGTTTGAGTGGATTGCATAGATATAATTAGGTCAAATATATTTTGGGAATTCTATTTTCATTTAACTTCAATTAACATTTCTGCGAATCCTTTTCTGAAATATAATTCAGTAAAACAATATCTAATTACCTTTTGCTAATAAATGGGCGTTAAAGTATTACGTAACGAAATTTGGGGGTGGGGGTTTTGTAAAAAGTTACAGTGGTGAAAGGAGGGTCGAACAATGCGTTACATAACATTAATTTTAAAGTGAAACTTCTCTAGCGGGGGGTTATATGAATAAATAAAATAAGCATGTACTGCGTCCATATTACATGAGGTTCTTAAAATAGACAATACACATCCTTGTTTCAAATTTTAAAACTCTTGCTACCATAATTTACCAGATACATATAGCGTTTTAATTGTTTTTATCGCAAGGAAGGTGCCACGCTCCGTCACCAAATTCTAAGGCTCTTGCTATCAAAGGAGCAAAGATATAGCGTTTTAAGTGCTTACATCGTATGGAAAGTATCATGCCCCGTTGCGTATTCCCGTCCATATTTAATTAGATGCTTAGCGTAACCTATGAGCATCCTAACACCAAATTTCAAAACTATTGCTGCCATAGGAGCCAAGAATTAAGTGGTTTTGTTGCATGAAAAGTGTCACGCCTCCTTATCTTATCCCTTCCATATTTTGCGAGAAGCTTTGCATTGAGCATTTACAACCCATCACAAAATTTTAAGACTCTAGCTATCATAGGTACGAAGATATAGGGTTTGAAGTATTTGTGTTGCAAGAAATGTGCCACGCCCCTTATTTTTATCAAAATAAAATAAAGCCTATGTCACTCAGGGATAGTGTAGCTTCCTATTCGTAGAAGAATTTTAAGAATCGGAGCAGCAACAAACTTTTGTGACTCTTACGTCACTTGGGTATTACGTAACTTTTAAGGAGGGAAGTGGGGGGATTGCAGAAAAACTTTACTGCACGTTGCATGGGGAGGGAGGGTCAAAAATCTCCAGAATTTGCGTTACGTAATACTTAAACGTCACTTATTTCGGAATTTATGAATGTGTAAATGCCAAGCGCGTCCATTACAAGAATGTGACGATTTTAGAAAATATCGATTTATGAATGAATATCGATTTATATATGAATGTCGATTTATATATAAATCGATATTATAAAACATCGGGTTCTGGCTCATCAATTTTTATCTAAATTGATATTAAAAAGTGGCAAAAAATCGCTATGATCCTTCCCATTCTGCAGCTAGATATTTCAGCAGTAGCCACGTATTTGGCCTCGTAGTTTGGACCGCTTTGCGATGTTGTCGTTTGGCTTCAGTGTTCACTTGAATGCATCCTCCGTTAGTTCCTTAAGTTTTTTGTATTTTTTGTTTTTAGTTTTAATGGTGCATGTCTCAGTATCGAAACGCCTAATTTTTAATGATCTATGTATTATCAGCGGTCGCGAAGAGTTGACATTGTCTTCTGTTGATATGCAAATGGTCGATTTGGTTAAAAATTTGACCATTTCTTTCCAAGCAAAAGCCAACGCTCAAGATATCGCCCCTCTAAATGCAACGCACCGCTTTTATTTTAAGATCGGAGATTAATTAGTAGTAAGAGGGGTAGATGGAATATTTTCAGTGAAACTTTTTTCTTGAACTTATCGACGCCACAACTTTCGGGGAAAGCATTCACAAGGAGACTGTTCCAAAAATCAATCGTGCGTGCAAAGAACGAATTATCAAGATAGTGCGATGTGCTCTTAACTCAGGTGTGATGAAAAGATAACTCCGAATCACTTGAATCATCTATTTAAATGCATCCCTTGGTAATATTTATGAAAAATGCCAAATATCCGACTTTTCGGGAATCGATAAGTTGAAGACAATATCCTCATCCTCTTCCAATATGATCAAACGAAGCTGAACTCGATCCAGCAGCTTCAAAATGGATTTTAAAGCGCCGTCCCAAGTTGAGCAATTTGGGTCTAATATGAGTGAATTTACAATCGGAAGATCAAGAGGAGTGATTTATTTCTTAGACTCATCCTTTGTACATTTATATTTTTTGCTACTCAACAAACACATGATCTATTCATCTCAAATTTCTATCTACGTCAGCCATATTAAGAGAAGGAAGGGAACAATTCATTCGTCTGTGAAACAACAAACAACACTGGGTAAGGCATTATAATTGACCTATATTTACCACGATCCCACTAGCATTTTGTTTCGAGGTCTGTATGGAGGAAGCAAGAAACCACCTTTTTCGGCATTCGCAGTTGTTAACACGCACGTATGGCTACATATGGTGACGTCTTACCACACAAAAACCACAGAATTGAAAAATAAACTTTGTCAGATAGACACATGCGTTGGTATGACATAAAAAAAACAATAATTTTAAAGTAGCAGCACGCATAAATTTAAAAAAACAAAAACTTTTTTTTCAATTAACAATTTTACTCTTAAACTTTTATTTTTATAACTCAATTATCAAAAAAAACTTATTAATTTCTTTTTTAGAAAAAAAGTTGCTGGTTATGCAAACGTCTTCAGCTTAAAAAAAAAACTTATTTTAAATACATATCGCTGGAAAACCGTCATAGCCTACACCTAAAATGGGAGGTTAATTAATTCGAACGTTTTTTTTTTTTTTGAGTTATGATAGTCTTCCAGTGAACGAGCAATATTTATTGTTTCCGGTGAACCACAAGTAAGTTATTTAGGCCATACTATATATAAATAATTTACCTTGAGCTATCAGTAATAGTGACGTCTTAGTGTACGCTTGATGTTTAACATTGATTCCCTTATTTCACTTTTCTGCCAACATCTGATACAATCTGACCATAATACTCGTAGCCTGACTGAATGGCGTAACATTAATTGAATGAACTTTAGTTTAAGTAAATGTTAGTAAATTACATTCCGAAAAAAGTATGCTCTTAACACAACATACGCCAATAATGACAACAATTTAGAATTTGTTAATATATTTAATGATAAAGGTGTTACACTTGACCCAAAAATTAAATTTAATACTCCTCACATAAGTCTGAGTGGTAATTAATCAAAAGGCGCACTTAACATTATCAAATTTTGGACGAATGAATTCGACGATTACTTTTCTACCAAGCTTCGTTATACGTCTTCTGTTAAAATTTTAGTAGAATATGCGTCACTTGTCACTTCACTACGGGGAGAGCATGCATCCCTGACGCACTCCCTTTGAGATGATAAATTTGACGCTGTTTTTGCCTTTAAATCTGACACTGCACTCAGCACTTCGATAGCTCCTGTATAAGTTTAACGATTTTTGTTGGTATAGCATGGCTCAACAGAGCACTCCATATTGCGTTCCATTAAATGGTGTCGAACGCTCTTTCAAAATCTACAAAAAGCAAGTACAGCGGTGTTCTCTATTCCACTGATTGTTCGATTATTATCTTCAGGGTGCTTATGTGGCCTACGCATGACCATTGTGGTCTGAAGTCGTGCTGTTCCCGGCGTAATTGGGTGTTGAGGAAAGGCGCGATGCGGTTGAGAAGTAGAAGTAGTGTTTAATAGGGTTATGCCTCTCCACTTTCTACAATTACTCAGATTGCCTTATTTTGGTATAGTTATGATAGTGCCCTCCTTCCAATCATTCCAAATAAGTCCTATCACCCATGCATCCTGCACAATTGGTTGTAGAGCTGGGGCTAGCACCTCCGATCCATACTTGGGTAGGGCTATGTATGGAGGCATATTAAAACTTTCATTCCAATGGAGATGACAAAGTGTAAATGAAGAAGTTTTTTTTGAATTCGTTCGATTTTTTCAATATTGTAATATGAAGACCATACCTGTTAAATTCTTTAGCCCACCTTTTTATAAAACCAACCAGAACATTAAATACTTGGATTATGATAAAGTCAATATGTGAGTTTGCTACTGCAACTCATGAAAATCGTTCAAACTAGGCTTTGTCATGAATTGGTCGAGGCTTTATTTTTAAAATTGTAGACAGAATTACAAAGAAGTGCATTTGGCTGAACTTGGAATTACGCGTGCAGTACAAAGGAAGAAAAAAGCGTAGCGCTGATTTGGTTTTTTTTGACTAAAAGACTTTGATAATAAATTATGAACATTATATTCCTACCTAACTACGTCATTCTTAATTTTACAGTTTCGCCTTAAAAAGTACAACTATCATTTTTAAATCTTCACCATTTATTCTAAGCAAAAACTTTTGCATTTAATGACTTACACAACAATCACGATTTTGAATCCAGAACTTAAGTAGCTGCAAAGAATTTTACAAACAAATGTTCTGGAATTAATACATAAAGACGTTGGAAATACAGGTTATGAAGAAGTCATAAATTAATTGCTAACAAAGTTTTTTACACTCTCGTTTGTTTTGTTGGGCTACATCAATGTTTATGTTTCTGAAAAAAATAATAAAATACTAAGTAAACATGGGTTTGTATAAATAATTTTTAAATCAAATTGGCAACATTTTTTATTGCAAATACAGCAAAGGCATTTGAAATTTGAAAAAAATTGGTTCATCTTCTTGTACATCAATTTTATGGAGTCAGCATCAAGGAAGTTTAAAATACCTTTCAGCCTTAGCAGACTTAAAGCGCATTTTTATACACTACATAACTGGGTTGCCAATTGACCGGGATCAGGCTGGCCAAGAGTTTCATGTCAAGGCCGGGGTTCTGGTAAGAATTCAAAAACTATCCGAGAAGTGGATAATTTTTGTGACATGGACTTCAAATTTTTGTTGAGTTAGCAAACATTTCAAAATTTGACTTTAACCACATTTGAGGAAACATTTTTTTTTTTTTTGAGAAGGCCGGGAATTGTTGCAACCCTGTCACATCCACATATCATATTTTTTTAAGAGCTCAGATTTCAAGCTTAAGTTGACATTCTTAAAAAAAATCTAATTAATATTGACCAATAAATACCAGAGTTGTAGAATGCTGTAGACAATTGCAACTTATTGAAACTTTTAACCTACAGACATAAGACCAATCATAGATCATTTGTTTTCTTTGTTTGACGGACCGCATGAGTGAAAATAAACTACACATGCATCCATTTGTGATGTAACAATCCAAGATAATTATCGGTTTGCGGTCTTCAGAGTTTATGTCAACAGCATCGGTGCTGTGCATGTTTGCAAGCAAGAAAATCGAATCGCCCGGAATTTTCCCAATATTTGCCAAATCGCAGAACAACTTCTATTTCGGAATTTTTCTTCGGGTTACGTCCGGTAACTTCACTAAATATCGTTTTCCTTAGAGTAGGGTTGGCCATTTGGCACCATAAGAGCAATCATTCGTCCCGCCGTGCATTGCTGATCTTGGTTCGTTTGTCAAATAAATGTGCAAGAGACCCTGTCAGAACCAAACGTGCAAAAAAAAATTAAACGTGTGCAAATAAACTGCACAATTCCAGTTGAGAAAATTTCAGGTCAAAAACATTATTTCTGCGAAAGGCAATTATTTTCGCATATATTATTGACTTGAAAAATTCTTATTCATGGAAAAATAGTTGTGATCCTCGGAAACGTAGTTTTTATTTTTGTTAATAAATTTTGAGTTTAAAATTTTGGTGTAGACGTGCGATGCTTTCGCTCTTTATTTTTTATGCCAGCATTTATATTTCTACTGGGTAACGTTTTGTTTACGTTTGAATTTCTACACATATTTATACACACATTAGCGCGAAATTCATGTGATAAAAGTTAACTCGCTGTCCACGTTTCGGCAACGGAGTTGAACATCTCAACCTCAGAGTATATAATGAGTCCTCGTGTCAGCAACACAATTTATTTTTATATCGGATTGGTTGGCTTAGACGAAATGTGCTGACGAAAAGGACAATGCCAACGAAATCTAAAAGCCGATAATTATTGCCTAAATTCAAATTGACGAAATAAAAGATATCAGAAATTGGCGCTGTCTTAGCCGACTAGATCTTTTTCAATAGCCAACATGCCTTTTACCTAACAATATCATGCCTATTAGCTCACAGGACATACACATTACACGCGTTTTATACTTTACCACCAGTGTGACTAATACTCTGGTGACCGATTAAAAACTCTTCACTAAATGAAGCGTTAAGGTACAAAGGCATTTTTAAACCAATAAAAAACATAATCGAGTTTTCAAAATTTCTACTACAGGTCATCTTAATGAATACGTAAAGGAATTTTAAAGAATCACATTTCTGGTGGTTTCCTGAAAATCTCAATGGTTCGAAAAATAACCTGACTTGTGTATAGAATATTTCATACAATTTGTAACAGTTGAAATACGTTTAAAATCAAATGAAAAGACTCAATTCAAGATATACACACATATCTACATGTGTATATATGTACATCATTACGGCACCCTGTATACAAGTTTTTCAAGAAAGATATGCCTGTTAGAATCTTCAATATATTGCGACTGAAGTTGATTGCAGACTGAAATATAGATTGCAGTTAAAGTTTGCAATCCCATTCAAACTGAAATTGAATTGTAGTTTAAGACAGAAACTGCAGCTTAGAATGAAAAAAGAATTAAGTATAAGCAGACTGTAGTACTTAAGTTCTTACAGAGTCTCTGTCTGAAAATTATAGATGACAGTGCGCTAAGCTAAACTAAGCAATTTGTATTTTTTTTTTAAATTAATGTTTGCTGCAAAGTTACTACAATTCATATCTCTCTTTCTAATTCATTTGATTGGAGTTTGGAATTTTAAACAACTGGAGATTTTTACAGCTCTAAATTATAGAACCACATTCGCTAAAGGGCACTAGACTTGTCTTCAACGATAAGGCAAACGTTGGTTTGGTATTGGATAGGGAATTAAGTTGGAAAATTAATGTTGAAGAATGAGTTAGGGAAGCAACAGTATCGCTATACTCTTGTAAAAAAGCGGTGGAAAGTGGAAGATGGGAACTATCACCTCGTAATATTCACTGGCTCTGCACAGCGGTCATTCGACCGATTCCATTATATGGCATTGTGGTGTGGTGGCCTGCCTGAGACAAGGTCACCTATTACAAACAATTGCAGAGGGTTCAAAGGGCAGCTTCCATGTGTATCAGTGGTGCTCAGCGGACTACACCAACTGACGCATTGAAAGTCCTCTTTCATCTCGACCTGTTAGGTAAACGGATGGCAGCTTGTTCTGCGATTAGACTCAGGGAAACTATTTGCTGGCCCGAGGGTAGAATAGGGCACTCAACTATTCTTCATATCTTTAGGTCTGTACCCTCCAATTTGGACTATATTGTTCCAGGAATCTTATTCAACAGGAATTACGTAACTCACATTCCATCTAGGGATGACTGGAAGGGAGCACTCCCGGGGAGAAGGGCCCATATTAATTTCTACACCGATGGCTCCAAGCTAATTAACCAAGTGAGTTTTGGTATTTACTCTAAGGAACTGAAGATAAGAATTGCTGCGAGGTTACCAGGTCATTGTAGCGTTTTTCAGGCGGATGTTATAGTGATATAGGGGGTAGCATCCTGGCTAAGGATGAATGTTGTATCCAAAAAGGATATTAAAATTTATTCAGATAGTCAGGCTGCTATAAAATCTCTAGAATCAGTCTTCCTAAACTCACTAGTGGACCAACAATATCGCTCGTCTCTAAACGAGATGCCTCAACCTTTATGACATTCACGTCATCTGGGTGCCTCGGCATAGGAACATTGACGGCGATTGCGAAGCGGATGAACTTGCTAGGCAGGGGAAGGTCTTGGAATGCCACTTGCTACCTGTAAGCTACTGCTTAAAGAAGAAATGGTAAAAAATGCTAACAAAAGATGGACTCAAGGGCCAACTTGCAAATCTGGCCGAAATGGGATGCTAAGCATTCGTCAGAACTAATTTCTCGCACTAGACATAGTGTCTCGTCAATTGTTGCAGTCATAACTGGGCACTGCCTCATTGGCAGACGTGCGGAGAGATTAGGCGTTAGGTCTTTTGACTTCTGTAGAAGTTGTGGAGATGTGGAAGAGAAAGAAAACATTAAAAATTTTCTGAGCCGGATTTCGTAACTGACTGCCACTCCTGCCTGAACTAACCTAACCTACAGCTCTAAAAAACTATCTATGCGGAATTCAATAGATATGCCACATTTTCCCATTTAAGCATTTAATGTTTACATATGTTGACATTTCCTGACGCATTTGATTAAAATTCTATAGAATTAGTCACGAAACATATGTACGTGACTAAACTACACAAAATTCTACCGACAAAAGTGATACCCAGTATTACTGGGCGTACAAGTAGACTACAATCGTATGGATGTAATAACAAATTAAATGTCAATTAATTATTGCCAAGCTTAATATTTAATTAAAGTCATAAAAACAAAAAACTAATTTCCGAAATAACTGACATAATAATACCAGGTCCAAATTATAGACTCTTGCCGTCGATTGAAATTCAGTTCTTTAAAAAGTAACAAAATTCGTAATAACAAAATTGAAATTCTGCTAAATACTAAAAAACTCAAAGTTCAGACAAACGACAAAATAATGATAGTACTCGCATTGCCAATCAAGGGGCAATTTAAGGGGTTAAATGCGTAGTTAGGAACTTATAATGGATTTTATTCTGCCCATATTTTTTATTTTCCAGAACAGAACACAACTGATGAGCCACGTTTTATAAAAGATATCTATCGGTATTTCCTGTATTTATTCGATTCGTTGCGTTTCATTTTGTGTCTCAATGTAAATGAGTTTTTAAACACATGTTCTCGCAGCTTTTATTTCAATCTTGATGGCCAATTTGACGCTGTTAATATAATTAAATTATCAAATTTACGTCAGTTCCTGAAAAAATATTCGATTTCTTTTTTAATAGAGCTAAGTTTTTTTCCACACCCACAAAGAGGTATTTAATTAATTTAAACTTAGGACATTCCTAGCTGGTTGTGTTGTGCTTGAAGTTGGTTGGATTTGACGCTCGCTTTTCTTTAGCTGACAATGCGACATCAAGAGGGTGAGTCCAACCAAATTGAAGAAATAAATTGCCTTATGCTTTTCCACACCTATTTACATATGTAAATATTACGTCAACGTTAGCAACGTAAGTTCTTTTTATCGAAGCGGATATTTGGCAGCAGGGTCGATTTCTTACGGTTTTGAAGTGTGGGCCCAAAACTATTTGCTGCCTTTGTGTGTAGTGTTATGCGTTGCAAAAACTTGATAAAAAATGGCACTGTTTTGCTTTGGAGTTTCCGATTTTTAATTAAATTAAAATAAAATTTATGTCAATTTTAGCTGAGAATAATTGACTTCCGGCAACGACCGGTGATAGCTCATCAAAAAATACAGAACCCAAGATGTTTTCTGAGTAAAATAGTAAATGTTTTTTTAAAAAAAAAACAAAAATTTGACGTACATTTGTAAAAAAAAATTTGTAGCATACCTTGAGGTATTTAGGTTAATATGGCTGACACATTATTTACGCTCGGTGTATTAAATTAAGCCAGAAATTATGCACCAACAATTTGCAAAATGCTTTGTATTTTTTTATTATCTTTAATGTTTTAAAAAATGTCAAGATATTAATTTCTTAGAAAAACATGAAACTCTAATTAAAAGAGAAAATTTTGTGTGCGAGATGGGCTTGGCCGAATTGATATTTTTTCCATTCAGCACATAAAAATATACCTTGAAATTAAGTAATTTTGAAATCAGTTCAATATATAGGAAAATATTGCGTTTTAAACTGTTTTGTTAAGTGGAAAGTGGTCGTGGATATGGGCGGAGTTAAATTTTTTTTCTTTATATAATCAATTGTTGCTTATATACAAAATGTCGTTGCTCTACAAAAATAATTTCTAATTTCAATATTTGCACACTCAGGAATTCAAATCTACTTACTATGCGCTTAGATCAACATCTTCACTTTAACTGGTCCCTCCTACATATGCTTAATACATATTTATTTTTTTGATGAACTGGCTCCACTCCACTATAAGGTGTTGCCACCCTTGGCTTCCATAGCTGTTACTTCGCTATTGGGCTGCGTTTTCTACAAATTCCGAAACATAAGCCAAAATTTTCTGTCATTCAGTTTTTCGGTAAAATGGGGTCAAAAAAAAATCCGGGAAAAATTGTTTATCATTTGAAAGAATAACACCCCGGGACGACCATGACAAATTCACCCATGCGCGTACGTTTGGCTACCTCTGTATCTTGTACACTATCACACCATAGGTCCTCACAGCAAAGCGTGTTACTTTTCATGGAGTGAGAGGACGAATACATTATAGGTGTCCAGTGCCAGTAGACTTAAGCATAGGAAAAATTTTTTGAAAAAATTTAATTTTCTTATTTAATGGGACATTTTTCATCAATAAAAATAAACAATAATCAATTGTTGTGATTTATTTAAAAGATAATTTTTTGAAAATTAATTTCACATACAAAAATTCTTTCGTTTCAGGTTACCAGTAAGTTTCTTTGAGACCATATTATCACAATCATATTCCAAAATTTTCTTTTCAACAAATAGTGTCCGAATCTTCGATTTTTTTAGTCAACTAGACATTTGATCCCATTTTTCACGGTTCATTCTAATTATTGGAACATCAAAAAGAATCCTGTAAGTAAAATATAGGTGTCCCGCGGAGGGTTAATAATATATGAGCTGTTGATTTCATGTTACTTAATTTTTCTTCTCAACAAAGAGCATCAATTTAATCAAAAAAATGCCACCCCTAAGGTATTCTGCTAAAGGTAAGAGCATTTTTGGCCTTACCCCAAGTGCGGCCCTGTTTGAAAGGAGTTACCACGACATTGACATGATGAATGTGCAAAAAATGTCTAAGGAACATGCAATATGCAAATAAAATTGTTGGTAAGGGAGGTTATTTCATAAAATGCATTCTTTTTATAACGCTTCTTAATGGACTTTTTGGACTATTTTGTTTTTGCATGGATTTGCCACACATTTGCTTTTTCTTTTGCTTAAAATCCAACTCAACTTAATCAATCAGCTAGGTTGGCCAACCAATAGCCAATTTTTATTGCCACACTGTAGTAAAGTTTTATGACTGCTCCTAAAAGTATGCAATAATACAGAGCTAATAATGATTTCCACGGCGACAAAACTTTGTGTTTGACTGCAGAGTGTGTTTTATTGATAAAGTTCTTCCGATTTTTCATCTCCGGTAAAAATATAAAATATCATTTTCAAGATATAAAATGCCATCGAGAAAAATAAAATAAAAAATACAAGTCTTCGTTGAAATTGGAAGAAGCTCCTGGAGAGCGGACGAAAGATAAATCTTTGATTTTTTTGTTCATTTTTATACCCTACACAGAGGGTATATTCACTTTGTCATTCGGTTTGTAACGCATAGAAGGGGGCGTGGTAGGTATGGAAAAGTGTATCTATTCTTGATCAGCGTCACCACCTGAGTCGATATAGCTATGTCCGTCTGTCTGTCTGTTTGTCTGTCTGTCTGTGTGCCTGTCTGTTGAAATCACGTTTACAGGAAAACTAAGCAAGCTAATTGAATGAAATTTGGCACACAGTTCAAACCTTCTTGCAAGCTGCTAGCTTATATGGGTAAAATTGCTTCACGACCACGCCTTCCGCCCATACTATATGCAAATATACCCAAGTCCATTTTGAAAAAAGTTGCTGCGATTTTGATGAAACTTGGTGATTTGGTAAAATTGAGAACAAAATAAAGATTAGGATAGCGTTTAAAATTGCAAAGGCTCTAAAAAGGGCGTGGCACAACCCTAAATTTTAGCTTTTATAACGCCATGGCTCGTAAATCGTGCAAGATATTGTGATGAAATTTGTCACACGAATACAGATCTTATAAATCTTGCATTGCGCATAAAGTGGGTGGAATTATAAAAGTGAGCGTGGCACTTTTTAGCAATTGAAAATTAGGATTTCATATAACTCCAAATTGGCACATACGATTTTCATAAAAATTTTAGAGATGATTCCACTGAAAGTAGTCATGAATACAAGCTTCGTCGATTTGTTGGAAAATTTCACTGAAGGGCGTGGCATAGCCTACAATATTTATAAACGTTATTAAAAGAGAACTAACAACGCAATCGCTATGAAATTTAATAAGGCGGACATACTTGGTAAAAGGTGTCTTATTTCAAAATTTTGGCACAATAGTGCCGATGGGTGTGGCACCTCTTACATAAGCAAAATACGTTCAATGCTATAGATAGTGTGATATGAGAGTAATCTTCATAAAATTTTGTGTAGAGGTGTGGGAAGTAAGTGCAATATTTTTTGTTTTGATACTATTTTTTGAAATTTCACTCGATATTTATTTATTGGAAAGCATAGATAAGGCTATAAAACTTTTATTTTGAGTGCATCTTTAGGGTGGCCCTCATACAAAAATATTTTTTAAATATCATTTTCTCGAAGACCGGTTAACCGATCCACACCGAACTCACACCACGTTGCTTTCACACTAAGAAGCTCAGCTAAGGCTACTTTTATTTAGAGTCCATATATTCGTCATATCTTCGGTCTTTAGAGTCAACAGTACTAAAATGATCTGTAATCGAATGAGAGTTAAAATAATACAGCTACTACTCTCTTTTGTTATTACTATATGACGAAAGATTTAATAAAGGGACCCCAACGTTCGGTAGAAAACTTTGTTGTTAATGTCCAAAACCGTTCAACCGATCGTCTGAAGATTTGGCATGTGTTTATGTTTCTTATGATTTGGGGACGTTTCGTAGTATACTTTGGTATTATCAACTACTTGACGCAGATGAATAAACTTTTTTTTTTATATCTCAGTAACTATATGACGTAAATGGATAAGATTTGGTACATATAATTCTTTTACAAACGTTCGTAGCTTAGCTTGATTTGAATAAAAATGGACAATGCCACGCCGTCCCATATAAGAAAAGAATTAAATTCATCATAGCTCATCAATTATCATATATGATTCAATCCACCAAAAATAAAAACATATATTTTATTTAACTTCTGGAGGCGTAGCAACGCGTGCCGACTTTGCTAGTTGAATATATCGTTGGCATACAAGCAAAATTGACCATTTTTTTAACAACCAAAAATAATATATCACTAATTTAAGAGGATGTAAACATAATTAAACGATTACTAAGCGCCACCCACTTATTATTTGTTTGCAGATAGTCAATTTTGCTTGAATACCGACAATATACAGGCCTGATAATTTTTTTTCAGTTTAATAAAATCCTCGTTTCTTACCGAGGCGAGGTACGTGATTTCAAGACCTCGTCCGAGAACGAGGCGAGACGAGACTCAAATTTATAAAACGAGGCGAGATCGAGAACAACTAGAACCTCGCCTCGCCTCGTCTCGGGTGAAGCACTAGCTGCTAAACAGTTGGTTTGAGGAAAAGCTGTGCCACTAGATTTGAGGTTAAGCCGAGATCTCTCGACTTTAAGAAATTTTACGATTGTATGTTCTTATCCACTGATAACAAAGAGGACAAAATAAATATATTTTTAGAAAGGTGATTTCGTGGCGATCAACTATTCCAAGTAATGCGAGCTTCCACGTAATTTTTTTTAAATACACTCAAGGTTTGGATATTTAGATATCTCAAAAGCTGAACATAACACAGGAAATCTTATAGAGCTTACTTACCTACTACAAAATTTTAGAAATTACTTTTGTTAGGTAAAGAAAATGTAGATTTTTTAGATAATTTTATAGAAAATTAATTTATAAATACATTTAAAAAAAAGCTGTGACGTGCTGGATATAAATATTACTTGGGAAAGTTGATCAGCTCAAAATTAGCTTCCAGCAAATATATATTTTATCTCAGCTGATCGGTTTAACTTACCTACTAAGAAAAAAAAGATTAAAAAAAACTGGTGCAAAAATGGGATCAACTAAGTTAAGCACAAAAATAGAGCAAACATAGCTCAAAGCGAAAGGGTATAGAAAATACCTTAGAACAAAACCGGGATATATTCAACTCGATCTTATACTCAGCCAAAACTTAATTTTCATTTGCAATTGTACTCGTACTTACTTCTTTGCTCTTGCTGATGTTTTGAATAACATCGTCTTTTATTTCGATTTGGACATACATATATATCACTTATGTATTGATTCAATTGACGATTTATTTTAAATGAATTAACTTTATAAACAAATTTTAAAAATTTAAATAATTCATCTAAGCGTTAATTTTAATATATGTATATGTAAGTGTTTTTCAAAATAACTTCGAAAAAACTTATTTTTTATTTTTGATTTATTGATAAGTTATCCTTGAAAATTGTTATTCAAGACGTAATTGTGCGCACAAGTCTGATTGTATGAGCTGTATGCAGTAGTATGCACCAAGGCTGGCGGGAATATCTACAGTGCTTTTGCATTAAAATGTAGTTGCATAGTTTCAGGCAAACAAATCAACTAGTTTGGCCTAGGAAAAAGTAGCTTCTCATAAAACAAGTTTGGCCAGTAACTTAAACATATATTACAAGCCAAACTAGTTTCAAGGAAAAACTAGTATTTCCTAGGCCAAACTAGTTATCTGTAAGCCAAAAAATATGCTGTGAAATTTTAAAGCATATGCACTATGACTAGCGAGGCCGGTGGTAAATTTGCCACAAGATCTAAGCTCTGAGCTGCGGCTAACACACCCAACTTTTACGCAGCAGCAAGTAAGTAAACAAACTAACACAATAAAGACTTATCAATTTCATTGTGTGGCTGGTAAGTTCGCGGCTCGAGTTAGATTACATTCTATAGTATGCCCTACCTCGTCTCTGCTAGCCATAGTAGTTGAACTTATGAGTTAAAGTTAGTAGGCGGGCCTCGATTGCAGCTCAAGGCTTATATCCTCTAGTACTTTTAACACCGGCTTTGCCATCAAAATTTTATTGCATATTTTGAGTCTTAAAGGTAGCTAACTAGTTCGGCCAATACCATATACACAGAGTTGCAGTAAAGCAGACGAAGAGTTTTAAATAATATTGAAAGCGACTAAGCAAATTTCGTTCGTAATGCTTTAGCAATCATAAGAAGGAAGTTCTATTTAATTACCAGTACTTAATTGGAATTTTTAATTAGGAAGTAAATATGTAAAAGAAAATAGAGTTTGTAAGCAACTCTAAGCAGGTGCTAAACGTAATCTTTATGTAAGTCGACCCCATATTATTAACATTATGCCTAATGATTTTCGCAAATATCATTCAATGTCAAATTAGGAATTTGTTGACAAAAACCAATTAAAGTTCCTATTGCTCGTAATATAAATTTGCGAAATCATTATATTGGATTCCTAACTGATTGTATATTGAAGAAACAACAAAAATATGCAAAAATCGGTATTCAGCTGAGCATACTCGGATACTGCATTGACTGTACGATATGGCACATTTCTTTGGCTTTCTTTGATTGGCTCAGTGGAAAATAACTATGGTTTTTGGATGTAATCAACTTTTATAAGCTCAAATTGACACTGCCGCCAATGTACACAATGGTTATTGCGTATTAGGAATATATGAGTTTGGATCATAAAAATCACTTGTTTAATTGCCAAATTATGAGGGGCAATTTCGAACAACTTTTGGATGTATCATAGCGATAAGAAGGCGCTCAGCAGGTCGCGCCAGTCTTTTAAAATAGGTGTGGAACTGCTTTCGACAGAATATATTTATAGTGGGCTTATAGAAAGTAAAAGCGAGCAAAATTATTCGGATAAGTTTTTAAATGTTCAATATATTTCATTGTTTCGGCAATAAAATCATTAATAAATTCTTAATAGACTTTTGCAAAAGAATTTATAGATAATTGTTAACCATTTATTTGTGATGTTTTCGAATTGGCCCAATAATACAAATCTACGGAAATTGAGTCAATAAATGCATAGAAGTACATATTTGCTTAGTATCATTTGGTTATTATGTATTTTATAGATAATCATATGATAGGTAAACAATGCCAATTGACATGGTGGCGACATCTGATAAGAGACCACATACATACAAAGCTTTTAATCAAGGTAAATAGCACCGATCAACAACAGCCCAATAAACACTGAAACACTTGAGATCCAGTCAAATACTTTCATACTAAGCGTTGGAAGTACAGTTGCAGTCAAATAAAATTCAACGCATCCTCGACTAGAATGGGAACACTAAATTTTCTGTGCTGGAATTCCAGTTGAGTCCTATGAAACTACGTTTTTCAGCGCTTAATTTTTTTAAACAAACTAATTAAAATTCATATGTCAACGTTACAAGTTACATTGCTTACACTTTTCTACAGTGGAAAAGTATTTTTAATAAATTTAACTAATATCTACTTGTCTATCCATGCTGAATACGAGGTGATAAGTAAGTCATTTATTAGTTTTATGATACCTGATACTTTCCGAATTTAATGATTCTACCCTCATTGAACTCGATAATGGTAACAAAAATACTAATTATATTTAAGCAACTCACATGCTATGACAGTCACTTCAACCTGGACAAAAAATGATAAAGATTACGTTTTATTTGACCTTCAAAAGTGGTACTTTCACCATTGCATATAAAACTAGGGTTGATGAAAAATTTTAATGAACAAAAATATTGCCCTCATACTTTTGAATTACAATTTACCTCAACTGCATATCCAATGCATTGTGCAAAAGAAGGGGACTCGAGCTCAGTTTTCAATTGCAGCTATTTTGTTTTAATCTTTATATGATTGAGTAATTTAGTCTCACAAGGAGAGAATTAGATTTCAGTTCGATAGATAATTTACTATAATCAATCAGATTTCAATTCGTTAGATAATTTACTAATCAACAAAAGTTTCAACTTTAAAAGATGAAGATAAAATACTGCAATTAATGCTTTCGAACTTTGTATTATTACTCGAAGCTTGGCAATTATTCATAGTTTTATTAAATGATTGAAAAATCGATTTGATAAAAATTTTTATTAATAAGTTTAATTCAATCCTAATATTTCGTAAAACATCGTTTTTCATCTTCAAGGGGAAAATTTATGCTTATTTAAAATATAGAGTTCTAATTAAGACCTCTATGTATGTAAAATTTCCCCTTGAAGCTAAAAACAATGATGTATGAAATACAGTTTACCCCGCTTAGATGGTCTAAGAAAAACCCAATGAAATTTTCCTGATTTAAAGTATGCCTCTTATTCTCCTGTTAAATGATTCCCGCTTAATTGGTTTCGCCGCTTAAATAATCAGTAAAAATATTTCCCAAGTGAAAAATACAGGTAAAATTCCCCTTTCAAGAGATCAGACGAAGAAGAGGAAGAAATGGCTTATAGGGTTCCAACCAGGGCCGCAGCTAGAGCCTCGGGGGCCCTGGGGCAACAAGTAAATTTGGGGCCCCCACACGGAAATCTTTTTTCAAATTTTAAAGTGCACCTACACCAGTGTTCGTAGATTGTAGTAGAATTTCTATAGAATTATATACAGAATTTTACTACAATCTACGAACACTGACCTACACAGGGATAAAACTCGGCCCATCAGCTCGCTGCGGCCCTGGTTCCAACTGTTAGCGAGCTACTTCAAATTATTCAAACCCTTCGCACATATTTTTTCCCTCACAACAAATATTTCAATGAATTAGAAAATATGGGGGAGAAAGCATTACCAATAGACAGCAAAATGAAATTCAGTCGTCGATAACCGATATTTTTAAGTATATTTAAGGAATACATGGATACTTAGTACATACTTTTTTTGTGAAATGCTACCCTTGCCTCAATTTATTGGTAATTTTATTTATTTTAAAGAGTTATTTCACTTTTTTATGTGGTATAATTAAATAACTAAAACCTTTTATTTAAAAAAAGGGGAAAATAATTATTCAACTTTCCCTGGTTCTTGTTTTGGGCTCTTGGGGTAAGGTCAGTCCAATACGTACACATCTACTTTCTTTTTTCGCTTAATTGACCAATTCGATTAAATATCCAGGATTATTTTAATTGATTCGTTGGATCAAATAAGCGGGACCCGCTTTATTGAATCCCCGGTTAATAAATCCAAATATTTCGCGCCGTCAAACGATCAACTAAGCGGGGTCTACTGTATTGGGATTGAATTAAACAAAATGAAATTACAAAATATTATATCAGACCTCGAGCCAAAATAAGACCAATGATTCTGTTAGTATAAATTACACTGTAGAAAAATTTTCATAAAAAGTTGAATTGGCAGTGATCAAAAACATACATACATAGGTATATAGTGAAAATTGATTTTAGGTCACAAACTAAGAAAATCTCGGAATTTCCATACATATTCTTAAAAATCAATATTTTTTGCGGCTAATTAATACAAATTTGACTTGAAAAGTTAACATAAGAAAGTTTAATAAGAAGTTTAACAGAATTATAATTGAATGAAAAAGTGTGCTTTGCTATGGGTTTTGATAGTCCGGAGTCAATTCTTTACTCCGATTTGCTCTAATATGTTTAAACTTAGCGATATCCGCATCAAAATGTGAGTACAGTTCAGTGACGCCATTTCTCCAAAACCTTGGGAGGGGGGTAGGGGGAGCAAGAATTATAACTAGACTACTATAAGATGGTCTTATTGACCCTACCCAATTAACGCCACTTGTGCAGTCCCAAAATTAGAGTTCATTTCCAATAAAAATGTCATGATTCAGTTATACAATATTGATTCTAACAAAATTACCTCTGAAAATATATTTTTCTGATATTATTACAATATTTGATCCATTTTCACAAAAATAAAATATTCTTAAATTGAAAACTCTTCATGTTTTAGTAGTTTATTTCAATAAAAGTGATTATGCTTACCTCGTAGTTTATTTTATTAAGTTATCAGCGGCTTGCTATCTTATACGAGTACCTTGAATATTTTGAAAACGGTTGAACTTACGTGATTGGCGGCGTTGATAAATTTTTTGAAAATTGTCTTATTTTTAACATTTGCGTATTTATAATTTGTGTCCGCTTAATAGGAAGCTAGATAAAAGCCGAAAACTGTTCTTTGTTATCTTTGACTATGAATATCGGTATGTCACAGAAAATTTTACCTCTCCGCATCGATTGGAGGAAAATATTTTTTTTTTGAAAATGGCTCCGAAACGGTCTCTTCCGAAATCCAGGGTCATTCTAAACTATCGAAATTTGCTAATCGTTTGGTGCAAGAAACTTATTATCAGTTTTCACTAACAACTACTTGTGGGATGAACTTGCTGCTTCTTTAACGTAACACAAGAAGTTATTTGCTTCTATTCTCAAGCTAAGTACTTGTTTCAAATTTTAAGCAGAAGGTACTTGTCAGAAAGCAGTGGGAAAGAATAATGATGTTTTTAGAACGAATTTTTTCAATTAAAAAATCAATATACACAATACTTTCATTATTTATTATCGCTTCAAATTCCCTGTTAAAAAATTGAAGAATAAATTCTAACAACAAATGTCAAAATATTCCCTCACCAAATTATTACCGGTAACCAGGGCCGACGACAAGGGGGGGCAGGGTAACGGGAGGGTTCCCCTGGGTCCGCAGTTCTTCTTAGGGGTTCATTCTTGAAAATAAATTATTACGGTCGAAATATTCTGAGCCTTTCCAGAGCATGCTTTTACCGACTATCAATACAACATCAATCTCTTAATCATTAAGATTAAAATAACCTGCGAACAAAACAGGTACTACAGAAAAGCTTATATTGAAGGAAAATTAATTGTGTTACAAAGGATATGTAAGTAAATCATAATGCTGTATACATATAATATACTTTGTTTTCTAAATAAAGTACATGAATATCAGTGTATTGATGCAAATCTTCATTTGGAATGATATTTCGGTTCCTAGAACATAATGTTTAAAAATTATTTTGTTCAAATATTGCCCACGACTAGTTCTTAAATGGTCCATTCTGTGGGTCCAATATTCGACAACCCTTTCGATCATATCGACCGGTATTCCTTGAATATCACGAGTTACGTCGGTTTCTAAAGCGTCAATAGTTTCGGGTTTGTCGACATAAACAAGTGACTTAACATATCCCTAAAGAAAGTAATACAATGGTGTCAAATCACATGATCTTGGTGGCCAATTATCAGGACCATTTCTTGAGATGATGTTTTCATCCAACGTTTCCTTCAATAAAGCGATTGTTTCTCCAGTTGTACGGCATGATGAGCCATCCTGTTGAAACCAGAGGTCGGCTACACCAATCTCCTAAATTTTTAGCAACAAAAATTCATTGTTCATTGCTCTGTAGTGAGCACCATTGACCGTAACACGGGCTCCATCCGCATTTTTGCAGAAATATGGTCCAATGATGCCTCCTACCCATAAACCACACCAAACAGTACATTTATCGGGATACATTGGATAGCTTCTGGTTGTTAATCAGCCCAAATACTGCAATTTTGCTTGTTAACGTAGCCGCTCATACCAGAAATGAGCTTCAATGTACATACATATATCGATAAAATAAAATTGCACGATAAAACAAGTTTCTGTAGAAATGTTACTTTTACCATGCTACATAATTTTTAATTTTACAATTGTTAGGGAGAGTGGGAGAAGGAACTCGTGGATAGCTACCCCCTGCCCCGGATTTGCTCTCTACAGCCCTGCCGGTGACCTTACTTTCCAGGGAAATTTTTCTCATTCGCAAAAAATCTTCTACGACTGCAATCCAGGAAGTTCAAGAAAAACTCACGAGAATGTTCATTCATGATAAGACTTATTTTATTATCTACATCATCATATTTTTTAAAACCTTTTTTTTCAAAATTTTCAACTCTTTAATCAGTTTTTTACTTTTGACTCTTTCAGGTTTTTTCAATTTTTTAAGCTTTTCAATACTTTTAAACATTTTTGACTTGCTCAAACCTTTTCAACGTTTTTTAACCGTTTTCGACTTTTCAACTTTTACTTAATTAGACTTTTTTAATTTATTTTCAGCATTTTCGCTTATGCAACTTTTCAGGTTTTTTGTAATCTCTATCGACTTTGTCAACATTTTTCGAATTTTTTTAAAATTTTGAAATATTTTCAACTTTTTCAATGAAACATTATTAAGATCACTCATTACGCCATAAGTGGTTACACTCACCTGCTTCTTTATTGAATTTCGCATTCACTTATTTCATAACTTTCAATATGTTTACGTGAAATAATGTTTCTATTGTCCACATTAACATGTCAGTAACGATAAATATGGGTGGATCATTTACAATTTGGAATTTGACTTTGCTATAAATAATTGACAAATAGATGTCAATCAATTTGATGATCAAATTGAATTGAAAATGAGATTTTACTAAATCGATAAAAATCAATTATGAAACGAGATTTTACACTAATGTTATAGTTGTGAAAGTAAAGATGTTTTTTCATCAATCACGTCTTAATGGGTAAACGGATTCACCAAATTCTATCACTGGCTAAGGCGCCGAAATACATATGATGTACTATTTGTCTGCACATATGGTAAGCTTTGTGATAAAAAAAGCTCCACTATGCTTGATAAATAGACAAGTAAGGAGTTCACATGGTGTTATAATACAGGCTGGCCACTGAAGGACTAAATAATATAAAATATATTATGTTAAAAGTTTTGAATTACTGGAATAGAAAAACTCAAAGAATTTTATTTGTTATTCTATGAATATAGAAAAACTGAGCACGAATCATTTTGGAAAACTTTCAGATCCATAGTGGTCAACTTGTTTATCCTCTGTCATAAAATTTTACAGGTGCTGTTGGTTTCCATATAAAAATCAAATATGATAATCATTGGCATCAATTCAGTAGGGCTGGGGAGGGTATTGGCCCCCCCCAAGGATCTGATACTAGATATTTTTCAATGCATTAATTCAATAAATCCATCTTATAGTGGTGGAACTATAACTCTTTCCCCCCCCCCCCCCAATGGTTTGGTACTCTACGTCGTATGTTTTTTAAGTGTTCTATCTAACTGAGAGAATCATGTAACTAGTAAAGGTGTTATCTTCGGCCATGCAGAAACTCACATACCCTACACTGCACTGAAAGTATTCTTCACATAAGTGTTAAAAGACGTTGAAAAGGTTGAAGTCGAAAATAATGTAAAAAGGTGCAAGGAGGTTGAAAAGTGTTGCAACAGTTGAAAAAAACTGAAAAGTCTAAAAAATTGGAAACCATTGCAGAAGGTTAAAAGAAGTTGAAAAAGCCGAATAAATTTGAAAAATGTTGAAACAATTAAAAATTCATTGAAAAGTCGAAAAAATAAAGATATTGACGAATCAAGTTGAAAGAGGTTGAAAAAATGGAAAAAATACATATGAAATATATTGGGAAAAGTTAAAAAGTTGAAAAAGTCAAAAGAATGTAGAAAATGATGGAAAAAATCGAAAAGAAATGAAAAAGTTGAAATGTGCCACGCCCACTCCTCCAATTCCCCCTACTTATGGTTGAATAAATTATATCCGTGATTGACATCCTAATACCAAATTTTAGCAAAATAGCTTGTATAGTTTGCGATATATGTCTTTATTAACCTTAAAATTTAGGGCGGTGACACATCCACTGGTACAATCGAGTCCGATTTGGATCCATAAATAGCTCTCCATAAACAAACCTACTACACCAAATTTCAGTATGGTTGCTCATATATTGCAATAGATATGCCATTTAAGTATTTTATGCCAATTGCTGCAATAGTTCTCTTATCGTTATCGTTTTCAACTTTATATTAATATGCCCACTGGCGCTATCCCGTCGATATCCATTTTAGTTCATAGCTTTTAATAATTGACATCTATAGCATTAAACGTTTTTTGCTTAAATGGGAGTTACCACGTCTACCGGTACTATTGTGCCAAATTTTCGTAATAACATACCTTTTAGCAAGTATATCTGCCATATTAAATTTCATAACGATTGCGTTGTTAGTTCTCGTTTCATAACGTTTACAGATATTGTAGGCTGTGTCACGCCCTTGCAAGAAATTTTCCAGTATATTGAGGTAGCTTGTATTGATGACTACTTTTAGTGATATCATCCCTAAAATTTTTATGAAAATCGTATTTGCAAATTTGGTGTTATACGAAATCCAAATTTTCAATCGCTAAAAATTGGCATTCCCACTTTTACAATTCCGCCCACTTTATGCACAATTCAAGATATATAAGATCTGTATCCATGTATTTAACTTCATCACAATATCTTGCACGGTTTACGAGCTATGGCGTTATAAAAGTAAAAATTTAGGGCTATACCACGCCCCTTTAAAAGTCTCTGAAAATTTAAAACCTAGCCTAATCTTAATTTTGTGCTCATCTTCACCAAATCACCAAGTTTCATCAACGTGACCTTGAACCGATTTCAACCATTTTTGTATGCTAGCAGTTTGCAAAAAGGTGTGACCTGTGCACCAAATATCATTCAATTAGCTTGCTTAGTTTTCCCGTAAACGTGATTTTAACAGACAAACAGACCGACACACAGACAGACAGACGGACATGGCTATATTGACTCTGGTGGTGACGTTGAACAAGAACATATACACTTTTCCATACCTACCACGCCCCCTTCTATGCGTTACAAACGGAATGACAAAGTGAATATACCCCACGGTGTAGGGTATAAAAATAGAGGGTGCCTAAAAAGTCTTTGTGCTTAAAAATGTTAACTCTGATTTACAACAGCGTCACGTAGCCATTGGCGTAACTTGGGAAGGGCTGTGCGGATTGAGCTCTTTTCAGGCCTGACCATATATTTCTTCTCTTTTGGGCATATCAACCCTTAATTTGATGATACTTTCATCCTTCGAATCGCACTGGGCGTTCGGGATGCGTCCAAGTTTTCCACAATTCGAATGAAATTATGAATTTTTTATGAACTTTTGATGCCGAATCCAAAATTCTGATAAGAACTAAACTGAAGTATGAAGTGCACAATTTCGTAGGTACAGCAGACGTCCAATATAACGAACTAATCAATGCACGGTTCAGTCGTAATATCACAAAATTCGTTATATCGAAATGTGTTTTATTTAAGAAACTGGCTTTTATTAACGCATATATGAACTCGTATAAAAGTTGAGTTAGATTTTGGAATGGTATATTAACTTGCGATCACGTTTACTGGTAAAAAAAAAAATTATTTCAGTTCAACAGTTATGGTTGAATTAAACAATGTTCGTTACTTGGAATAGTGAACAGTTTTAGCGTTTTTAATTTAGAGACATCAATTGAAAAATTTCAATTTCAAAAACTTTTCGTTAAAATGGAAATTCGTTATAACGTTATACGTTATATTGGACGTCTTCTGCATTACCAAAATTATACGGAGTTTTACATCCAAAATTTCCTGCGTGTACGTGGTTTGGTAGAGCGAAAACAGCTGCATATTGTCAAAAATATAAATAAAAGCTACAAAGAAAAACCGAAAGTGCTAAAAGAGTTTCCCTGAAATACAAATTAATAACTATTTTCCTGAAGATTAGTAGAAGCAATCGGTGCCGGTGTCTAGAGTTGGGTGAAAATATTCAAAGACTGTTGATGCGTTAAAAGACAATTACTTATGTAGTAACAATACCATTTTTATTTTGAGGGAGAATCGACTCATCGCAATGTTGTTTTATACGCAGTCCAATTACTTTAAGCGCTCACTGTTATCTCTGGTCAGCATACAATGTGAATTAAACTTGAGCTGCGTTTACTGCTTGAGCTGTTGTTGCTGCCTTAGCTCTGCTGCTGATGCTACTTCTGCTTCTGTTGTTTGGACACTCCGCAGAGCACTTCTAACTCTGCCTCCCCTTCACAACTCACACGTCTTTAACTGCTCTAATGTGTGAACATTGAGTCTGGGAAGTGATCGTTTTGCGCTATGCATTCGCTTCGGAGCACGTTAATCCGCATAGACGTAATCGATCAATAGAACAAGCGGCCAAACAAACGATCAAGACTGAGCGTCGCGTCATCGCACCGCATCGCCTTCAATGCCTGTCGCTTTGCTCGTCGATCGCAAAGTTAACAGTCGTCGTCGTTGGCTTGCTTACCTCTGCTGCTTTTTTTCACAGCATTTTCTTCGTGTCGTTCAATTGTTTCAGTGCTCTGAACGTCGTTGTTTTAAGTTTCGCAAATTAATTTCGTGTAGTATTTGTTTAGAAGCCAAAGCGCGCGCATCGTTTCCATAACGAATTTTCCGCTTCAGTAAAAAAATACAAAATAAAAAGTTGAGCACCGAAAATACTTTAAGTGCCGTTTTGTGATATAAGTGAACAATTTATTCAGGAACGAATTTGCGAAAACAAAAAATAAAAAAAAAAATTTTTAAATTTTGTGGCTTTTGGAACGAAAAGAGGTTTGTTATTTGGAACTTTTATTATCAGTAAAATTTATTAATGTTGGCGAGTTTTGTTATGGTCGAGCACATTTGCAGAGCAAATCAGATTTAATTACAAATTTTTGTTTTCGACTATAAAAACAGTTATTTTTAACTGAATGGTTTAACCCTTGATTGTAAACTGAAGATGTCAAACGTTCTCAAATCAGCGATGACCAGGGGCGGACTTAAAGATTCTTTGCACGTTGTCCATGTGAATATTTATTTATTGCAAAAACCTGCTATCGTAAAGTTTTCAAAACGATAGGGAAGCAAAAAAGGTTCTCACTATTCAACAGCTGGACGCACGAATGAGGATTCATCAATTGGCATTAAGTCTATTGACCGAAAATTTGCTGCACCCTAAGAATGGCAGTTCTAGAACTGGGCCTAGTTGCGGTACAGGCAAATTGACCAATGGTGATATCATTTGGACCTCTCGAAAATGTACTGTACAAGCACATTTTTTTTCTCGTTCCATTGAAAAGGCCCAGTTTGTGAGAAACTTTGCTAGACAACCCTGCTTTGATGTTACGGTTTGGCACACAGGCCGATTCAACCGTGAACACAATAATTTTGAGTTCACTAATTTCCACTGGAAACTACAACAAATTGTTATTTAACGAGACCGTAACCGTGACCATTTGTATAATATAATATCGTCCAAACGAGTTATTCAGTTATTCCCATCAATCCATATCAGCCCAAAAAGGTTTTACTTTCTCAATCTTACGTCCTTGTCGTGTGTTATGAAAGAGTTCATTAGGAGTCAAAAAGTTTGTGAATATAATCAGTCCTATTCGACGGTTCGCAAAACACAGATTTGTAAAGAGTTTTTGTATTATTAACTAATTCGTCCAGTTTTCATAAATTCAGTTGTCTGATTGGTATTCCATTCGATGACGCCACCACACCAAATATTAAACATAGGCTTGACCAATTGTAATCATTCTGAAATTGAAATTTACGAGTATTTCCGAACTCAAAATTATCAAAACTTTTTAAGTCGAGTGTGCAAAATTTTGAATCCTTTTATTTTAAATAAATGATACCATATTACAATATAATTTAAGCCTTTGCTTCTTATCGTATTAGACAAGATGAATTCGATTAACAAAATTTGAGATACATAAGGGTTTAGTAATTATATAAAGTTATAATCGTCCTTAAATGCTGATAAACATATTATTTTGTAATGATTGTAATGATTATATTTATTAATTTAGACAAAACCTTCCAGAAAACAATCTGTGAAACGCAAACCGTCTATCGAATACATTTGCATGTTTTTAGCTGAAGACTATCTTTTCAAGATCTATAGTAAATGAAACGTCATAATCACATAGGAAAAAATTTTACAAAAGTCTTCCAAAACGTTTTTTGAATAACTAAAGGCTTAAGAGAAATTACCAAAAAAAATCGATTTAAATACACTTTCTTCAAATTCGAAGGGGTGAATAATTTCAGGGACTTAAAGTGAGCTACAGATCAACAATTTCACGAAATACTTACCCCCTTTAAAAATTACTTATACGGCTGATTTACGGATTTTATTTGAAAATGTTGCAAGTTCTTGTTTAAGAAAACTACTGAGATATATTATATATGTGATATATATCAACAAGGAATAGCAGAAAAAGTCGATCTTTGATGATAAAGTGAAACAGTATAAGTTGCATGGTCACACACACAACTAATATTGCTTTGACTTGTGATCACAGATCGATTTTAGCAGTTATTCCTTTGGGGTCGAATATCTCAGCAAGTAATGTCTAATCATCAATCGTTATCATATGCACATGGTCTTTTTGTATCGAATAAGTTTTTAAATTGCTAAATTGATTTTCATGAAACTCGGGAACATTGTGTATTAAAAGAAAAGAGTGTGGGGGAAGAAGTAGAAAACGGAACTGAACTGTTATTCAGATTATAAAATTATCTGATTTTAATTCCGACCAGTGATAGCATTTTTTGCACTTTTGTAGTTTTTTTCATTACGTTTTCGTTGAGAGAAATGTGCCTTAATACATTCAACACATTTTTAGTACATTTTGAATATTTGTAATAATTACCGCTTTTTTTAATAAAATTGCCTATAACTTAAGTAAATAACTCGATATCCATTTATTGTGTAGAATAGTGAAATATGCGTAAGCAAAGTTGAATGACCTTTTTTTTAGTAAATTTTGAAAATTTTTTTAAATATTCGGGTCCATGACGAAAAACATCTTCGTCCTATAAAAAAATACGTTCCAAGTCATGATTCAGTACATTTCTACAAAACCCAAATCCCATTACTGATTCAGATGCCTTAGATAACTTAAGATTCAGACGCCTTAAATTCAGATGATTCATAATTCTGAAATCTTAGAATTCCGACGAAAAATGCAAATTTCTGTACTTTTTTATTTTTAATAAAAACAAAAATCTTAGAAACAAAGAACTTTAATAAACAATGTTCTGCTTCGAATTCGAGCACAATACTCAGTGTTGTTTTGTCACAATCGACAATCTATATTTTGAATTGGAGAATGCCCCTATATGAGGTATTGCAATAAAAATTCATTACACTTTTCTCCTAGCCACTTTAATTTTAAGCTTAATTTTTTAAATATTATTACTCTTTTCTAGATCAAATGAAATTATTTTATTTTTATAAATGAAACACGCCCACTTATTCAATTTCGCTTTTTATGACGACAGTCAGTTCAAATAGTGCTATCTACCTACTAAGCAAACTTCATAACAATATACATAGCTCTTGAGATATTGTCCATTCGAATTGGATTCTTCTTTTTTTTTTTAAAAAAATATTGTTATCTCATTTTATTACATACTTATATTTCGGTACACAATCTCTTCTACATAGAATTTTTAAAATAAAAGTAGCAAACATTAAAATCTAAAAGCAGCTCAAAGTAAGGGGGCATCTTTTCCATCGGGACTTTGAACATTTTTTTCAAGCTTTATGTTACGATCTCTTGTCGAGATGTACTCTGATGAGTATGATGAGCACTTTAATAAAATTGTATCAAAATCCATAATTAAGACGGCGTTTTAAATAATGCGGCAAATTTAAATATTTTTAATCATTGCGCCCACACTTTGGCTTGTGGCAGTGATGAAACGGCGATCTTCATAGAACAACGTACCACGCTGATTGCTCTGTCAAAATTTATACGAAAACTAGTTTCTTAAACAAAGCAACTTTTTGCATTGTCTAAATCGCTACTTCAGAGGTTTTAACAAATAGCGATCTCTTCACATAATCATTTTAATGCTAATTTTCATCATGGAAACTTTTAAGACTTTCTAGTTTGTGTGCAAAAAAATAAAAATAGAAGAGGATCGGTTTCTGTGCCAGTTTATTGTGTGCATTAGCACTACAGCTCAAACGCCGTTTTGTTTTTAGTTCTAAGTGATACTTATCATAAGATAAAGATGTCATTAAAGAGGTACATATGTATATGGTAAGAGTTGCCGAAAATTAAATTACCATTATACATATATATATATATATATGTTTCCTATCTAAACTAATCCCAGGGAACATTAATTTGTGAAGAAGTTTTCACCTATTGAACGGCGATCCAATGTTTTATTTTGATATAATGTGGCTTTCAGTATGTCTCGCAAAATTCCAATGTAGGCAATTTTAAGATAAAATTAAGCCTTATTTTGTGGAGTTCAACGACACATAGCCCAACTATCCAAATATCATCAATGCACTGAACAAATAATTTCTGCGTACTCTTTTGTTAGATTAATTAATTTTTTGAAAATTAAAGTATAAAGGTTTCCGACTTAAATATTCTGACAAAGGCTTGCGATAGCAAGTCGGTATGCCAAAATTTGGTGAATGTAAAAATTAAAATTAATTGGCACTTGGTAACGCTATCTATCGGCTTAATTAAGTTGTTTTTAAGAAATAACTTTTAAACTTTTATTGGCAGTTAATTTCTTACGTGAACGTGCATTAATTACAGACGTACCCGTACGGCGGGTACATTAAACGCTTAAAACAATGCTTTATCTTAAAAATCATTTTGTCATATTCTATCATGCTAACAAATGAAATTGTCAATTTATGAAAAAGTTTTCGTCTTTTTAACTAAAAGAATACTGGTGAATTTTCTACTGCGTTTATTGTTTTTGTTTTACTATCTATATGTAGCATCTGAGCATTATTTCAAAAGTATGGGATATTTCACTTCTAATCATTTCATTTACTTTGACAGAGAGGAACTACCCTTTTAGTCATCGCCGAATGAGTTTTACCAGGCTTACAAATTTTGACTAAAAGAGATTTTCTATAGAAAATTTAGTTTCTGCCGTTTTATTTTATTTCCCTCATCGCAAAGGCCAAAAAATTAATTTTCATCAAAATCCTTTAAAGTTAGTAAGAATTTCTGAAGCACAGCCGATATGAAACCGAGATAAATGGTGCAAACAGCTATATTTTGCCTATAGCCTCTTATTCATATCGATCGAATGTTTATTGAAGGATGAATGTAAAACTTTCGTGGTATTCTTATCAAAAATATTTTTTGTTTCTGAAACTTATATTGAAATTCGCTTAACCTATAACAATTGTTGGCACAATTAAAATCTCAAAGAAATTACCCCTAGCATGGTCACTTTCATAGGTACGGAGCGTGTACATCTTTTGAATTTCTTCTTAATATTTCAAATATTCATAGCCTGTACGAAAGTTATGTTTGGTTTTCAAAATGGATTTTCTTAAAATTTTTTTTAAAGTTTTTTTGTTCTACTATATAATAAAAATGACTTATATTTTGCAAAGTTGTAACATATTTATAATTGTTTATTTGAGTTTATTTTAACTTATTCTTTTGAAACATCAATGAAAATGTCGCATCTAAAATAAATCACAAACTGTTGCAAATGGAACACCGGCGCGCGTAAGTAAGCACTTAACATGCATAACGCGTAGATAGCGAAGCTAATGTTTCGCTATACAAAATTAAGTGTATCGCGTATCCCGTAGCTTAAGAAAGAAAATTATGTTCCCTTGTTAGAAATCTTAAGCCTTGAAAATTGACTCATGCAGAAACAACATATAGACCAATATCACTTCAGTCGGCGTTATCCAAGTTTTTAGAAATTTGCTATTTGTTCGAGTGAGATCAATGATAAAAATTAATCTATTAATCCATCATCCACCATCGATCCGAGCTAAGAAGCAGCTATTCAACAATAATTCAGGTCTAAGTTATAGTCAATAATTTGACGAAAGTTTATCTTAGAAAGAAGAGCTTTTTCGACGGAAATTTTCAAATATTTCATAAGCCTCTGATATATTATGCTACTCGGAGTTGTCATTTTAAATATAAACACAGCTCGAGAGCTTTAATTGGCTCCCATCTTGAGAACAGATTGAGAAAATTTAAAATCAGTGCTTTACTCCGTGAAGTCACTTCCGAGCACTGATAGCGCGACTGAAATACTTCCGAGTCGATTGCCATCAAATTATGGCTACTTCATTAGTTTAGAATGGATTGGTGAATTTCCTATTCTTTGATATAGCGGAACCAGTTGATCTGAACGATAATGAGTTATGTATGCTACCTTTCAGATGAAATCACTACCATAAGATATATTGCATCGTTTCATGTTCAATGGTTTGTGTCTATGCTGTCATCAAGTTATATCGCATGGTAGCAATTAATGTCTTCGAATAATTCAATGTGAAATTAGCCAGTCTACAACAAATAATTACGAATACAGAGAGCCTGTTACTGTTAAAGAAAATAAAAAAGCTTTATTTTAGGAAGAGAGCTTTCGGACTCCTCGACAGAAGGCTAAAAAATAAATTATAACATAAAACCAGCACTATAAGGGCTTATCCTTTGAACATAATTCTGAATTTGTCACATATGATCTAAAGCAGCGTTGGGCAAATCACGTGTGGCTCTTTAGAACAAACACTTCTCTCAAGAAAAAAAACAAAAACAAAAAACACAAGCACTCTACGCTGTCACGCACATTGTTATTGTTGTGATTTTTTTTTGTATACTCGCTATATTCACATTGAATTTACATTGTTGTTGCATCATTCAGCGAAAAAAAAACGGAACTGAACAACGGAAACATTGAGAACAGCTTCTTTCGTTTCGTTTGATCAGTGTACTTTTATATCTGCACTCATGTTGTTGTTGTTTGATTCTTAGCTTTTGGTTTATTGCTGAAATTGTTTTTTTTCTGCTATTGTTGTTTTTTTGTTGTAAGTGGCTTTTGCTGCGCAAATTTCGCCCATCTATGAGCTAAAGCAGTGGTGGGCATGGCAATCTACCAAAAGAGCGCAACAACAAAAACAAGCAACAAAAACCGAATTTTTTTTTGGTATCACTTCCAAATTCGCCAGCAGCACAAAAAAAAAACCGAATTGCACCACAAACAAAAAAAATTGATACACTCGTCGAGACACAATGCGGCACCGTCAGCACCAGCTCAGGCCATGAGGGCGGAAAGTGCCACTACGTGCCCATCACTGATCTGAAGCTTGAGCTACAACAAACACTGCCTTATCCAAAAAATGAGCACCAAAATGTAAAAAATTCCAGCATAAATAAGCAACATAAAAATTTTGGCATTCATGTCCAGCGTGCATGATTTTTTTTCGCTCTACAAAATGTCTGACCAGCATAGACTGCTCTTGGTACCTGCTAACAGTTTCATAGCACCCTTAATTTTTTGACATAAGGCAAAGGTGTTCTTACCTTAAGAAATGTTTATTGCAACATAACATAACTATGGCGCTCCAAGAAATCGAAGAACTGGTTATTTTCATTATCTATCTGATTTTAATTCGTCTTTCTAAGCGAAAGATACTCTACTTCAAGCTATTGGATATAAACTTATACACCTGCATATGTATGTATGTTGGCTATTTGTAATTCTGCTCAGGTACGTACGAATGGTGCAATGTTGTATTTACAAGTTTCTAATTAGAACTCAATGCGAAGAGTCCACATGATAATGAATCGAAATCGTGTACAATGGAAATGAAAAGAAATACAAATTAAACAATAATTTAATTAACATTAGGTACAGTAGTAGTACTAGCAACAACAACAATAACAACAACAAATAAGATAAAATTATGGCAAATACAGATCTACAACAAATTGTTATTTAACTTTTTTTGCTTTATGAGCTCTTACTCATAGTTTGATGTGACAGTTTGGAGCAACAACTGCGTCAACATAAACAATAAAAGAAAACAATGTCAATATTCAGAATTTAAGCTAATAAATAAATAAATAATATTAAAAAACAAATAAAATTAAAAACAAATGACATACATATCCACCGAAATGTTTTGTTAAAACTCGCGCGTTTATGATTTCTATTTGAAAAAGAGATCATTAATACAAAGCGTAGAATCGGTTTTTTTTTTTTTTTTGGGTGGCACTTAAGACAATATTTGTAGATGGCAGACTTCAAAGATCTAAAGTTTTTAATTTCTTAATCATGCTTCCATTGAATTTATTCTGACAATATAAAAAAAGAATGAAAACAACAATTTTTTCTGTACGAAATTCTGAAAGAATAAATATTGAAAAACCACATTTGTGTAAATAAAATAGTATACACAACTTGATAGGGTGTAACTTGAAAGTTTATTTAATTTTATGACACACTCTCCCCCCAACTGGAGTAGGAATATTATTTGTATAGAATACAATAGTATTTATGGGCTTGTAGCATTAAATTGATAAAAGAAAGGTGCACACAATACATCTGGCTCAAATTTGCATGCCCCATGAAGCAAACATGGATTTGGTTGGGTTGACTCAGTCAATAAATTGTTATTATATATAAGAATATTTTTCGTAAAGCAAATTATAACTTCAAACGCACTGTGAATCACCATCGCATATATCCTGCTATGTGGCACTTAATTGGATATATTTTTTATCTTGAGAAAGACCATAAACTAGAAATCCAAGCATTGTGTATTAGTTTCAACATACTCTCGATCACAATTAAAAAAAAGGAACTGACTGCAAACTCTTCCGACACAAAATATATTTTAAGGTTCTCAACCATGAACATCCCACCTAATATATTCTTATTTAATAATTGATTGCAGATGGCGCATCATACGTCCATCAAACTTTTAAACTTGAAAGAAACTTAAAATTTTTTCTCCAGCCAACTACTTATGTTGCTCAGTTTAAATGCGTAATTGGTTCACTGAGCAGTTTTTAACACCAGGCAGCTTATAAAGACGTAGAGGCCATTAGAATATGGTTTTTGTTTGTTTTAATGTAAACAAACCTACTATGCTTTAAAAAAAAGTAAACAAAAGTAGTTTTTTTATAGTTTGTTTTAAAAAACAAACCTTATTCAAAATAATCATTACCAAGCAAATCGTTTTGGCCAAATAGTTTCGCTAACGGAACTGTCCGTGGTATATGTTTTCGGATTTTTCCATCATTTAATTTTATTGACACAATTTTGGCATCATTTGATTTTGTCGAATCATCCTACGAAATTTAGTAAAGGAATTTCTAAGGAACTTATTCCTTCTAGAGAAATGTTTCAAAAATAAAATTTCCAAGTAAAGTCTCAGCTGGCACATCACGATTGTGAAAGGTAAACAGAGCGAATATGACTTTTTCATCCTTATGATTTGATATGAGGAACAAAGAAATAGCTAATTCGACGTTTCCTCTCTTCAAATAGATATATTCGCGGGTTTGGTGCTAAGCCCTCAAAGTGATACCTTTATCGTGTAATATTCGCCAATATGAACACAAATATATGCATATAATCATTAAACGAGAATTTGTTAGAAAGTCAACATGAAAATGTACATAGTATACTCCAGAAATGCAGAAAAAACTTAGTAACAGCTCTGTTTATTAAGAAACTTGCTATAAAAGTAAATTTTTCTGTTCAAGCACTACAGTTTTCTGAGAGATTTTCTGGAATTTTAGTCATGGCTCTACGCTTTTGTTCTATTTCGTTACCCCCTCCCCCTAGAGGATGTCTACAAAAGATTATGCTACCCGTCTCTGATTTTATTTTCGTTTCTTACGAAGAAATTCAATTGATTTAAAAAAAAATTAATGTCAGAACAGACCTCGACCTCTCCCCCTGCTTCTTCCCTTTTGTCCGTTATTACATCTTATACGGACGCCGTGAGCTTGTAAACTTAACAATATACAGCCCCTTCTTGGTTGACTACTGATTTTTATCTCCGAGACGATACAGTATGGAGACTGTTTCATGGTTGGCTACATTTTACTGTCTCCATAATACTGAGATCCTCAAACTATGTGGATAGCAAAAATATTGAGATTTCTGGATTTACTTGACATTTGGGGCGAATTTTTACATTAAGTTTTTGTGGGTTCATTTCCAATTTTTATCTCAACAAAGAAGATTTATTTTTTATCAACGAAATAGAGGACTCTTTTAGAAATGCAATCGAGCATACTACCCACTTTAAAATGTTGGATTTTTTCTCAAAATTTCAATTTTTTGTTTAAATGACCTTCTGGTGTTAATTTTTGTACTGAAAGAACATTTTCAAATACATTTTTTTTGTAAATTGTAAATATTTTTTTATTTTGGCGATTTCGAAATGGCTGTTTACAAATTTTGACATTTCTGGATACAGCAATAAGAGACTGTCGCCAACTATTATTAAGACAAAAAGTGTGGAAGTCATTGCCGTGAAGATATTTCGTCGATGTCGCCAACCAATACGCCAATTTTTTCTCGGCGGCTAAAACATCGAGATTGTAGCTAACTTTAAAAAGGCTGCTAATCTAGTAAGTCATGAAATTTATTGTGCCCACAGAGGCGTACCGTGTACATTGGGGGCCCGGGGCAATTTTTCGCTCTCTACCAAAAGAGAGTTTTGACATCCATGCAAAAAATTTATTTGTCTTGGCAAAGAAAAAAAAATCGTCACTTTCTTAACAAATTGAGATATGTTTCACTTAAAATTCCAAAATCTCCACCTACAACATTGCAATTTACTTATCCAACTATTTCCATTTACTAAAACAAAAAAAAAAACAGCCTCTTATTTTTGATTTTCAAGAATCCCTAGCAAACTGAGATTTGTATATTTCACGACCATTTTTCTGCGCCCCCTAGGTACACAGTACCCAAAGATCTACACCAGCGATGGGCACGTAGTGGCCCTCTTGGCCTGCACCATTATTCTACACACAAACAACCAATAGACAATTCGCAGAATTTCAACGCTATTGACGCACAGCGTTGACTTGAGTTCAAATGAAAACAAAACCAACACACAAAGGCGCCGTATTGTGTCTCGACGAAGATAGCAATTGTTTTTGTTTGTAGTGCAATTTGGCTTTTTTTTGTGCCGAATTCGGAAATGAAAGGAAAGAATTTTAAAATTTCGTTTTTTCTTGCGCTCTTTTGCTAGATTTTCATGCCCATCGCAAGTCTACACTTTCGAAAGGAGCGCCATAGCTCCGTTGACTCCAATTGGATTCAATTATCAATCGTCATTGTTTGTACATATTTTTTTTTTGTAACTTGTAACTCCAAACATTTTACAGCACTACTCTACTCCAAACTTTTTGACCTTCATATCTTCCTAAATCAAAACTTACGATGAGTAACACCACGTACTTATCTTTACATGGAAAAAATATGCCTTGCAGAGTTTCTTCTGATTTGATATTGTTAACTATGAGAACCAAATGAATATATAGATTTTTACTTAAAAATGATTTTGACAAAAATCATTTTAATTCTTGCATTGCAAAAACTATGAAGTAATAGAAGTAAAAACTGCTACCAATCTCAATTGAATTAAAAGTTAATATAATCCGACAAGAATCTAAAATGTTCATACAAAAAGTATATTGCAAATTTTTTAATTGAATTGATCTCCACAATCTTTAGAATAAGGTCCACTCAAATTATGTACAGCATCTTGTTATTTTAAAAGCATAGAAAATAAAACACATAGATTTAATTTAAATTTTTCTTTTTTTTTTTTAATTCATGTATTAACCGAAACTATCCTTGAAGCATTATTTTTGGAAAATTTATAAAAAGATTCTCTACATAAGACGCACTATAAATATTTGTATTACATTTATAAATTAACTCATCATACCCACACCATCGCATAAGTGTTAGAATGTTGGAAACATGTGCTCGATTGTTCTTTTAGCAAAAAATAATAAAATAAACAATATCCATTTGCCTGTTTATTTAGATTTTGAACAACAAAATAAGAATATGCAAAAATTATTCCATTTATAAAGCATAGGTATCAAATATCATGCTGAATTCGATAAGAAATGATCTCAGTTAAATTTTATTTAGCGCTTCTTCAAACTTAAAACTTTAATTTTTATGCATAAATTTATATTTTTATCTTAGCTCCACACCTACATCCATCATTGAATACAATTCGAAATTGTTCTTAATGGCAATAAACAAAAAAAAAAAAGAGTTATACAGTAGTGCTCCTTATAACTAGAACTATTTGAATTCAGCTAATTGGAGTTGCTCAAATAGGTTTTAAGTAAGTGAGTTGAAATATGCCCGAATTCTAGCTAAGACCTATAAGATATGAAAATATGCCTCACATTACAGAATGTACAAAGAGTTAGGTGAGGGGATAACAAATTGATAAATTGCCCAGAAATATTTTACTTTGTAATAAAACCAAATTTTTTTCTCAAAATATTTAATCTTTAATGTTTGTCGACTTTCTCAGAAAATAATATGACATGGGTTTGAAGTATCATGGTACATTAGGGTGATTCCAAAAAAAAATTTTTTTTGCTCCAAACAGGTTTAATAGTAGCAAGTACACGAAAGAAGAACTACGGTGCAATTTGAGCTCATATATTAATATTTACTGGTGGCTCATCGAGCTTTTTAGTTTTCCATAGGATATGATCTTTCTACTAGGGTTAGGTCCGTTACTGCAAGATTTTTTCTTCACGAGATATTGTGACAAATATCTAGTAAACCATTTCTTCCCATACAAATCGTATGAAAAAGTAAAAAACTCGGTGAACCACCAGTAAATATTAATATTATGAGCTCGAATTGCACCAGAATTCTTTTTTCGTGTACCTGCTACTATTGAAGCTGTTTGGAGTAAAAAAAAAATTTTTAATCACCCTAATGGTACATTTATTTATTTATTTAGCTATGAGAGGAGCCATCTGGCTTACAAAAATTAATGGACCCAAACTTTGTAACTGTCTTTACATGCTAATTTCCTATTATTTCCTATTGTATTTCTTAAGTTTTTAAAAATTGAGTTATTTTAATATTTCCTTTGACACTAAAAACCCATTTCAAATTTTATTCAGTTAATTATTTGCCTTTTGTTTTCAGTTAAATAAAGTTAAATTTAATTTCTCATAAGCCCACACATACATCTTACTGAGAAAAAGTCTTAACAAGATATTTCTTCGAAACCAGTTTTTGTTATGACAGAATTTAAATTTATTTTCATTTAATTCAATTTAAGAAATGACCAAAATATTTTTGTGCATTTAATAGCAAGTGAGTCATATGAAGAATAAGGATTTCAATTCATTTGCTTGATAACACAATAAAATGAACAAGGAAATTAACTAAAGAAACTGGAATTCTAATTATAACTCCGATAATATGAAATGAGACAATGGGTTCAAAATCCACACTTCTTTCAAATCTAAAACAAAAGCCGGAGAGTTTGATATTTTCACCTTACGGATATAGCATGCCGAGTGTTTCGACTTGTTGCGATAAAAGTTACAAATTGCACTTTGTCGTCAACTTCCAGATAAGAGCCGATTGAGATGTGTAAAACGCCAAAACTTAATTTTCTGATTTTAGATACATGGGTTGTATTTTTTATTAAAACATATGTACCTAATTATAAGAATGATAGAAAATGTTGTAATCATAATATTTGATAAAGTTAACAAACCAATGAAGAACGAAAATTAAGCTTCCATCCAGTACACGGACGTTTTTAATGTAGTGAAGCTTAAAAGAAGAAGAGTGTTATACTGAGAGCTTGCGATCGAAAATCTTTAAAAATTTATATACACATGAAAATCAGTACGCTGAATTATATTTGGAAAGAATTATTGCCCAAGATTTTCTGATATTCAGTGACAATGCTGACAAAAATTCGTTCTTGATATTCTTTCCTATTAATCAGATATTAAGTTCAGCTAAGAATGATAAAACAGATCAACAACAATTATTGTAGATTAGGGTGTATCAAGTACCTTTAGCTCTAAATTACAAGCATTATTTTCTAACGCTTGCTATTGAGCTTCGTTGTTTGGATGACGCTTGAAAAACAAACAATATTTATGAAGAAAGGTTTATTTTTAAATCAAACAAATATATACAAAAAATTAAACAAAAGCAAACTATGGAGTGTTAAAATTGATTAACAAATAATTTCACTTCGATTTGACTACGCAAAAAAAAAACCCACGCTATGACGAAAATACTTTTGCATATCATGCAGGCGCAAACAGAGCTTACTGGGATTAGCTAAGAGCGTAGGATAAAATCAGGCTTGGTTCAAAAGCTATTGCAAAATAAGTAAGGTAATGTCATCGTTTTGACGCTGGCTTTAAACTAACGGTAAATAAAAGAATTCGCTGTATTTGTGCTTTTGTCAGAGAAAAGATTTTTGTAGTTTAAAATATTATTTTTTTTTGTTTTTGATAGAGGCTTTTTTCTATATTATACCATAAATTTTAAAGAAAAATATGAAATATATTGAAGAAAGATGTTCACATGATTTCTTGACATTTTTTTCAGTGTAATTTACATCTTTATTAAATTCATAGCCCATGAAATAGTGAACAAAAATCTTGAAACCACTTTTTTTGTAAGATTTCGAGTAAAATAGCAAGAAAACATTTATTTTTTTTGCTTACATATTTTTTTTTCAGTGTAATTTATTTCTTTTTTAAATTCATAGCCCATGAAATATTGAACAAAAATCTCGAAACCACATTTTTTGCAATACTTCTAGTAAAAAAGTAAGAAACATTTTTTTTTGGTGAAATATTTTTTTTTAAGTCTTGATGTACCGAATTGTGGAAAAATATTTTTCTTAGAACCCCATGAAGTAATAAACTCAATCTATTTTTTCTGTAAGCCTTCGAGTAATAAAATAGTGTCTGACTATTTGCATTAACTCTTGCCTATGCTTATAGGGGAGAGTGGGGCTGACCATAACACTTTTTTTTGAAATCAGCTCTAGCTTATAAGCCAATTATTATTTTTACGAATTTCTTTTTCCAAACAATGCTTTTATGTTTTAGTTAGTGTGTGGAAAAAATTTAGAGGTAAATATTGTGCAGTGTTTTTTTTACAAAACGTTGATAAAGAAAATGTGCATAATTTTTGGGATTGAAAATTGGTAAACTCGATTTACTATCTGGCGGTATCACAATTAATTCTTCTCATTAATAAGCTTGATTTCAGTTCAATTGTTATGCGATTTTCTCCAATGTAGGCTTCAAAGCCTATTTCGTTAGCCACAAAAAAATGGGGAGAACAGTAGAGCTTTTCTTCTCGCTTCCAAATAATTGGGAAAAAAGTAGGTTTAACGTGTCCGCTTTCAAATTGGTAATAAAAACTTCTGGCTTGGTTTGCTGAATTTCAAAGGAAAACAGAAAATATTGGCTGCTTTTGTTGTCAAACATAGTATTTGCTTAAATTAGCACCATAGTTTCATCAACTTTTATAAAATATTGATGTCTGGAAATATCGACACATTTGAATATTGACATTTTTCAATATTCCATTAGGAGATTAAATCAGTCAAATTTGCATTTTTTATGTGTTGTTTGGACGCCAGTAGCCATGCTGGTTTCTTCTTACTATAAATGATGGCTTGTCACGGTCGCTTCCAAAAAAAGATAAGTGCGCCTTTTGTTTAAAAACACTTACCTCACAATCAAAAAATTTTTAACAGAAGTTGAGAAAGAAAAAAAATCGTTCACTTCAAAATAAAACAAACCGCCAAAAAATATTCTAGGCCTTTCGTAATAGCTGTGAGTAAACACTCTGTTTCCTCCTCCTGCGGTTGCCCTGACTTTGCATAATTATAACATCAATCTTTTTTATGTCTTTATTAGGGGCGCCAATATCAGGATAATGAAAAACAGCATACCGGAATTGTAATTTCGATCTATTAATTGACTAATTGAATAGCGTACAATTTTTTACCATTGATGGTCGTGTATTAAGCATGTCTGATATATGTACATATGTTTTGGATAGAAAAATGTTCAGAGTCGTAACATATTTGGCCCAATATTTTGATATATTGTCTATATGCTAAGCAAAGTTGACTGATTTTTGAAGTCAGCGAAAAGTTAAGTTTATGGAAAGAAAAATTCTATGCTTAAGTTAAAAAATTCTTCAAACTGTTGATAAATTATGTAGTTTTACTAATGTATTTATTAACAATAATAAAATTCTTATTATAAGAATCTTCTAAAAAGTAGTCGGGGATTTTTACGACCGACATAAGAAGGTTGGCTTCTTTTGATTTTTTCCACTGCTGTTAAATTTATTGCGACTTGTGTCATCAGATATATAAATCTACATAGCCTGGGAAGGTCATCTAATGATGTACTTAAGTCACAAAAACCTTTCTGAGCTTCGGACGGTGTTTTGATATTTCTGTTTAAGAAAAAAATAAACAAATTCGCTGGTCTGGAAAATTTCATATATAAATTATATAATATATAAATTTCGATCATTAATCTATTTACTCGAAAACTAAGTAATAGGCTTACACAAAAATATTTTGACTTTATTGTTCACTTTTTAACGAGCATAAATAAGTTGTATTGAAATAATTGTGGAGGAAATTTTTTCAATGTAGCTAAATTAGTCCACAAGTCACATGTAAAAATAGTTTTTGAAATCGTTTGACACACGCTACGCTTAAGCAATAATTTAACTGTGGCAAAAATTTTTACATTTCTTATTTAATAAAAAAATTAATGTACCGATCAACATGATATTGGTATATAATTGTCAGTCATACATATAAAATTTATCAGTTGCACTCCTTGTATTTAAACAACACATTCTGTCCCTCTCTCTGCAAAAAACTATCCAGAAGTTATGATTTTTGCAACGAAAAAATTCAAAACAAGCCGCAGTGCGCCGTTTTGCACGTTAATATAAATAAATACGCCTATAATAGTTTAATAGCTGTGGTAGATTAATAAACAAATTTTATGTGGTGTTTTGAATACAAAGTTATAAAGGAGGTGCAGCTCAATGTCTGATGAAACTGATAAAGAAAGTTTTTGGAGCAAATAAGCTAACAGAATCGTTTTGACAGAGTATCGTTCGATTTATTCAGAAAAGTTGTCTCGTAAGTGCTAGTTAAGTGGTTAATACCTACCTACATACGATTAAAAAGTTGGCCAACTATTGAATACCAATTTAAGTGTTTAGTCAGTTTGTAACTGTACAGCAATCAAATTCGTCAGTATGCAGTGACAAAGATGAGTAGAATTAAAAGAAGACAAATTGATGCCGTATTTCCCAATTAATAAGTTGTCCAATTACTAAATTGCTACTGAGTCTTTACAATTGCCTTTCAATTCAAAAATCGCTCAACTATTTGATTGAAAAAGATAATGAATACTCTCATAAAAGTCAATCTTACATTGAGAGTTTGCCAACTATTTAATTGCAAGTATGGCTTGATACTAAATGTGCACATTAGAACGCTGAAATTAGAAATATTTCTAATAGAACTTGCTATTAACATTTTGGCCTTTTTCTTAGCTGAATGATTTCAGGTTCATGTGATGAAGAGTAAGATGAAATATAGTAGATATTGATTTGCGGAGTTAAAAATTTTTACAAGAACTAAGTGACCTTATAAAATTAGACACAAGTGTATGGCAAGGTAATTAAGCTGACACTATTACGCCTATTTTCTTTCTTGTTAATTTCAAACATTTTACTTGAGTTCACCAATTTCGTATGAAAACTTCATTTTGAAAAGTGATCAGTGAAAAAGATCAAGTCAGAGCGCTGCTTTTTAGCTGCTTACCTTTGTAACGAAATTTCAAAGAAATTTATCTAATGAAATATTGAAACATCAAATAAGTTCTGCTTGTGACCGCTTTCGGCTACAGTACTTAACATTTTGTATATGAGGAGTGATTTTTAGGAAAAGCTTATTTCCACTTATGACCTTAAACAAACCTAAGAATGCTATAGCCGTTATCAGGCTTAAATATATCCGCTAGTTGAAAATATATAACATAAAAGATGGGTAAAGGGAAACCCGTAATTAAAAATTGCGGCACAATTCCATTTAATTTTTGCTTGTACAAAAAGTCGTATTTCCTGAAGAATCTTTATTATTGTTTACATTCCCTAGATCAGTGTAACACTGACTATAAACAAAAAGAGAGATGTAGAAATCTTTTTAAAAAAAAACAGTTTGGCTGTGACTGAAGGAATTTTAAAGAGCTTTCATGGCACAAGAATGCTATTCTGCCCTCAGAAGCATAGAGGGCGTGTCTCAAAGAAGCGATTTTTGATATAATTGATGTTTTGTTTATGTCCATTTGTTGAAATCCATGTAAAATTGCGATAGAGGAAATTCTCTTAAGAGATTTTTCATAGGTTTGATATAATCTGTGGTAAAGTAATAAAATTTTACACCAAAACGGCACATTTCCAAATATTTTTATATTTTTTCCAATAAATATAAATACTTATGCTAGAATAAAAGATTTTAGTAGAATATTAGATTAACACACTATAACACTAGATATATTAAAAAAAAAAAGTTACTTTGAACAGCTCTTAAAGATTATTTCTTATTACTGAAATTTTATTTAACATGGAAATAAGCCGTTTTGAAAAATCACTGCTCATATGACTTTTTTTAAATTGAGCTTAAGAAATTGTTTACTGAACTTAACTGTGAAATAAAATAATTTTGAAAGTACCAACAAAAAGAGTGAAGATTTTTATTTTCCACAAGCCCACGATTAAATAAAGGGTTAGGGATTAAACTCCCTAGTATGTGTGTATTTATTTAACTAACAATAAGTAACATTTTGAGACCGAACTTTGAAGTAACCTTCTGTAGCCTCTATATTTTTATGATTGCCATGTGCCATACAGACCACAACAAAGATTTTTGTTTTTATTTTTAGAATAATACATCATTGCGCACATACATATGTGTGTATGTATGTATGTATGTTTTTATATCGGCACTATTGAAAAACAAAAAAAAAAGCTTTTTTTTTATTAGAAAAAAAAATTAGAAGTGGCGAAAAATTTTCAGCGGGGAGCATAGAATTCCGACCATTGTTATGCATAAAATAATCTAAATATTTAAAAATTTTTGTATTAAATAGGTGCTACATCGCAGCTCATTGTTTTAAGCACAAGCATTTTGTTTGTTGTGTACGTGTACATAACACTTATAGTAAATAACACAACATATGACATAATATTACTCTTCCAGCAATTGCTTGTTTTTATTACCCCGACAATTAAAGTGCTGATATCGCACCGTTTTATCGGTCCATGGCACGTAATTTTTTACTTAATTTTTTTTTGCATTTTTACACCAACTTTAATACGACGATTCAGACGATTTGTATGAATGACATGTTTTCAAACCCAACCCCAAGTAGGTAGAAGTAAGTGCTACTGCTGAATTCTTCGGCCAATTGCCAATTGAGCTGATTACGTCCCACTCAACAAAAAAGACAGCAAACACGCGTCTTATGCGCTTGAAAAAAAAGGCTAAAAACGATGAACTCACAGTTCATTCATCTGCTTATTAATATAAAAAAAAATATTCCAGACAGCCAGCATTCCTGTGTGGAAAGTAAATCTAATCTGTAACTTCTTCGCAATACTGTCACAACCGGAGGTCATTTTAGATATGAATCAGTTTGCATTAAAACCTTAATAGTCCAGATTTTAGAATTTCTATGTGGGAGTGATCGGTGGCATTGAAACAAATTTTGTAAACAGTTTTTTTTTATATAAAGTGTACTAAAAAACAATTTTTTTGTCTGTGAACGCGCGTTAACTTGTTTAGTTTTTATTTTACCAAATCTTAAAATAAACAAATTTGTTTAAACAATAAATTATTATGACATCTTTAGCACCATAAATTGAAAAATCAAAGAGCGAACTTGATTTTTTTTTTAAAAAATCTTGTATTATACGAAAAATTAATTCTATTAATAGGCATGTCGCAAGTAGCATTTCAAGAAATATTCCATTCAGAAGCGCAGGTTGCTCTTCACCGATAAATTTCGTTCTACTTTCTGGTCCCGGTAACGATAACAAGTTGATAATAAAAAATTTATTTCTTTCCTGACCAAAAACGAGAAAGGTCTGTCCGATTCTTGGCGATAATGTAGTGTTTATCGTACGATAAACAAATAAAACATTGAGCGCGCAATACTCGTTTGCAAAAATAATTTTTGTTTACATTTTATTTTAATGATTTTTTAAAAATATACAAAATGCAAACATTATGAAAACACAAAAGTGTTTATTCAAGATTCTCGTGGTTAAAAGTGAAAGTGATTAACAGCCACTAGTCAAGCGTACAGCATCAATTATTTAGGCATGTTTTTGTATGTCATTTTAAAAAATTTGTAGAAAATTCTGTTATATACTACATAATATAATCTATTTGGCCATTCAGTAGAAGACTATCACAAAATCTTTGAGGTAAATGAACCTTATACCAGAATTGGCTATTTGTTGCCGTTGCTAAATTTCAACATTTTTCAAAAAAAAAAAAATTTTTTTAGTTACAAAATCATCAACATAAATTAAAAATACGATGAAATTTATCCTCTGGCAACTGTAAATATGTAAAATTTATTAAGCAGAAACCAAATCAGTGAAGCAAGAAATAAATATTCCTAAAGTATACAGGGAAAAAAAAAACCAATAAATCTTTGTTGTATACTTAAGTCGCATCTTTTATTTTAACAACCATAGATTTGCGGTATAACTTAATTTTAGTTGTTCTCGATCTCATCGTTATCAACAAACTGAAAGCTATTTCTAATTGAAGTAATACGTAAAAACGCCCAAAAACTTAACTTCCGACCGACCTCTATACAAACAAATATAGAGTTTTCATATGGAAAAATAATTTAAAAAGTCGAATATTTAATTATCTAAGAGTCGAAAAGTAAAATTCGGCTCTGTTATTTCCTGACCTTCTAAGAGGTTGAAAGCACGTTTTTGTTTGCTTCGAAAAGTATGTCCCAAACCAAAATACGTAACAATAGCGCTGTTATATAAAAATATACAATTAGATCCGACCAAGCGAGACACGTCTTTTAAAAACGTTTAAAAACTGCCGTCCTTGTGTCGCAATGGTAGTGCATACTGCGCTTATAACCCAGACGACCACAGGATTTATTTACAGTTCAGGCATGGTAAGACACTTTCCATATTTCCTAATTTCTCTTTCGTCCTAATTATTTCCATCTTTTCTCTCCTCAATTTTTTTTGAGTTCTTACCAAATTTGCAACACGTTGAGCTGTGTTGAGAAAGTACGCTATGATGGCAAAACATTAATAATTGAAGTGCAATGAAGTTCAAAGGCAAAATACTTTTTTCAGATCACTTTTATTCCCATCGTTGCGTCAGAATAATTTAAATTACTTTGATAAAAAATACTCTGTATCATAGGTTAACCTCATTCCCACTCTTCTAACTCCATTTTCAAACCAACAACAGCACGTACCAAAGGGTTATCCTCTAAAACAGTGATGACGAACCTTTAACAGCTTGCGTGTCATACATTTTTTTTCTATATATAATAATATGACGCTTGCTGTGAAAATAAACTAAAAACAAGGCTATAATAATAAACAAATGTTTTTGTGTTAAATACTTAATGTATTTATTCAAAAAAAAGTTTAAATAAAATATAGTTGAAATCAAATAAAAAGATCCAAATTTTTTTTTAGTTATATAACAAAATAAAGAATAATTAAAGAAATTTTTTTTTTTGTATTATTTGCAAAAAAATCTTTGATGATAAATATTTTATGTCTGGCTCATAGCTCGTAGCTTTTAAAAAAATACAATAGGTACTGTTAACGTCTGTTAGTCTATATTCTCATGTCTGATGTAATCAAATTCATTAAAGAAAACAATGTTTCACAACTATAAGTCGAATAAAATATTGTTAAAATAGCCATTGCAATGTTTTGAAGGCAAAAAAAAATTATCTGGAATAGATTTCCAAGTTGTTAGTATTTCATTTTTGGCATTTCTCTGGACTGCTCCAATTAGTCTATCTCTTTCGATTTCTTCCAAAATGATTCTTAAATCTATGAATTTTTGTTTCCATATCGATCTAAATTGAAAATCTAACAATTACATCTCGAAACCTTCTGAATTCATGAACTGAAATAACGTTAAATTTAACTATTCGTAATTATATGTATCTGGTCGAGTAATAAATTTTGAGGTTTCTACAAATTTGCAAAATTGTATAAGTCTCTTCGAAAATTGTTCAATTATAGCTTCTAAAATATTGTCAAATTCTTTTATTATATTTATTACATCGGGTTTTTTGTGAATTTCTAAGTCAATCATGTATTTTTTTTTTAATGAGGAAAATGCTTGAAATTTCTGCTCAATATATATCATATTTGAAAATGTTTAGCTTAGCTTCAAATGCTTTGATGATATCAAACATAATATCAATAGTTTTGCCAAACCCTTGTAATTTTATATTTAGCTCATTCAAGTGAGAGCAAAAATCCGTAAAGAACATTAATTTTGATATCCACTCAACATCTCATAACTCTTTGTGCTGGATTTATTTTTGAGCGTCTAAAAACATTCGAACTTTATCCAAACATTCAACGAAACGTTGAAGTAATTTGCCACAAATAAGCCAACGCACATTATTATACGAGTTGACTTCATTTAGCAAAGAGTCGAACTTTCTATTGCTTAAAACATGGGTAACTATTTGAGTCACAAATTTCATACACTAATTTAAGGCCGTTCTTTGCACACAAAGCTTCCTGGTGAATTATGCAATGAAAGCACAATAGTGTATGTCCAACTCACTTTGTAAATAAATTGATGAATCCTGCTTCTTCAAAAAGTTTTTGTTTTTATTTGGAACTGCCTTTTTTTTAAGTTTTACTTACCAAGCCCCATTTTCAAATCCTACCTTCCTTCTTTGGTGTTTGATACCAACGATATATCTACATGCCTGCATGTGCCGTTGATGCTAGGATATAACATTTTAAGTATTTTTATATAGGCAGTGCAACGATCCTCAAACATTTATTCTCTAACTTGAGAGCCCCTACTCTGTATAACGCTTCTGATCTCCTCTGAAGACCTACAAACATATCAAACTCCATGAGAGTAAGACCAGATAGATTCTGAAAGCGTATAAAAGCCAAACGAAATAACATACACAAAACATACAATTATATATATGCATTAGTACATATGTATGCATATAGTTTTTGGTCAATAAAACCTGCGTACAATTTGTTTTGACTTTGTTTTCCGGCTTTGGCATTGGAATTATGTATTGTGATTTTCATACTTTGTGCAGAAAATGCAAACTCACCGAAAATAACAAGTTGAAGGAATCATAGCTCAGTCGAATCTTATCGTAAGTAGGTTAACTATTTAATAGATTTTGTGCTTGAAAGTTCTCAGCTTAAATTTTAAGAAACTCAGAGAAACCAAGTGAAAATTCAATTTCAATCCGTATGAATTGACTTAATTAGTATTTATATACGAATATATGTAGCTGATGCTTTGAGCAAAACAAGACATACAAAAATAAATGATTTTGTTAAAAAAATGTCTAATTGAATTATAAAAACCATTTATATTGTTGTCCATCCCAGGCATTTGTTTTGATTTTGAAAAATTCGTTCAAGTGTTAAGCGCCCCCTAGACGATCAATCCGTTCGACAATCAAACAGACAGTGACAGGAAGTTGGTTGAAGCAATCATTGATAGCTTACAGAGATTGTTTGAGATAAAGTCAATCCTTGAAGAATATTGTTAGAAATTTTGCTTGAAGTACATAATGAAACACTGACGTTTGATTATTTAGAAATGCTGCTGTCAATCATTCATTCAATCAATCGATAGACAGCAGCCGAAATACATTTTCATTCGGGTTTGACCAGTCTACATAACAGATGAAACTAATTTGAATGAATATTATATCATGATTGAAGCAATTATTGAAATAAAAATTGAAGCAAATTAAAGTGCGACAGCACACTTTCTGTATCAGTGTGATTGTCAAAAAGATTGATCGTCTAGGGGGTGCTTTATGTTCATACTTCCGTCTGAGCATGGAGTGTTGTATTTTCTCTCTTCTTTTACTGAGAAAGTTCTTATCCAAGTTAATTTCAATTCTGTCATTGGTTTGCCAGGGATGGGCTTATTAAATTTCAATTAATTTAATTATGTCAAATTTTTGTTAGCTCATAACAAGTCACGCCCTTTCAAGTGGATATATAGATTACAACCCATTGAGAACAACAGGATGTTGTATTTTTATTATTGTTATTATTTGAATAAACTTAAGATTATATTGTGCTATAAACTGTTAAATTTAATGATAGTAATAACAAAATTAACTTAATAAACAAATCAATAAAAAAAATAATAATTGTGGAATTGCCAAGATGGATTAGTCACATTTTGTAGTGTGATTGAAACCGATGCAAAAATAAGTGCATTTCAGAGTCATTACTAAATAATTCAATTTGATTCCGATGGTGTTAATTAACAATTGAAATTCTTTACATTTTTCTATTTTTAAATTCGAATTTGACTTGGTACTAGCGCAATTTTTGTGTTAAATAACCAAAATATTTCATTTACTAATATAATATCCAGATTGTTTGTTTTTTTTTGTATTTTGCTTGAATACTTCCTTTAAATCTCAAGAAAAAATCAAAATGTTTACATTTTATTTAGCACTCCATTCATCAATTTGTGCGAATTATCGTTAAGCACTGTAAATATTTTGTTAATAATAAAATGATCAAATTTGTTAATTAATTAAGCAAACATTACCGGTATGCGAATAAACACTTAAGCGTGATGATTTTAACTTAATGAAAAAGGGGTATCGATTTCATCGTGGAAGAAGCGAATCTCATCTGGCAATTAAATTAATTGTAATGAAGTCCATTACGAGTATGAAATGACATCTGTACATACTTACGAGTACGAGTTTATTGTAACGTTTATAAAAAGGTGTTACAGTAGCGAAATTATGGCGATTTCTGATGATGTGAAACAATATTTTAGAATTATGTGAGCAGTTATATATTAATTACACAAACATCTGTCATTTGCAAATATATATATATATATATATATATATATATATGTATTCAAAATAGGAAATTCTCCATTAGCGTCGCTATGTTGAAGTGCTCTAACCCGGGTGACACCACTTAGGGGAAGACATCCTAACTAGTGGTTCACCGTATCGTCCTCGCAGTAGCACCAAGCTTAACGTCTCGTTCTCGTACGAGGAATTTTTAATTTGTATCGGTATCGTCTCGTTTTCGTCTCATTCTCGCCTCGTTCTCGCCTCGTTCTCGTTATCGCCGATTATTCTCGTTTACAATGAACCAGCGGCCTTCCCGCGCATTGGTCGTTGTACAACCACGTCTACAATTGGGTCCATGTAAAGGATGTTTTTTTTAGAGGTTTGTTTTTCGAATAGAGATAAAACTGGCATTTTATGGTCAAATCTGGCAACTCTAATGTCATTTATGTTCAATTTGGTTTGCCATTTCATCATGAACAGGTTGACAAAAGAACAACGCTTGCAAATCGTGCAAATTTATTTCGAAAATAATGGTTCAGTTCGCGAAGTTTACCGCAAGCTCCGTCCGCCGCTGTTGAGCAAAATGTTGAAGAGGACCCGAATGAATCGATTCGCCACCGTGCACAGCAATTGGAGCTTTGTCCATCAACTTTATGGAAGATTTTGCGCAAAGATCTTGGCTTGCGACCTTACAAGATCCAGCTTGTGCAAGAATTAAAGCCGCGAGACCATGCAATGCGTCGTGATTTTGGTGTATGGACCGAAAATGAGATTGATCTCGATGCTGATTTTCATCGCAAAATTTTGTTCAGTGATGAGGCTCATTTTTGGTTGAATGGCTACGTCAACAAGCAAAATTGCCGCATTTGGAGTGAAGAGAATCCACACGAGACCCTTGAGACGCCATTACATCCACAAAAACTGACTGTTTGGTGTGCTCTATGGGCTGGTGGAGTCATTGGGCCATACTTCTTCCGAAATAATGCTGGAGCGTCAGTTACCGTTAATGGAGACCGGTATAGAGCCATGATAACCGACTATTTTGTTCCCGAATCGGACGGCATGAATGTGGATGAGTTGTGGTTCCAACAAGACGGCGCTACATGCCACACAGCGCACGTCACAATCGATTTATTGAAGGAAAAATTCGATGTGCGCATAATTTCGCGGAATGGACCTGTCAATTGGCCACCAAGATCGTGTGATTTGACACCATTGGATTATTTTCTTTGGGGATATGTGAAGTCGCTCGTCTACGCCAACAAACCAGAAACGTTAGGGGACTTGGAAGCCAACATTCGTGGCGTTATTGCCGACATACGGCCCCATATGCTCGAAAAAGTGGTTCAAAATTGGACCTGTAGAATTGGCTTTATTCAAGCCAGCCGCGGCGGCGACATGCCCGAAATCATATTTAAACATTAATGGCATAAAATTATCGTTCCAATAAAGCCAAATTGATGGACATTAAAACGATTTTCTTGTGTTTTATTTCAATTCGAAGCTCTATACCTCTAAAAAAACACCAACTGTAGCTGCGATAGATGCCAAGGTATGGCGTTTTAAGTGTTTATGTTCTATATAGGTGCCACGCTTCTTTGTCTAATATCGTCCAGATTTCGTGAGGTACTTATCATAGACTGTATACATCCTAGCGCCGAATTTCAAAACGCCTACTACCGTAGGTGCCATGATATTGCGTTGAAAGTGTTTTTTGTTATACGGAAGTTTTGGCTGAATTTCGTTCGCGTCGATAATTTAGTGCCTATCGTACGAAAAACAATACATTTTCGCCGAGAACGAGATATCGGCCGCACCCTTCTCATTCTCGTCCACGGTCGTACAAGAAATAATTTTGTTGATATCGTCTCATTATCGTTTTCATTTTCAAGACCGATAAACGAGAACGATATTTATCGGTTCTCAGTGAAGCACTGACAAAAATATGGTGATGTTTTGCAAGTGCATTTGGTGAGGAACTTTGATTTACCTCATTGTAATTTATAAGGGCGAGAAGAACAGAAATTGTCAAATATTAAAAAAAAAAATTATAAAATTTTCTTTTTTTGAAAATTAAAAATTGAGGACTTCTACTCCCCACTTAGTGAGATTTGATGAAATCTGACGAGACCTCTCCCTCCCTCTGATGAGACTTATCTTATAATTTTTAAATGCATATTTAAATTTACTTTATGCATATTTTTGCTTCTTTCTATAATTATTTCAAATGTACTGCCTTACATGAAATTATTCTGATATGTTTCTGAAAGGTTCCAGATTCAACATTTCCTGAACTTTTCAGACTTAATCCTTCTGACACGTTATAAACAAAATCTTTAACATGATATCAATCTGAAGTATTTTTGGATGGTTCCAGATTTGAAGTTTACTGATTCTGATGTTTCTCTGTTTGATTAAGTATAGTTTATTGTTGATTATAGATTACACCCCTATCATGAGTATTCGAAGAAAAACAATTCTAATGGAATTTTGGTTTTAAGTAAAACTTTGCATTTTAAAATAATTGAGGAGTGGAAAACTTAACTTCCAGTCGGTGCTACCAAAAAATTTTAAATTTTTTCAAATTTGCACATTTGTTCATAATGAACAGTCACTCAAAATAAATTGCAATTTTTGAGGATTGTAAATTTTCCGACATTGTATCTAATAACTTAATAATAAAAGAAACGGGCAACAAGTTTACGAGTACAATGCTAAATACAAAACAATAAAATAACATAGGCGAAAAACTGCGCCTGCGGGACAAAAACAAAAACATTAGTGGTATTCACACCAGCTTTGTTAAGTTTTTAGTCGTTATTTTTTTGTGTGCATTTTGTTATTGTACAACTATCGACTTCTCTAATAAATTTCTGTTAGTTGGTAACATAGCGATCAGCTGTTCAGATTTTGTTTTCCGTTTTAGACAAGAAATAAGTTAGCCAAGAGAAAAGTTAGTGTTAGGTTAACGAAATAAATCAACCGACTTACCAACTAACAAATTATCAAATTAACGAGGCTGGTGTGATTACCACTATTATAAAATAAGCAATCGCAAACGAATAAAATACCGTAGATGAAAAATTTTTTTAAAAAATCGCCTTGGGTGCGAAATACCCAAAACAAGATGAAGAACCGTTTAAAAGAGTTCGATATAATTCAAAATATTTAACATGACCCATGTACATATTACATTGCAATCTAACGAAAAGGAGAGAATCATCGCATACGAAAAATTTTTATTAAAATTCGCGCGCGCGATACTCATAAAAATATTTTGCCTGTGGTTGTTATTTTACGGTCGCCCATTTTATTTTATTTTTGTTTTTGCATCGCAAGTGAAAAATTTTTATTGAAATTTACATGCGGAATTTTCAAAAAAAAAATTCGCCTGAGGTGCTTTCTTCTATTCGTTACGTTGAATGAAAGCATTGCTCATGTGAAACTCTTTAAAATTTGAAAATTGTTTTGGGCAAATGTTTATTTTGTTTCGAATATTTATCATTTTTTACTATGGAAAATACCCAATTCTTTTTGGACGATTGCTTATAATGAACATTCATTTCACGGATCAGAATAGAACGAATTACATTGCTATAAGAAAGTCATACTTTTTATAAACCCTGTACATTATTTTATATTGATAAAAGCCGAGCACGCTTTTGCTGGAATCTTTCTACACTTTCTAAATTCAATTGATTTCCAAATTTTAATTGTCAACGGTAGAACTTTGAACTTCAAACAACACACTTCTTCGATGCCAACAAATATCTATCTATTCAAATTAGCAATCAAGTGCGCTAGACTTATGTACACATGGAATGTTCACCAGTTGAAATCTTCGCCGAATTTCCAAATTCCACATAATTGAATAAATAAGAAAATCAATAACAGATGTCATTCAATCATTTATTGACGATATGTATCAATCACAATTTACATACAAAAGCATATCGATATGAGGTATGCTTTCCTTGTCATCATCACCTTTTTGTCTGCATCATTTGAATTTTACGTGCTCATATACTCACCTGAAGCTCTATATAAACTACACTTCTGTCGCATCTGTTTGATATCAATGTTAAAGCTATCCCAATAAAAGTGCCGGGTTTGAATATTTCAATTGATCACATCACATATTTATTCGAATATTGGCGGGCTGCGATTAAAGTTCTAAGCACAATGAATGCGAGATGCGAGTGCGGAAAAAAAACAAATAGAGAAACATGATTTTTTACATGTTAGAGCAAGATGCACAATGGAAGCTCAAACATTTTTTTAAAACGTTTTTTGAACTTGCGTTGCTCAACTTGCTCTAACTTATGAGAAAAATCATGTTCTCTCATTTAATTTTTGCTCGCACTCGCATTCATTGTGCTTAGAAGAGAGAATGAAAAAAAAGTCTATCGTATGGTTCGATTTCGTTCTGTTCTATGAGCGTTAAATATTTCCCTCTTCATTCCGTTTTGCATTCATTGAAGGAAACACTAACACAAACCATAGCAAGCGACATGAGAGAGCACAAGAGAATGAAACGCAAGAGAAAAAAAGATCATTCGCTTTGTTGTGGTTTTGACTTGCGATTGCTATCCGTACCTAATGAAGTGATCGTTTTTGTCATTAGATTCGTATAAGGGAATAAACTTCTTTTTTAAACGAAAGACAGCTCGAAAAATAGTTTTGGACGTCACTAAGGGAGGCTCGTGAGCCTGGAAAGAACCATGTTACACGTTTTTGAGCAATTTTCGGGAACGCTTTTTTTCCAAACGAAAGATAGCTCAATAAAACTTTGGGCATCACTAAGTGAGGCTCGGAACCTTGGAAAGAAGCGTTTTTGACCCGAAAATGCATCTCCGGACTTATGGTACCCTCATATGAATCTAATGAGAAAAACGATCACTACATTTTGTACGTATAGCAATCGCGAGTCAAAACCACAACAAAGCGAATAAAATTTTTTTGTACGCAGGGCCGAACGTTACCATTCTGTTCTTCTATTGGCATTTGAATCAAAGAGCGAAACGAAGAATGTGAGAAGTAAAGTTTGCGTTGTGCGATTTGAACGTTACGATAAGGTGCGGTTTTTTTTTCTTTCCCTGGTTTGGAAAAGCCATCGACATTCTGCTACACATGGGTAGCAGAGCTAATTTTCTTCTATACGTTTACAACAAGAGAGAAAGAGAAAGTAGTATTGCTTTCCCGACCTCTAGTTTAGAACTTCAGCATAGAATAGAAACCTGAGTGGAGGGTTCCACTCAAATGCTTGCCGGCAGACTTTAATTAGTGATTTCCGCACCGTCTGCCTATTAGTATACCCAGGAGGGTGGGAGGGGTTTGCAAACGAAATGGTACTGGGTTGTTAGTAAAAGTAAAATAAAGGTAAAGAGATTAAATCTTGACATGGATTATTGGCATAGTTTCTTTTAAAAAACTCTAATCTGGGAGTAGGGAAGCACCAAAATCCGAAATATGCTCATCTGAGGACCATTTCATCCAAAATCCTTCGTGTAGCCTGGACTTAACGTAAAACGGTATTTTTGAGCGAACTTTTCGTAGATTTTCAGAATTTTAACACTTATTACTTTACGTAACGCTCACCATTCTTTTTAACAGTATTTGCAAAAGAAGTACCGCCCAATCGCTCTTCCATTCCAAAAATGTCACACATGAATCATTCAATCCTGAAGCTACAAAACTTATAGGGTACAAATGTTGCAAAATTAAAATCCCGCACCATTGTGCGGACACCTATTACATTCGAATATCATGAACATTGCACTATAGATCACTGAATTGCTTTAACATCCAACACCCAAGCTCGTCATCATTATTTACAAAATACTACAAACTCGTGCAATAAAAGTCTCAATGAAGTAGTAAAATGCTAATAACATTGTTAATGGGCGAACACATACTTTACGATAGTAAAATAAATTATATGTACAATTAAAATAAATGATAAATAATGACTAAATAAATTATTAATTTCATTTGGAATTGAATAATGAGAGTTAATATATTTTCATCAATTAGAGGTTCTTAATTGTTTTGAAATGTTTAACAATTGATGGAATTCAATCATTCAGTAAAAAACTGAATGGAAAAGTTTTCAAATTTATAAAGTAACTGATTGTAAACAATTAATGGGAAATAATTATGAATTCGAAAAAAAATGTATTCGGATGTGAATAATAAATGCCATAAGTTCAGGAAATAACTAAGAAAAATTTTTTAAAGCGCTTTTTTTACAGCAGACTCATGGGAAATGCCTATGTATATGATACTGCATAGCAAATACTCTCTGAAAAATGTTTTATCTAAAGGCTTGCCCACTTTGTGATTCAGAAAGTGTAGCCCTGTCAACTGACAGGGTAACTGTGAAACCAACTGGCATCGAAAGTGCCATTTGTGTAGTTTAAGATTAGCAATTTGATATTCTGTACCAAAATTGGCACATAAATACGAGTACATATGGCGCTATTAAAATCTAAAAGCGACATTAGAATAGAAATTTCATCCACAAAAAGTAGCTGTAGAGTTATTGGTCCGTATTTGAGAATGACAAAGGAGAGACTATTGCCGTCAAAATAATGCGTTTCAAAATTTATTTTTTTTAAGTTTTCTTTTCGAAACACCAATTGGATAGTATAGAATTGGAGAGTCTGTCTGTTAATATGTACATATTTAAGAGCAAATCTCAGGAACATCTAAATTGATTCCTCAAACAAATTTTTTTTACTGTCAGAAAACATGTTGAGCTCACAATGACACGGTCACGTCAATAGAGTAAAGGAGCGTGGCAGCTTACATATGTATAGTGCCACATATATGACAAACATTGAGCGTATTTGGGCAAATGAATATGGCTCATCTCACATAAGTACGTGAAAGGAGCAATTTCCCTTCTAAATTGTGTGGTTTAATTTTTTCCAATATTTGCATTTTCCGTCATTATTATTACACTGAGAAAACAATTTAATTACATATACCAAAATTTGGTGATAATTAACAAATGGTCTATTAAAATGTCACATGTTTCAGTAAATTGAATAATACTATTTGATCAATTATATATTTAGTAATAATTACCAAATCATAATTTGGTTGAACTCAAACTATTAGAACGTTTGGGCCAATAAGCAACAATTTAAATTTCAATTAAGGAAATTAATAATTTGTTGATAGCTATTATACAAATATTTTAAAAATCTATCAACCAAAACATATATTTAAAGGAACCATACTCTTTTCTCAGTGTAAAAACATTTCGTTATGATTATTGAAATTTTTTTATACCAACCATTACTTAGACAATGATCAGTGGATCAATTTTGAATTGATTATTGAAAAATAAGCGCCCAGAACTGCAAAGTTTTTTCCTCCATACATATTGTTTCCAAACTTGCTGAATAGGATTAATCGTACAGGGATGCTAAGTGAAAAAAGCATAGTTTGGACAAATAGTGGAAGCTTTTGGACAAATGAGTATGACACCTCCTTTAAAAGATGAGTTCTTAAGTTGCCATATCGAGACAAATTTCCAAGGGAATGTAATAAACAAAGAATTAGGTGACACCAGCTTTATCGAAGCGAAAAATTTTAAAGTTTGTAAAAATCAAAGTGTCATCTTCATTTGCCACTATCAATTTTTGAGAAAAGTTTGTTTCGTTTATTTGAATAGCACATATTTACATAGCATCTTAACTCTTATTAAATTGAAAAAATATTTGTTTAGGTTACTTTTTTTTTTTGCAACGCACTTAATTGTGTGAACCAAAAATGGATATGTGTGATGCTGCTAAGAGGTATGTGAAGAGTAGGCACTATGTAACATAGTGTGGCAACAAAGAAGAGTGGGGCTTTAAGACTATCAAAAATTTAACATAACTATGAACAGGAAATTGTGTCTTTATTTCATATATCGGGTCGCCCCGAATAAAATCCAAATTTTTAATCATCACGTCAGGATTTTGAAAAATTGAGGTTAAGTAAAATATATGTCATTATTTAATGTGCATATCTCCCTTAAGACATATCGGGTCAGATTAAAATCGATTTAAAAAAATAGAAATAATTTACGAGTATGAAACTTTAAATATTAAAAAATTTTCTCACAAGCAAGACTTGACTGAGCAAAATTGATGTCATTTTCGAGCTAAGCGGGTCAAAATCACCCTGAAACTGAGAAAATTAAAATGAATTAATAATTTTAAAAGTTCATTGTTCAACCCATATTTCTCTCTTGTATCTCATATCCAACATTTCGCCGATGCAGGTATTTCCTGTTCCAGCGATCGTTTCCACGATGATTTAGGACGATCGCGTTTTTACGTCCTTGAAGGGTTCACTAACTACAATGCTTATCGGCAGACTTCTGTTGGTGATTTTATCAGCGTGTGTTCAATCCATATCCGTTTTCGCCATTTGATTTGAACTGAAATCGGATCTGCGTTAAAAATTGCAAAATTTTGACGTTTTGATGTATATTTGGAATTATTTCAAAATAAATTGTTGAGAAAACTAGAAATCATAGTGCAGCCAAACAAACGAGCACCCAAAAAACTAGCATCTTCAATGAGGAACCCATTTGAGGCGCCCAGTTTCAACACCGGCCAAGTTTCTTTTTCATACTTTTGGAAAAAAAAAACGACAAACGCTTATCTTCATCTATGTTCATTAAAATATTAAAACGTATTTCCCACATTATAGCTCATAAATTTTTTTACTCAAAACATTTCCGAGTATCATCTCCCTATGTTTTTGAGAAGACAATTTTGAACTTGGCGGGTTATGATCCATTGGACATGGCCTTGGCTGGTTTTGACATAGTAATATGCTCGAAAAAAAGAGGACTGGAGGTTTTGATATCAATACACTGGCCTGTTTTGAAAGCAAGTTTATGGACTCGGCCGGTTTTGAAATCTATACATCAAAAATTAATTTAAAAATTTTAATATTTTTGTGAAAATAATAGTTTTTAATCTAAAAACATTGTAGAAAGATAAAACATCACATCGTCTAAATTTTGATATGAGAGAATATTTCAAAATTTTTTTTTTGTACTTCGACTCATATGACGATGTATAGTATAATATAATATGCATTTCATTTCATATATTAAAGCTTAAGTATTTTCTTGAACTCCTGTTCTAATTTTCAGAATATTGTTTTAAGCAGAAAAGAAGTAAAATCGGTTGAGACCAAGAAAACGCTCAAAAAGCCCAAAACATATCTTATAAGTATAGAAAACTAAAAGATATGTCATCATATCTTCCCAGTGCACACAGCATTTTTTGGGTTTATATACATAGATACTAAGCCAGGTCGAGAGTCAAAGAAACAATTATTTTAACTTTTGAGATCATATATATGATACATTAATTAACTCATTCACGCATTGATAATTAAAAATTTTATTAAACATAATAAAATTTTAATTACTATAAAAAAAATGCAGCTGATCTCAGTCTGGACATCTTGAGCATTGCGAATTTCTTTAAATAGCATTATTTAATTGTTTATCTCATTTATATATTATGACAACTTCAAGTTTTATAGCCAATTCTGGTTTTGCAGAGTTAAGAGCAAATTCTAATGAAACCGTTTAATTGTACGAGTACGTATTTGTAGTTCATTGTTGAGATCATTCGCATTTGGTATATACTTCACTTTTATTCTTTTTTATGACTTATATTGTTATGCTTGCTATGAATTCATAAAACCTAAAATACCATGATCATTTTATTTTATATGGCGACTTCCCTAAACTTGATCTATTTGTTGTCATACTTTTTGTTTGTATGCATACAGCCATTTAAAAAATTAGTGTACCAAATAGCCACAAGCACGCCAGCCCATAACTATGACGGCAGACTGCGTCATATGTAGGCAGGCTTAATTTGTTACCACAGAAGTTATTGCGTTTGCTATGCGATCATCACACGATCAATGAGAATGGATTGCGTACAACACAAGCTATAAATCACTTAAAGATCATTGAGTTGCTATAAATAAAAATTGATAAATTAAATAAATAAAATTAAAATAAATAAAATTGTTGTTAACAATTCTAAAACTAGTTTTTATCCAATTTGGTTCTTCGATCTTGAAACAGTTGTTATACATTGAACTGTTTTTTCTAAGCTTCTTTAGTATTTTGTGTAGATGTGCATAGAAGCTTTGCCTTCTACTGTTTATATATTTAGTTAGCTAATGTATGTAAGCTGTATATGTACATAAATCCAATTTTTCTGACCTATTTACAATCTCCGGCAAAATAAAACCTAGTGCTATTTAAAACATGATTATCCGAATTCGAATCCAAAACAACAGTACCCACATAAAATGTTTTGCTCTTCATATTCTATACATGCTCGCTGGATGATATACCATATGCATGTGCTGAATGGCGGTCTGCGCGAGTGCGGTTGAAACGACAACCAAGCCACGATTGCAAGCCTATCGCACCCTTACCAACCCAAATCACGAATCAAATCAACACAAAACATAAATCCAAGCAAGCGAGGTGAGTGGTGCACTATTAAAGCGAGTTGAAGCACTCGTAGCTTATTGCCTTCGAGACCGAGTGACTTGATTTGTCTTTTACTGCGTTTTCTTTACATGGACAGTTCCAAATGCAAGCCCGAGGTCACTCATTTTATTGGTGGTTTCTGTAGCCATTCCTAGGACTCATCGATTGACACAACTTTCGTCCAAATCGGGCCAACTTTAGTTTCCCATATATATTTAGTGCAATATTTTTCCAAGTCCCTTATGAGTTTGTTGTAAATGTTTTTGTTTTTCTCATGTTCGGTATTTTTCGGCTTGAACAACATTAACACAGAAATACGAGTCGGAAGGCAAACGTATCACAAGTCATGTCGTTCAATAGTTCTGTTTTGTCTGAGTCTACTCATGACTCGCACAATGTCAATAGAACCATTGTACTCGACAGCAAGTACATTGATAAATTGAAGAGCGAGTGCACTAAAGCTGACCTCTAAAGCTGAACAGAAATTGGGCGGGATTGGGTGAATTGACGTAACACGTAAAAGCAAAAAGCTTTGAGAAATTACATTTTGAAAGCATTCCAACGGAATATAATGAAATTTGTAAGGTGCAAAATGACGAAATTAGAGTAGGTGTGGTAGCTTCTGTTGAAGTAAAAGCTTTAAGTTACTAGCGTGCAAAGGTACAGAGTAACGAATACACTAGTCAGATGGAAAGCGGACGGAGGGAAGGCATGGCATCTTTTATAATTGAAATTATCACATCTAAGAAGTTTTCACACGAAATGTATTGAAACTTTATGCAAAAGTACCACAGAAGCAAAAATTGTATGTGATATAAAATCAGTTTTGCAAAGGAATATAAGAAAACTTTGTACGAATACAAAATTTGTGGACCGTGAACCTCATTTAGAAGCAAAAACATTAAGTGCTTATGTCTGTAAAGTATTCCAACGTGATGTTATAAAACCTTAAATTGAACAAAAGTATGATCTAAACGAAAGTGGATGGGATAGGGGAAGTGTACTTTGGTTCTCCCATGAAAGTAAAACCTTTAAATTATCACATTTTTTGAATGGCATAAAGTTGAAATTTGTGCACAGATACAGAGTGAATAGGTACCATCGGATCGGAAATTGTACGTCATTGGAAAACTGGGCATGGGGCTTCCCACAAAATAAAAACTAAGCATTTATGTCTAAAAAGTTTTTCAACAGAATGCTATTAAACTTTAGACCACGATATAAAATGACAAATATTTACAAAAAATTGGCGGGATAGAACAGGTGGATTTTACACAGAAACAAAATAAAACCTATCAGTTATGATTTTGAATGTTATAAAACATTGCTCAAGGATACATGATGTCTCAACCTCAAAACAAAAAGTAAGCAGGTTTGGGCATGAAAAGATAGAGATGGAGGAATAAAATAATAGAGATATAAAGCGATGTCAGATAGATAAAAAGATAAAATATATGTGTAAAGACTTGTGAAGATAAAGAAAAGATAGGAAATTTACGATTTTTAAATATATAGCCAAATATAAAAATATTGAAATAAATTATAAAAGATAGCGACAGATAATAATTTATGAGAATCTTTGAGTTAAGGTAGGTACGATTTCGTGGACAGCAGCATGTTGAAGATTTCAGAACATATTATGAAATAAGTCATATAGGAGAATGCAGGGCAAAGTGGCATACCTAACGGCTTAACCAAGTTTTTGCCAAAAAAAAACTTTTTTTTTCACAGTTAAGCATGTAGGTCATTAGTTCGATCTATACCGAATCTATTATAGTTATTATGCTCAGTACGCTTTGCCCCTCGGGTAGGGTAAAGCAGCATACGAAATGCAATACATAAGAAAAGGTGATTATACATTTGTTTTAAAAATTTTCTAAGAATAAAAATCATGTTTTTTGTGTATGATGAATGGCCGTCGAATAGTAGCAGGACTTTTCTGTTGTTCGAAACTCCTGAAAAATAGATAAAATGACGGAACCAAGTGATTAGCAATATCGCTTGACCCCTACCACTCTGCCATCAAGACCTATGTAAACATACAGACGCGTGAAACAAAAACTTATCAACATAAACAAATCATTGTCAACAGAAATTAATGTCACTAAAATATACTAAGACGTAATACTTTGCCTTTTTTTAATGATTCGTATAAAATCAATTTACTCAAGTTCAAAATCCTCGAATTTTATATCGACTGCACTCATTTTTATGAACCTCATTGTTCTCGACAACAGAAGTTCCAAATGTCACTATATCCTGGCAGTTACATGAGCACTACTCAAACGCAAGTTCCTTATATTACATTAGATGGCGTTGTAATGTAAGAATAAATATACCCTTTATACCGCTTTGCACTGCCTTCCCCTAAATATATCCAAATAATTATGCTTCCTCCAAAATTGCGAAAAGCCTTTAATTAAGAGGTCATTGGTTTTTCATTCACAAACCGATATCTATTTACAGCATTACTATCGTTCGTTACTCGCATTAGTAAAGAAGAAATACAAATTGTCAACAAGTCGATTTAAAAACGTCTCAAACATTTGCATTCAAAGACGACAATTTCAATTAAGATTTATGCAAACGGACCCAGTCGTAAACGTCGAAAGAGATCTGCAAACTAATTGGCACCGACATGCAAATCACAGTCAATTTCGCTGTAGGTATCCGAATATGCGTCAAATAGATAATTGACTCGCTGACAACTAAATACATGGGGCTATTACCGATACCGTTTTGGGTTTTACTTCAAAAGAAATGCATAATTCTCAAGTGTCTCACTCAATCTAAATGGAATTGCTTACCGACATTTAATGCAAATTTATTTGCATTTACATAGTCGAAGTGAAAAAACCATTGTCATCATAAAAGAGTGCACTTTTTTAACTGGCAATTCAACACATCGTTAGTAATCATTTCGGAATTTGTCTAGTGATATTTTTATGGTGTTACAAGACTACTTCATTATGCATACGAGTCATAAACAAGCGAATAAATTTGAGTTTTTTCTTTTTTAGAGGACAGTGAAAATTAAACGGAAGTTGCCATACTTCTACAACGGAAATAACTTGTCGACTGCTGTAATTACAAAATAAGAAATGGCGGGCAAATTTCAGTACTCACTCGGAATTAATGAACTGAAGTCGAAGGATCAACGCTTGTGGCAATCACTAATTGCTGAATTTTTAGGTGAGTAGTTTTTGCATTTTACTTGATATGGTACTTAGTTGGCTTAAACCATTCATTTTTTCAGGTAACTTAATACTGAATTTCTTTGCATGCGGAGCATGCACACAAGATGAGAATGGCGTTTTTAAGGCCTTAGCATTTGGTCTTGGTGTTTTTATGGCGATAACTGTAAGTATTGATATATGTTATACTTTTAACCTGGCAGTAGTCTAAAATTAACTAACAAAAGTAGGTTTAAAAGGAATGGAAATAGGGGTTATCATCAAAAATAAATGGGCTATATTGGGACTGGTAATAGCGGTGCCTTAGCAAACTAAGCTGAAAGCCGTATTTAAAACAGATTTTGCTATTTTAATAAGACAAACGTGATCCAACAGCATGGTACAAATGGTTGTCAAAAATTAAATTACTTAGATAGTAACTATGTTTATCCAGTAAGTTCTGTTAAGGCAATTCAGTAGCGGGCCCACTTCGGAAAAGGTTTTTCCTAAAGACCAAAGTCCATATAAAAGTACAGATTTGGCGTTGAAGCTAAAAATTTTCAGCTTAACGCGAGTAGGTAGGAACGAAGATCTCCACGCCAATTGTAATCGTCGGTGGTAATGATGCTACCTATGTAGCAAAAGGCTTTGATATCTTCGATTGGCATGCCGTTAATGTCAAAGCGGGTATTCGTTGTTATGTTAATTCTTAGTGTTTTGGTTTTACCAATATTTACTCTACTTCCAAATCGGGATGACGTTTCTGCAAGTCGTTGGATTACCATATCCGCATAGCTGCGTGTAAGCAAGCATATATCGTTCGCGAGGTAACTGATACTGCCTTGTCCACAAGTCATGCCTCCGCGTTCGCGCATTGCGTACTTCATGAATATATCGGAAACAATATCAAAAAGCAATGGAGACAATATACAGCTCACCAGTTCCAGTTAATACACTTTCCATATTGCCTTGTTTTGCTTTCTTTTCTATTATTTCCTTCTCCTCTTCTTAATTTTCTGGAGGTTTTTTCGAGATCTTATCAAATAAGTACCACATTGAGCTTTCCAGCTGTGTTGCGAAAGTACACTATGTTGGCAAAGCATCAATAATTGAAGTGCAATGACTTCCTTCAGATCACTTTCATTCCTATCGGTGTGGCAGTGTAATATAAAAAAGTAACGTTGCTCATTCCCACTCTTCTGTTTCACCTTTTGAAGCTAACACACGACATGCCAAAGGAATAGACCCTAAAGTGTCAGTTTTCTAAACAAAAAAAAACGAAAACTTAGTACGTTCGTATAAAGCACTCGGTAGCCGACTTGGTACAGGCATATTAGGATTGATATAATTTTCGAAGGAAAGCCATTGCATGTGAGAGCACCCCATATTACGTCATGATTGGGCGTGTCGAAATCCTTTTCGAAGTCGACAAAACAGAGGTACAACGATTATCTTTATTCTACTGATTGTGAGATTTTACTGAAACTGGTGCAATATTTGATGGCGGCCTAACTGTCAGAGAAGATAGTCCACTTCCCGGTTTTGGTTAATGTGTTCCCTAATAACCTGGAGGTTCAGAGAAAAGTAAACAGCTCCATCTCGAAGGCGCTAGTTGTAGTTCTCTGCGAAAACGATTTGATTGGCTATAACTTGGAGACATCATATATTAATTTGATTCAAACATGATTTATTTCGGAGAAATAAAAACAAATCTTGGATTGAGTTAAATAAATATTTAATTGCTTCATATCTATATATCTCAAGAAGAAATAATTAAGAACTAAAATATTTCATGATATTTTGAATGGACTCCCGCAATCACCACACAGTACATGCTAAAGCCATCGATGTATACGACAGTTCCCAAACTTAAATTGAATGCGCCTTCTTACCACTGAGCTCATTTGGGAATACTCTCAATACGGTTTTTTTCAAAACTGAGATTGATGTAGTCTGTTGGAGGCTTTGAAAGATTGACTGGCAGTGTGTCGATGATAAGGAAATAATAAGAGATTAAAATTGAAAAACAGGTTTATTAAAATATTTTTTGGATATAATTGGAGTTATCGTAATAATTAGCCTAAAATTACCCACAATTCCCAATCATGTTAACTTGTCTGTCTCCTCTTTCCAACCAAATGTATTATGTGTGGGCAATAAACTGCATGAGCACTACTCATATACAAATTCCTTACAATTACATTAGATAGCGTTGTACCGTAAGAATAAATATATCCTTTGCCCCGTATACCGCTTTGACCCGCCTTCCCCTACATATGTGTATCAAACTTTGGATGGGAAAGAGAAAAATCTATTATTTGTTTGGCTTAACCCGTAAGCAGAATATAGAAATACTTCGTCATACGACTAACGTAGCATATTGTTTCAATTACGTCATAGTATCGTTGCACCTCCTATTCAAGCAAATCACAAGTTTATGCTCATATTTTGTAACTTTGCTTAACTTGTTATTTAAGCAATACCGAATTTGGTATAAAACTAAATTTAACTTTGTTGCAATGATTTATCTTCACCATCCTTTAAAGGCAGTTGACCCAAAATGTCTTTATTTGTTTTATTTGTAAATAATATATAATGTTTATTTGCAATTATCAAAGCTATATGATTGTATGATATCAGCTTTTAAAGGAATTGTTGATTATAGCAAATTAAAAGAGCAACTGAATTACTGCCAGACAGAGTCAATGTTTGCGAACCTTTAAAAAAAATAAAATTTTGAACATTTTCTGGCTGTTTATTTATGCATTTAAAATATCGTACATATATAATTTAATATATCAGATAAATCATTTTGATCGTTTGCTGAAACTCAGAATTAAACATCGCATTAAAAAATTAAGTATTGTGTCTAAATACGGGAAAATAACGAAAATTATTGCCAACTAATTACTCACCCTATGACAATTTTATATACTTCACTAGCATGACCTGTCTCACCACATTTTGCTTTAAGTTTTTATAAACCGGGTCTGAAGAAGGGGTGGAAAATGTAACTTACCCTCATTGGCCAATATCTCTTTGATTTTAATAATGGTCTGGCCACAAAATGCCGGAAGTCGGCCAGAACATTTTCGGTATTAGGGTAACCGTAATACTAAAGTTGAAGCCTTTGAATTATTTTAAACAAAATTGGTGTCTATTCAAAATCAAATGGTATATAAAAACTGAAAGTGATCTTATTAGACTGCCAGTCTTATGCGTTGAACAGAATTGGGACGGAGTCGGGAAAGCTGCAACGATTACTCGCTGTCAAAAATTATAACACACGACTGGTAATCTGCCGATTGGTACCCGTTGATTTAGATTTAATTCTATTTTCATCGTCGGCAGGGGACGTTCAGTGTACCATTTCCAATCAGCTTGTGTCAATATTTTTGTTCACATTTCAAATGTCAATGAAAACAAAATGGCAGCTGAATTTTCCGTCGATCGTCGTCCGACGCAATTGTGTTTATTCGAACGATTTTCTGACAAGGCTTTTTTTTGACAGCGAATAATCGATGCCGCTTTTCCGACCCCGTCCCAATTCTGTACAACTCATTAACGACTTTCTGCAATATCTATGGAAATAGCCCAATATTTTAATATATTTCTTCTATAGCTTCCTGTTCAGTACTTTTACTGCAAAAAAGAGGAAAAAATTACAAGCGCAATATGCATAAAGGAACAAAAAATGGGCTGCTTTTACCAGTTTCAACCACTGCTTTGTAACCGTTGCTTAAGAATTTACAGCTATACTAAATTTTACTTTTTGCATAGACCAATTAAGAATCATGGCATTGCACCAAAATACAAAATTTTTTCCCTTGCATGCATTTTTTTTTGTAACTCTTTTGATATTACGCATTTCTTATGAGCACTCCATTGAAAGTTTTTCTGACGACCAACATTTTATATAGTCATAAGAAATATGCTTAAAAATAAGTTCGATTAGGATATCATCTACTTTAAGCCTTTCCCCAAAAGATGCCGAAACCATAATTAATACTAAGAGAATATATGCCATATGTTGGTGAAAATGGAAACGTATAGTTCTCGGACTATTGTTACCGGATCAAGCGAAAATGTGTCAAATTTTATTGCAACAAAACAAACTTTAACAACCAGTCGAAAATTGAGTAAACTTGCCGAGGGTATTGTGTACACCTGTTATGTGTGTGAAGTATTCACCACCAAAAAATAGATGGGTGGAGAATTCTCCATTTCATCTTTTACCCGAAAATCATTGGAGTAAGGGGATCGTTCTGCAATATAGATAATACATATACTTATGTGTTCCCGGAACACATATTTTCCAAAAAATTAAGGAGAGTATTTTCCTCACCTCAAACTCATGACCCGAGCTGTACCTGTTTCGACGGGCCTTATATTGTGATATATAAATATGATTTTTTTTTGTTCATCTAGAACAGATTACCCTTTCAGTCTCAAAAAACGACTGTTAATGTCACATTTCCCAAATTGTCTAGTAAATTGATCAAGGTTGGTTTAAGGCAGGGCATTTCTTCCACTTATTAACTTAAGTTAAGGATCGAATATTTCACAATTTCGATGTCCCAGAGATATTTAAACAAATTTGGACTCAGCACCGAAAAATCCAAAAGAAATTATGATTATTATTTTGATTGTTAAACATTTTTTGGCAATTATGGTTTTAATATAAAAATCGTGACGGGATTGTGTAATTTTGCTATCAGATTTATATTCAAGACAAGACATTAGAAAAATTATGTCAAAACTACCACGATCACTACTTTTTTGGTGGCGCTTTATAATTACAATATGTTTTCACCCCTTCACTCCCCGCTTATTGACTTATAGCAATTAATTTAAAATCAATAGGCGCCATTAAAACAAAAATTATTCTTTTGTATTGAATTTGTTTATTTTAAAGTTCATTGCATTAAGATGTATCGCACGCGAACGTGTTCAAAAGAAAATACTTATGTACACACTCATAAAATGCTTGGAAAGTTGCTGGTATCGTGATCTTGAATCTCATTATTTATTGTTGCTTTATTTTCACTTCTCATAGATCGTTGGACACATGAGTGGTGGTCACGTAAATCCCGCCGTTACAATGGGAATGCTTGTGGCGGGACGTATTAGTGCTCTGCGGGCGGTTCTCTACATCATTTTCCAATGCCTGGGAGCTATTGCTGGAACGGCAGCAGTGAAGGTTAGTATTGTGCATGTGGGTCACTTTATTATAAATAATAATTTAAAACCAAATATGCCAGGTACTTATTGACGATGCTGCCTATAAAGGCGGTTGGGGTCATACGACACTGAGGGAAGGTATTAGCGAATTACAGGGGCTTGGTATTGAGTTCTTTCTGGGCTTAGTATTGGTACTCACTGTCTTTGGTGCCTGTGATCCTAACAAACCAGGTGAGAATGAAACAAATTTTATTTGAATTAAAGCATTTACTTTCATCTTTTCCTGCTAGATTCACGTTTCACTGCCCCCTTGGCGATCGGTATGGCAGTTACCCTCGGTCACTTGGGTACTATCGGCTATACTGGTGCCAGCATGAATCCAGCAAGAACTTTGGGAACTGCATTTGCTGATGGCATTTGGGAAGCACACTGGATCTACTGGGTTGGACCAATCTTGGGAGGCATTACAGCAGCTTTGATTTACACAGTGGTGCTGGAAAAACCAGCATTGGTTAAAGTGGTCACAAGTGAAGCTTCTGAAAAATATCGCACTCATGCCGATGAGCGTGAGGTGAGTTTGATTTCTGCCAGGAGCGATTGAGGCATTCAATTTAGCAAAATTGTTTAATAAAATCTGCTTCTTTGGTCGATATTATGAAATAAACAAATCAATTTTCACACTATTTTAGGCATATTAATTGATCGCTTTAAATGCTTGTACCAGTAGCACTAATAATCCTTCTTAAGACATATGTAATCCTTTATCCTTTTTTAATGCCACTTAGATATTTGTCTATTAACGTCTTTCTTAACATACAGATGAGAAAATTGGAGAGCACACGCGATTATGCTTAAGATCATTATCACATCCACACACAAAAGAATAAAAATAAAGTATATGAAACCAAGCCCCCCGTCTTCGAACTAAGAAATCTCGAAAATATCAAACCAGATACACCGTGATAGCATCACAAAGGCTAGCCAGCGTGAAGATTTCATCCAACAACAATGCAAAACTATTGCGATATCTCAGATTTTGCATGTCACTCGCACGTTTATTCAACGAGGAAAATTTTTACATTTTAAGAATTTAATTGCAAAAAACACATGAACTCTGTACTTTTTATTGCTATATCGAAATATCTACATATTTAATTGTACGTTTCAATTAATTTATAAATAATTTAAAAATTAATGCGTAATTTTGTACCAACATTTTGTATCTATGTTTCTAACGTCAAACATTTGTACAACATAAAACTACATATAAAAAATTGTATACGTATGTATGTGTGCATATCTATGTATGTACCATAAGTTTGTGAAGACTTTTCTGTGCACCATCACTATAATTTTTTATTATAAAAGCTTTTGTTATAAAATAAACTTTATTAAAATATACATGAGCGAATGTATGTATATGCCTATGCCTTATATTAAATTTGTACGAAAACTTAACTATTTATAAATAAATATTATTTCTTAAAAGAAATATTTCCGAACCGTTCACATTTTATTTCATTTCTGTTTAGGCTCAGGGGGGACGAAATCCAGAAATAACATTGGAAATGCGAATCCTTTGGCATTGAGCTACCTCAGTGGTATTCTATAAAAAAACAAGCAACTCATTTGGTCTGAGCATAGTAAAAATTATGTGAAATCTCTACATCATCATATCACCCTCGGAGTTATACGGTCGTATACATCACAGTCTTTAGACTTTATGCTCCTTCTAAAAAAGTTTACATACAAATTATTGTTTGGTGAGCGAAATAAAAGGTCCTTCTGTTCTCATGTTGTAGCTACTCGAGATCTATAGAGGTAGTCTAACCCTACCTTAATACAAAAACTTACGCTGCCTGGGGTACCCTTTCGCAGTTTGGAAGATGGGAGCCGAAGTTAAGAGCCCCGTGATCTCTTGCCTAAGAACAATTTGTACATAAGATTTTAAAAAGGAAGGGAATACAAAATGCTTCAAAACGTCCTAGGAGCTTTTTAAATTATTTTTATTTAGGTAAATCGTTGTATACATCTAATTTTTGAAATATACGCTCATATTCCGAAAAATACCATTTTTATACCCTACGCGTTTACGGGAAAACTAAGCAAGCTAATTCAATGAAATTTAACACATAGGTCACACCTTACAAGCTGCTAGCATAGGAAAATGGGTAACAACTGGTAACCATCACGCCTACTCTATGTAAATATACCTCAGTCCATGTTAAAACTTTGATGAAACTTGATGATTTGGTGAACAAACTTAAAGTTGAACTAGGTTTTAAATTTGGATAGGCACTTAAAAGGGTGTTGCTGACCGGAAAATTATAACGTAAAAACTCGTAAACCGAGCAAGATATTGTGATGCAATTTGGTACACGGATACAAATCATATATATATCTTGAATTGTGCTTAAAGTGGGCGTGACATTTTTTAATAATTGAAAATTTTGAATTCGTTTAATTCAGTCATTAATACAAGCTATGTCAGTACATGGAGAAACCCATTGAAGGGCGTGGCACAGCTCACAATATTTATAAACGCTATAATTAGAAACTAACAACGTAATAGTTATGAAATGTAGTATAGCAGATATACTTGCTAAAAGTATATCTGCCATACAGCACAACAGTGCCGGTAGGCGTGGCACCTCCCATATAAGCAAAAGACATTAAATGCTATAAATAGTGTGCAATCAGAGTAATCTTCATAAAATATGGTGTATAGATGACAATTATTGTAATCTATAAAATTTAATGTATCTCGACGGGGTGACATCAGTGGGCGTGGCCCCTCCCATATTAATATAAAGCTGGAAACGATGTTTTTAAGGAAGAGGTGTAAGAGGTTTGCTTACGGAAAGCTATTTCTGGATCACAATCGGACTCGTCAGTGGGTGTGTCACCGCCCTAAATTTAAAGGTTAATTAAGGCATATATCGCAAACTATACGAGCTATTTTGGCAAAATTTGGTTTGTGGATGTCAATCACGAATGTAATTTTAAAAAAAGGAATTGGAGAAGTGGGTGTAGCATATTATACCTTTTTCCTTTCTTTTCGATTTTTTTCAACATTTTCCACGGTCATTTAACTTTTTCAACCTTTTAACTTTTCCCAATATATTTCATATGATTCGACATTTTCTTTATTTTTTCGAAATTTTCATGAATTTTGAATTGTTTCAACATTTTTCAACCTCTTGCAACTTTTTTTGAGTTTTTTATCCACTTTCCACATTTTTCACATTTTTTCAATTTCTTTTAACTTTCTGCAAAGGTTTCCATATTTTAAAGGTATTTTCAACTTTTTGAAAATTTTCAACCTCTTTGTACCTTTTTACATTATTTTCGACTTCTTCAACCTTTTCAACGTCTTTTTAACATATCTTTGAAAAATACTTTCAGTACAGTGTAGGGTATGTAAGTTTCGGACTGTCCGAAGATAACACCCTTTACTAGTTTACATTGATAATATTGTTGAGGGTCAAAAGAAATCGATATCGTCAAGGCAGTTTGATAGCGTTGAAGAGCTCAAAAGTACCACTTTTTTACAATGCCGATTTATTTGGTTCATATCGTTTGAACATATTATCGCCATACTGCCGATCAGTAGATTCACTGGCGAGTTTTTTTTTTAAATTTGAAAACAAGTAAGAAAAGTCCCATTCATTTCCTTCGATTTCTTCAAAGTTTCATTCAAAACGGTTAGTTTCGTTTGTATATACCGAAATAATATCGCAAACTACGGTATATCATATAAAAGTTTTTTTTATGATTTTATAATGGTAGTTTTTAGAAAGAACGGTAGCACTGGAAACAGTAATGAAAGCACTGAAAAATAGTATTTAGTTTGTACACAAACAACTGCAATGTATTTACAGATTAGGAAGCACACATATGTGATAGGTGGGTTGCAAGAATGATAGGTATTGACTTTAATTTGCACCAAAAGTGACATGTATGGTGGCATCTGAAATACGAATTCTACTCCACTCAGAAATCTGTGCTGGGAAAAAAAGCACAAGTGACATCTCATAGCAATAAATAACATGAATGACAAAAGTTAAAGGAAACCTTGTTCGGAATAGCTTAGGTAATAGCGTAGCACCTATTTGAGGTTTTCCCAAAACTCTGATAGAGAAGTTAGCAACGCGAAAACTTGAATTTGAACTTTTTTCTACTTCATGATGGTTGATCAACTAGCTGGTTTGCCTTACTAAGTAAACTCATTCTTAAATTGATTTCTTGAAAACATTTGACGCGAAGAAACGCGGTGTGTATTGAGATTTCAAACTGGAAAGATTTTTCACTATACATATTAGCTTGCTCAATATTGAATACATGATTCCAACTGAATAGCCATTTCGACGCGAAAACTAAAACAACCTATGATGCTAATATCACTCCCCAACATACGATTTGATCATTTGACATTTTATGTCAAGCTGTCGGTTAAGCTTCACATTAAAACCCAAAATGGCCGTTCATTTTAAAAATACCTTAAACTACGGCATTTTCACGGAATCTAGTGAGGTGATACTCTGGCGATGTAATAAGAAGCCAAAAAAATCATCCCGCTGTGTGATTTTTTTAATTTCACATAGAAAGCTTACCTTGTTTGAGTGCTATCAAATCTATTAGCGAGTAACGTAAAAGTTCTTATAAACGAAAGAGTTTATGAAAAAATTGTTTCAAATTCATGTCAGTTTGTTATAATAAGAATAATTATTAAATAATAAATAAATAAAAAATTTCCAAAGCAGCAATCCAATCCATGAAGTGTGGACCCTTTAATTGGTACAGCGTCTACGAATTTGAGATACCATATGAGGAAGTACGTTAAATAATTCAGCTACGTCGCAACTCTGATCGTCAATGGCTGCAACAAAGTGAGAATTGTCAAAGCAACTTCAACGCACATGATTTTGTTAGTTAAAAGTGCTTCCATATCTGGAGCAGAGAACAGTGTAAATGAAGTTATCGAATGTAATCGCAAATCCATAACTACCATATATAGTGCCCAATGAATGCGAACGCGCTGGCGTCACTTCCGCTCTCACATGAATATATGAATTCTTCGTCGATGAACTCTCGAATAATGCCCGTCGCAGCGTGATTGCGTACCTCTATTAAAAGATTAAGAGCCAACACCCTGTCAGTTGCTGTCCATCGCTACGTTTTCACACACTTAATTTTTCATTACAAACAATAAATCAACAGCACGTAGCGAAATAAAGGGTGTTTTTTTTAGAAGTTTGTTTTTTGAATAGAGATAAAACTAGCATTTTATGGTCAAATCTGACAACTCTAATGTCATTTATGTTCAGTTTCGTTTGCCATTTCATCATGAACAGGTTGACAAAAGAACAACGCTTGCAAATCGTGCAAATTTATTTCGAAAATAATGGTTCAGTTCGCGAAGTTTACCGCAAGCTCCGTCCATTTTATGGTCGACATAATCGTCCATCAGAGCAATTAATTCGGTTAACCATGGATCGTTTTCGCACTACGTTTACTCTATGTGATAATACGCATCCGCAGAGACGTCGAACAGTGCGCACCGAAGAAACAATTGCCGCTGTAGAGCAAAATGTTGAAGAGGACCCGAATGAATCGATTCGCCACCGTACACAGCAATTGGAGCTTTGTCCATCAACTTCATGGAAGATTTTGCGCAAAGATCTTGGCTTGAGACCTTACAAGATCCAGCTTGTGCAAGAATTAAAGCCGCGAGACCATGCAATGCGTCGTGATTTTGGTGTATGGGCCGAAAATGAGATTGATCTCGATGCTGATTTTCATCGCAAAATTTTGTTCAGTGATGAGGCTCATTTTTGGTTGAATGGCTACGTCAACAAGCAAAATTGCCGCATTTGGAGTGAAGAGAATCCACATGTGACTCTTGAGACGCCATTACATCCACAAAAACTGACTGTTTGGTGTGCTCTATGGGCTGGTGGAGTCATTGGGCCATACTTTTTCCGAAATAATGCTGGAGAGTCAGTTACCGTTAATGGAGACCGGTATAGAGCCATGATAACTGTAGAATTGGCTTTATTCGAGCCAGCCGCGGCGGCCACATGCCCGAAATCATATTTAAACATTAATGGCATAAAATTATCCTTCCAATAAAGCCAAATTGATGGACATTAAAACGATTTTCTTGTGTTTTATTTCAATTCGAAGCTCTATACCTCTAAAAAAAACACCCTTTATTTGATGTTTAAGTTTAACGTATAGCAAAAACTGTTCGACAACAGTTGACAAACTCATACATGCCTTCTGATGAGCATCGAGAGAACAGCTGACTTTGACAATTAAAAACTATTTTTATTTAATTTTTTTTTTCAAATTAATTGTGGAACATTAAATTTGCTGTTAAACATAAAAAAAATAGAAAATTAAAAATCTCGGAAAAATATCGAATATTGATTAATAAACATTTGCTCGAACATAAAATTATGAATAATTTGTTGGTTTTAAGCGCTCTACTGCAACGACAACTTTTACAAACGTACTTAAGAATTAATCAAGAAATACATACATTTGTACATAATAGAAAAATTGTTTAATTTCTTACAGGGTGAAGAGGCAGCGTTGCAGAGTGTGTTTCAATTGCATAAATAAAAATGTTTCCAATAGCTTAAGATGCTACAGCAGACAGCAGTCAGAAACACATTACGATATTTTGGAGTTGCCAAGGAATTGCTCCACTCAAGAAATTCGTTCGGCTTTTGTAGAGCTTTCAAAGAAAGTAAGTGCTAACTTCTGAAACAAATTCACTCCTATCCCTCGAAAATTTTTCCAGTTCCCTGTTTCGCAATCGTATAAAATTTTGGAAAATGAGGAAAAAGTTCCTAGAAAATGAGCTATCGGTAGAAATTTTTGAGGGGCAACTTTTTTTTCCAACTTTGTAGCACGGAATTTAATGAGGAAAAAGTTTGGCGTGAGCTTGCTTCGATTGTTGCTTTTGTACTATTTCAAATTCAAGGAACGCCCTTTGCGTTTGGCGGTCATAGCACTGATTTTTGCGATAAAATCATAAATCTATGCAAAAAATACATAACAATTAAAAACAAAATCATTGAGTGAAGTAGAAGCATGTTTCCCACCGACTGAGTCGTGACGGAAAAGTTCTACCGTCTAGATTTGACACTAAAATATTTTTTTCTCCTAGAACTTTTTTTTACTAGATCTTACAATTAGTACTAAAAATTTTATAAAAAAAACTATTTTGAAAAGTTTATATAAATACTTTTATGTCCCTTATCTCCTCACGAAGCATAATGTTTTCACTAAATTTTTTCAACGTCATCGATCGATAGCGAGTGCCTTCAGTTGTCTGCAACTTTTCTCCGATTTCCATGATGGTCCTAAACCACAAAGCGCTATTGGTTAGCCAAGTTTCACAGCTTCATATTTGACTAAAAGATTATAAGCTTCGTAGTCGTCCAAGACTGTCAGACATTACGAAGCTGAGCGAAAGTGCACTTCACTTTATTGGTTCTAGTATAAACGTCCTTATTGGTTCCGCCATAAAAAAAAATTTTTATTTATTGTCCACAACAAAAAATTTGGTGGCTAAAGCTATTTTTTTTTAATTTTATTATTTTAAAATAAATCTTTTTTGGAAAGCCGTAAATTCGTTCATTTCAACTTGGAAACCCTGGCATGCGTTTTTCAAAAAATTGGGTACAAAAGTTCCCTTAATATTTTATTGCCTTGGTTACCTCATTTAATAAAGGCGTGAATAAGGCCAATCGCGCCGTGGTCTTGCCTAAGAGTAACACTTATGTTGAATGCAAAAGGGTCGAGGTGTCATTCGATATTCGTTAAGCTACGGTAGTTTCATTCCTTTTAATGATTTTTATACGAATTCGAGTACTATGTCATTAATGAAGTGTTTAATTATATTTTCACAATATTGAAGTTAAAATCTGGCAATATTCATATATGGATGTATGTAAATTCCCTTGTATAGTATCATCCTGATGTCAAGGGCGCAATGTCAAACCCCAATGAAACTGCACAATTTATTCGACTATCTGAAGCTTATCATGTCCTAAGTAAGCCAAACTTACGATCAGCTTACGATCAGGATTTGTTAGTACTAAATCGTGGAAGACGAACTGCAGCTACTGCGACAGCTGGTATGAAAACAACAGAGATGCACAGGTTACTTTAAAAATAAATTTAAACATTGCCTCAAAACTACATATAACTTCCTTTAGACCTTGGGAGGTGAAACCTGATTACGATTCAAATCCAAATCCTAACGCATATTACGGTGTAGATGGTCTACAAAGAGTCTCAAATTCTAAAATAGCTGGAGCTCTAATTATTTTGGCTGTGCTTGGCGCCGTGCTTGGCTTTGTTACAGTCAGGTGAGTATTAACCAAAACCAACTAAAGAAAATATACTCAACTATGCACTCTAATAATTATTTCTTTTATTTTAGACACTCTTTCACATTTAACCGTCAAAAACTAGATGAAAAATCTACCGAAGCTGGCTTATATCATGCTTCAGTTCGTGCAGATGCTGAAAGGTATGGAAATGAGGAGCAATTGCGACGTATCGCAAATCGAATTGGTAGGCTGGATAGGTAGAAAGAATAATTTTATGTTGTAGAGCTAAAAACCGCTTAAATGTACAAAAAAAATTCTTTGTAACCCAAAGTGAGATATGTTTGTAAATAATGATGTTTGTAGTTTAATTACAATTTGTAATATACCAAGTCAAAAATGTTGAACATTGCTGGAAAATGTTATAATTAAGAAGTTTGTGGCACTTAATTCCATTAGATTTTAAACCCGAGTCTAAAGTAAGATACACCTACATATGTTTGAAGATTCAATCAATCCCGTCTACTATTTGTCCAAACAATAGGCCACTGAATATTTATTTATCAATTTTCATTACTTTTGCTTATTTTCGCTTGGAAAAATACTTTTTAGATATGCATACATATCAACGCTGCTACACGTGTCTGTGAAACCCCGCCTACATTTTGGTTCAATAGGAGCTTTTGTTACCTTGGTTTTATTCTTCTGCAATTTCAAAAACAGATCCTTTGGGAAATATTTACTTCTTCCCCGTAGGTTTTACTTTTTGACACATATAGCTTTACGATCCAATGCTTTCGTAATAAGCTTAAGAACTGACTGACTTAGACCAAATGTTGATGCACGACGAGGCACTTACATTTTCTGAAACATTGGTCTCGTCCAAAGAAAAAAAACCTCATACAACTCAAGATGTACTGATTTCATTGTTGTGCGTGTGACAAACGAAGATGCTCTAAGACGCTTACAAACAGAGCGAAAGTTGCTCTCCTAACTATAAAGCGCCGCATAACAGCTTATTTGAGCATATCATTCGTGGACCTAAATATGAGCTACCACATTTCATCCTAGAAAAAAGAATAAAAGGCAGAAGTTGTGTAGGACGTAAGCAGATGTCATGGCTTATAAATATCCGTAAATGGACTGGACTATATAGCGTATTCAAATTTTATTGCCAACTAGTTTATTATTGTTTGTTGTATTTATTTTGCTATTTTTTTTATTTAAAATACGTAAACTATGTGTCTGTATGTATTCAATTTAAGTGTAAATTACAAAACTAATAAATAATATACCAAAATTATGGCCGTTTCATTTAATTTTTGTAGATAATATCTATATATCCATATTATGGCAGAAAGAAGAATAAAATTTCGTTGCATAGTATTTTATAGTCTATAGATCACCCTGTGCATTAGTTCAATTTCCACATTATTCCGATCGCAATTGACAGCACCGACGCACACCAACCAAAAGAAACCTGAGAGACAGGCGACCGAGTTAGCGTTTCCACTTGTCAAAACAATTATAAGGGTAACGCAAGTGTGTATCTTCAAGTTTCAAAAAAAGTTTATCCGTCAATTTTGAAAAAATTCTACAACACAAAATAAGAAACGTAAAATGCAATCATATTTTACTATTACTGATTGCAATATTTTTTCTCATTTATTTTCTTAAGCGATTTTCATGAGGTGGCGTTGACAGCTCAAATCAAAAGGATTTGAGATATTAAACAAGAAAAACAAAAGTTCTGCTTGAGTAGAAATCATGAAATTTCTTTTTATAGCGGCAAAACTCTTTTTTGATACGTCCTTATGTGTACAACTGCAAAATGAAAAAAAAATTTCAAAAATATAATTTCACATATAAAAAAAATTAAATTTTCTTACTCAAATTTCGAAAAACTAAAACTTTGCAGCTCTGGTACTCATAGTAACCCTAGAAGTTTATTTTTATACTTTTTTTTTTGTTTGTCGATATTCTTGAAAGTTAGTAAATTATCAGATTTCAAGCGTTCCCGAAGAATTCTAAGGGAGGTGTCACCCACTGTTGCCAAACCCCGCCAACATTTTTCGTACGGCTGAAAATGCGAATGAAATACACCTGAAGGGTTTTTTTTAATTTACGGCCCTATAATCCTATATTATGGAATCGGGTATTGAAGAAAATTCTCCCAAAATTTCAGCTTTCTAGATCAAAAATGCGAACGGCGCAAACAGTTTGATTCCTATAACAACAAATATGGAAAAAACGGAAAAAGTCTGCCCGCGCAGTTTAGAGTTTTAAGCTAGGAAGCTCAAATTTTGGACCAATTATTTGTAAGCCTAAAGCTAAAACATAGACAAAAAATAAATAAAATACACCTAGAAAATTTTCAAAATACCCTAACGTACATACATGAATACGGTGACCATATTTTTAGGAGCGAAGCCTGGGACAAAAGTACTGAAATACAGGACTGTCCCGTAAAATACGAGACGGATGGTCACCGTATACATAAATCATTACGGTTGGAAACAAAATTCCCATTTAACATTTTAAAGAAACGCTTTTTAGAAAGAAATTGAGTATCATCAATATTTAATTTTTTCGCAAATATGCAGGATCTCCATAAAAATTTTAGAAATTCAAAACTCTTAATTTTCCATACATATCGATCGATTCTCTTTTGCAATAACCCACTATTTTTAATAGTCCAAACCATTAGGGACTTTAATTTGTTATTAAAAAAATAAATTACCTACTACTTAACTAAAAAAAGAAACGAAGCCGGCTTTTGAATAATCCTTTGTGCCTAAGGTATTAAAAGAATTTCAAAAATGTTCACAAAATAATGACAGTAAATTTCAATTTGATGTGAAATAAAAAAAAGAAAAGTTGTGAGTAGATTTTAAGCATCAAGGCCTTCTTTGATGGTATAAAAATGTGGTTTGTTACCATTTGTAAAAATAAAAAATTAGCCATTCTGAAGTGCTCAAGCTCTTCTGGCCCTACCAATTTTACTTTTTTTCTCACATTTTCCAGAATTTGTTTTTTATTAATTTTATGATAATGGGTGATGGGTGATGTTTACACCCAGGTCATTCAAAACAAAAATTTATTTTATAGCTCCATAATCAATGTTTTGGTGTTATTACTATCTGTAACAGTGAACAAAACACTTTCCGGGTAATACCGCACGGAGCATACGGCCTCAACAAAACTAGCAGAAAGTGCCTTTAATTCTCTCCAACGTTTTCCTGATTCACACATTTACACGATGATTTAGAACCGCCACGTTTGCTGCTACCCTGAGAGTATTACTACAATGCTTGCTGGCAGACTACAGTTCGTGATTTCCAAATGGAACGCAAATCGAATCTTGACAGCATCTGGTGAGCAATTCGACATTAGAGATGGTCCTAGGCCACCAAATTTACAGAGCTCTGCGAAAAAAATTGTTGGTAAAGGCTTGTAAATTGTGAAGTAGAGCGCTGTTGCCAAGTTTCACACAAATTGTCTAGCAAATTGAAATAGTCTCGCCGATCTCGAGATGAAAGGGAGTCCTTTCCGAGTTAGATTCCATATTAATAAGCAGGACAATATAAAATATTTATGAAAAACCTACGAAATATTTATTTTCGGAAAAAATTGTGAAAATATTTAAATAACTATTTTTTTTAGTAATGCAGAAATCTTATGATTTGGTGAATATTGAATCTGCCCACACATCGCAGAAGGACTTAAGCATTTTTATATTTGCCTATTTTACGAACAACAAACCTTTCAAACACTTTAAATTTTCTTTTATTTTTATTTATAAACAAATAATTCTTAACACAAATATGTATTTTTTAATTACAATATTAAATCTGCATTTCATATTTTTTTATAATTTAAAACTTTTAATAATATTTGATAAACAAAATTCACAGAAATTCGTTAAATTTGGTGGTACTAAAAACAGATTTTTATTTACTGAGAATATTTCACTTAAAATCTTTATGTGCAATTAAGGAACCTTAATGTTTAAAACTTAATTTATTATCTTATTTGAAACAAGCGTTTTGCTGCACTAAATAAGACTTAGCACAAAAATTCTAATTTATCTAACTATAATATCTTGTTTTCAAAAGTTATATTTCCTTTAAAAGTTTTTAATCGACCTGTATAACATGTAACAGATATTTTACATTTCTATTAAAAGAAATACACTCCATAAATTTTTGGTTATTTTTGTGCTACATTAACCTAAAGAGCATCCCTCCACCTGAAAACTTGAATAAAATCTAAAATCACATTCAAAAGTCACATGCCATAGCTAAACAAATTACAAGTACATACTATGTATCAACAAGTTTACATTTGTTTTCCGTTTCATCAAAAAACAATTGCAATAAAACAACCTTATTAAGTTCAAGCTAAGATTACTAAGCGTTCTATGAAATTTATAGCGTACTCTTCGCCTTCTTCACTTCAGTAATCTCCTTCACCAAAATTTTGGAAGCTACATGAGGCTTTGCAGGCGCCAAAACAACCTTTCCATTAATTTTGAAATCAGAATAGTTAAGGCTATAAACCTCATGGAATCCAAGTTTCTCCATAACACGTGCCGAATAATGGCTCGAACAGAGCACATGCATCACAGGTATATTATGCTCACGCATGAATTGTAACGAACGCTCTGTCAAACGTCCGGCTATGCCACAACCACGATAGCTAGAGTCCACGGAGAGTATTTTGCCATCAAGTATAACATCAGTTTCTGGATATAAGTCAAAGATATTGAAATTATCTTCAATATAATCCATAAGCGAGAGTATAATCTTGAATTTCGGATGCTTGCTAGAATCGGCAGCTTTCTCGGGTACGGCATCTGGTGGCTGGAATTATAAAAGATTTAGTAACATAAGCTAATGCAAGAAAACCAAAGATTGTTAGACAACTTACAGGTCTTTTCATAAGGCCATTCAAAAATATACCAATAATATCGCCATTTTTGTGCACAGCTTTATATGAACATGCGTCCTTAATGCATTTTAACGAGTATTCTTCTAACTCTTTACATTCGCCAAGGGTAAGGTAAGTATTGAGTGGTTCGTCCTGTAAATAAAAATAAATAAACCATTAAGTTTTACATTTAATTAATTGTCTCTTTAGAGATTATCCTTGTTCAGATTTGGATTCAGTGAGAAAAAATGCATATATAATATATAGTAGAGAGCATTCGGTGCAATATATGTATAAACATATTTCGATATCTAAAAGCCCACCTCCATGGAACTTTACTTGAGAAGGGTGTTAGAATACTGCAAAATTAACAAATATTTTCCGAATTGTGTTTTTCTTTAAAAGAGAGAAAAAAACTGAAATCACGGGATTATAAATCCCGAAAATTGCAGTATTGCCAAAAGCTTATGATATTGCAATCCCTAGTGAATAGCTACAGTTGGTAGAATTTTTGTCGAAACAAATAAAATAAAAATAGGTAAAAGAAAATAATTAAAAATTTTTGCAATTCATAAGCTTTTTGAATAGCAGCTGTTGTTAATTTTTAAGCTATAAATTAAAAATGTAAATGAAAAAAATAATAAAAATTCTATTGAACAAAATTTTTCGCTAGTGATTTTCCCCAACTATTTAAGTATGTATGAGTACCCTTGGTTTATTTTTTGCATACTGGATATTTAGAGAAAAAAACTAATAAAAAGGAAATTGCATTAACGTGAGAATTGCATTTGATTACCAGAAATGACAAATGATATTCATTAGCAAACAAATCAAAATATAATTAGTATATAAAACAATGCACCATATAATAAATTCAAGCTAAACTAACAAATAAAGATTACATCGAAGTCACGTTGTTCGAATTGTTATTACCATCAATTTATTCTAAATTTAATATCAACTCCTTAAAGCAACACAATAATTGTGATATCTAAGTACTAAGAGGTGTAGGTATAGTAAAGTAATGGGGTGTTTCACGAATAACTCAACTCGTGCACACTGATTTATTATTAAGTCATAAATATGTGGTAAAAATTGATCTCGCGCCAGATGCTAATCGATTTTCATTTAATAGACTTTTATGAGAGAAAAAAAGCTAACATGTTGTAAAATCCGGTATCCTCTATTAATAGTTACAAGTCGCACATTATTCAAAAGTCACACCTTTATCATGAGCCTCCAGTTTCAGATGCAAAAGAGTCGAATGCGTTGTAAATACGTACGAGTACATGCATTTTGAACTTGTAATTATGATGTTTATCGGCGCTACGACTAGGAATTAGTTATAATGAAGCTGATACTTTGTGAATATCTAATTGAAACGTAGCATGAGATCGGTGATTGATGATAAGCTTTGTAATGTCTTATGGCACAAAATAAAACAATTGGCGGAACTTATGCCGTTTCCAAATGTGCAGCGAATTCGCCGTTGGTAGAGTGTCACACTTTCCAAACGAAATGTGAGATTCATACGGCCATCAATTTGCATCACGCTCGTAATAGCAAAATGTCCTCCAAATTTTGCGGAGGACGTTTTTAAAATAGCTACCATAAATCTTACATTTGAAACAATATTTTCTTCAATATGCTTGGCTTACATTTAACAAAGTGTATGGCGGAGTTTTTGAAAGTTCATATCGGCTTTAATTTTAAACCCAAATTTTGCTATTGTATCATATTTTTTAACACAAAGTGAAATCAGTTACATCAAGCTTGAGTGTCGATTATATTCAGTCAGTCGTATTCTAAGCCAGCTATGGGAAAAATAGGAAAAATGAGCCAATTTTAGTTATTTACAAAAAACACATTGTTTTTCTTAAGAAAAATATCCAAAACAACAAACACATGCACTCATTGCTGAATTTCATTTCGTATAGAGATCAAAGTTATGGTGGAGTTTTTCTGTTGTTGTTTTTCTTGTAGTGGATCCTGCTTTCAAAATGTTACCCGCCTATGTTCTAAGCTATGAGTATGAATATGAAGTTAGGTTAGGTTGGCGACAATATTGCCTCACCTAGACCACAGAAGTCCATAGTATTGCCAAAAATGCCGTTATGAAACTGTCGCTTTTTTCAATGGACTTGGTCTCGTTCGTGTATGACTTTTCTTTCTTAATATATAGACTGTGTGTGGAACTGTTTAGTTAAGTATTCTTCATAATAGCTGTGTCATTCTCATGCTAAAAATTTTGTTTAGTGGGTAGCCGTGTCAAAAAAAAACACGGCTAATGTTATTCCTATGGAAAACTAAAAATTTTAATGAGCCACCAGTAAATAATTGAGGTCTTCGTGAGTGCGCTTAAAACGATCATCAAGCAACTCGGCGCGATTTTGAACCTATCGAGTCCTTTTACCTTTACCTTTTACTGCGTTTGCGTTTTCTTGAACAGCTCGGAGTCCAAGCCCGAGGTCACTCATTTCATTGAGCGTTCCTAGGAACCATCGATTGACACCACTTTCGTCCAAATCGGACCAACTTTAGTTTCCCTTATGCATACAAGGTTGGTCCAAAATTTTTCCAAGTCCCTTATCAATTTGTTGTAAATGTTTGTATGTAGATGTGTGTTCATTGCTTTTTCTCATGTTCGGTGTTGTTTGGCTTGAACAACATTGACACTGAAATACGAGTTAGAAGGCAAACGAATCACAAGTCATGTCTACTGATGACTTGGACAATGACAATAGAACCATTGTACTCTGCAGCAAGTACACTGATCGGTTAACAGAGCAAGTGCACTCACGCAGACTTCTAGTACTTAAATAACTCTATTATGAGCTTTCTTGAACCAAAAATTTTCTTTCAGTTACCTGCAAAAGGCATGTTAAAAATATCCTTATATTCTAGAATTTTTCGGGAACGCTTAAAATTAGAAAATTTACTCATTTTCAAGTATGTCCTCAATCAATGGAAAAAAATAAAAATCAGATTTTAGTTGACCAATACAAAATTATCTTTCCAATTGAGCATTGAAACTTTGCTAACTTTCATATTTATTAACTTTTATAAAAATAGTGAAAGCCTTATTTTCCCAAAATCAAAGTTAATAAAATCATAATAATAACGAAAAAACCCAGCATGTGTTCACTCATTCAGAACAACTAACTACATTTTAGCAAATAATTCAATAAAAATTACAAGTCACGTTTATTGCAGGAAACTTTTAATGATTTTGTACATAAAAAGCAATACGAAAATCCTTCAGAATTTTTTATGCAACTTTTACAATTTCATATTGTCAACATTTTTGCATGACAATTGTGAAACAATTAAAATATTTAAATGAAGTACTGTTTAGTTGTTAAAAAATTCAAAATTATCTTTTTGCACGATTTGCAAATCATTGTACTCGTAAAAGTTCAGATTAAATTTCTTGTGACAAAATATTCATTAATTTTAAAAATGTCACCGATATGAATACACACGTCGGTACTAAAATTATGGCATTTTCAATTGATTTGATTTCCGCTGAACCGCATACAAGTTTTTAAGCGCCTCTGTGCCTTGTCATGTTACCAACTTGATGCCATACTTTACTTTTTTGCAGTATTACAATAACCTGATCAACCACTTCAGGTTAACATGTTAGTAATATGCACTTTTTGCTTCATTTGGCGGTGAGTAACGCAAGGACACGCTTAGGCATTTTATTGCAGTTCGATACTCTGTGTTTTGGGGGATTCACTGAGATTGCTGTGCAATTTAGGTTTAATTTAATTATTAAGTTATTGATATTAAAGGGCAGGTAACTATCATATTTTGTACACTTAGAACAAATTAAGTTGGCCTGAACAAATATTATCCTTGTGCACATTTACATCTAAAAATTAATTGGTTAATATTTTGCAGCAGAAATTCGAATATATTGGAAATACAAAGATATACCAATCAACAATGTCAAGTATGACAGTTACACTGTGTAGGGGAGACCGGGGCTGGTTGGCCGAAGGGGCAGGTTGGCCGAGTGTCTTTTTTAAAAAGGCTTTTGGGCACAGTGGCGACATCTATAGTGATTTTGGTGGGGTATTAGTACATTTAACTAAACCAAAATTGTAATAGATTTTGAGAAAATTTGCTACAGATGGTCACCTGCGTAAATTGACATAACCAGCTGATAACCAATAATTAAATTGAATTTAAATTGTGAAATTTTAATTTATTTGCTACTACAAAATCTTTTTGAACTATAATTAAATTGATAGCTTTATTGCATCTTGGCTGTTTAAGTTTTTCAACCCTTCATACAGCACAAGAGAAAAAACTGATGCAGCAAAAAGTAAGAAAAATAAAATTAATGGTGTGCACCAAGTTACGTAGAGAAAATGACGGTTTGGAACCGGTAACTGCATCCAAAATATCGGAAAACCTAAACATTTGTCACGAAACATTCTCTTCACTTGTCTTATAATATATTAAAGAATTATTCCACTTTTTATCCTGTTTTGTGACTTTTTCATTATTAAAAAATAATTTATCGCAAGTCGTTAAAACCAGTTTTTAATTTGTTTAACCTACGGGCCATTGATTGAATATGGAAATTAACCCTTATAGCAATATTGCTATCAAAGATAAGTTGGCTTTATTTCCGATTGTCAGTAAACTTTTATCAATGTTAAATATTTGATGGGAGCTTTCAGTAAAATATAAGCTCAATAGAAAAACAAGTGCAACCATCTCTTACAAGTTCAAACAAACAAATTCAATCATAGAAATTTTATGAAAACATCAAACCTGCCATAAATAACAGAATTCTTTATATTTTCCATATTCTTTTGAAAAACATTAACGATTTTATGAATATCTCAAGAGAAAGTAGTCAATACAAAAATAAACAATACTAAAATATTACTCGTAAAAATTCTTTTTCGCATTTTTTCACACTTTATTCAGATGGTCCCCTTTCCTTTTCTGGTTGCCAAGTTGGTCAACCTTGCCATCTTAATTAGTTGCACATATTTAAAACACCTGTGAATTTTTTCTAAACGTGTGCCACAACACAAACAAAATATTTATGATCGTTTGCTTTGAATGGAAACTATAGTTTTCGCGCAACACTTTTAAAGAAAAAAGTTGTCGAGTTTTGTTTGTATGGGCATTAATTGAATTCTTTCAAGTGCTCTGATACACATTACACGTTTTAAATTCATTCATAAAAATTAAAATGCCTCACACTTACTTTGAAGAAAAATGTTTTAAGCATCTTAAGCACTGCATCTGCATCCGCTTGTGTAACCAGCTCGATTGTGTATTGACACTCATCTGCCTTTTCAGTGGGTGTGGCAATTGTGTTAGATGACACTTTCAGAACGTTGTCCATTTTTTGTGAGAGTCGAGCGATGGGATAGAAGTCGGAAAGCTGAAAATAAAAAATATAAATTGATTAGTAAATGGATATATGTATGTATGTAAGCATTCTGCATTTAAATTCTAGAATAGCTCCTGGAGAGAATATCCTTTATAATGCAAGGTCGTGCAAAGTTTTTTTATTTCAGCGTGATTATCGTCGATATATTAATGTCGATATATCAAATTAAATGACTTTGTAAACTTACAAACTGTCTGTATGGGGTACAGAGAATCTAAGAGGAGTTTATCGGTGTCAATAACACTATATGGTGCGGAATATCATCGGGAAGAATCTCCTATTTTCAGGAAAATTAAGCTTTTGGCGCAGGAACCGGACCATCTGTGCAAAACCATCCAAAATTGTGGATACCTGTACAAATCATACGCAACTATGGCAACAACAGGATGGCTCGAGGCATTTTCAATTAGCCGCCACGTTCACCAGATTTAATTACTCCTGATGGTTTCAGACGTAGACCAAATTAAGAACAGCTTTACGTCTATAACCAGTTTCTAATTATTCTCTCACCCGTAACATCTAAAGCTAAACATTTCAAAAAAGTTATTTAATATTAGGAATGAACCCTTAAAATGAGACCGCTACTGTATCTAATTTATAAATTTTCAACCGCAACTTCTAGTTTTTAAATTTTGTTTTATTATAAATGTAGTCCTGAAAGTACAGTCTACTAATATCGAATGACCGAATTGTTATTTGGCTTATGATAAAAAAACTTATGACCATATAACATTAGAAAACTGCCCCAAATCTAATTCTTTTATTTAGTTATAACTACACTGAGAAAGGGGTATGTTTTCATCATATCAACGTTCTTTGTTGACAGTTTTTAAAAATATTTTTTTTTTGTTTTTTATTGTTTCTGAAATGAAATCCGAATATATGATGCACTAATTTATAAATTTGTTTTGACCAATGTAAAAATTGACGGACCTAGAACTAGAGGGGTACAAGTGCACTTGAAGTGGATACTTGAAATAGACCACCACCTTGCGGCGTCACCGATTTGACCAGATGGTAGCTCACTTGAAATGGGTAAAACCATTTCCGCCGTTTGTGGCAAAGCTCAAGGGAAAGTGAGAAAATCGCGTTTAAAGTTTTCCCCTAATTCTTTTATATAAAACAAGTTAGCGTTTAAATCTAGGTGTCACTGGTTCGAGCCAACGATCATGTTAATAAAATGAGGTTAGAGTTTGTTTTCTTAGTAGTAGTACTAGTTACTTGCTTTGTTCTATATACATGTATCAAGAGTAGCGCAAAATGTGTATCTCAAAAAATTGCTGTTCGGGATAATTGATGATTTGTTTATGTCAATTTGTTAAAATACCTCTAAAGTTGAGATAGAGGGAATTCTCTTAGGAAGTTCTTATGACTTTGAACAAAGATATCAACATTTGACGATACGTAATTTCCTAAGCTATCCGTGGCATAGGAGTCCAGAATATGCATTTTTTTTTTTTTGAGATACGCCTTTTGTGCTACTGAGAGCAAAAGAGTACATTGAATTATTTTGCGCTGCTGAGAGCAGAGTAGTACATTCAATTATTCTAGTATCATTGATAACTTTTTGGTGGCTTTTTTAATTTAGGTACATTTTACCAGTATCAAGTAAAAAAATGGATTTTGCATTTGTATCCCTCTGGTTCTAGGTCCGTCAATTAAAAGTCATATATGAGATAAAAGTTTCTATAAAGAAATGCATTAAGTCTTATTGCAAAACTATAAGAATGAATCGTAAAAGTGAAAAATAACAACAAATTAATTTGAAAAGTGAAAAACAATAACAAATTAATTTGACGTCATCCAATGAATTTCTAACTACGAATATTAGCATACAGCATTCTAATTGATTAATAAGACCTTAAAACCTAATGACTCTTTTTTATTGCAGATTAAATGTAAATGTAAAACTACTTTTACAAAAAACTTTGCAGTTTGATTTTATTATTAACAAACTTAGATATAGCATATTCGACGGCAAGAGGATATCTAAAATTATTGCTGTCTAGGGTTACAATTTCACTCAAAAGTAATGAGAACTAAGTAATATCTCAATGTGGAACCGAACGAATTTTTGGTTGATAAAATTATTTTCACTATACTGCTCTATAGTAAGTTAGAGGTGTCAATGCCTGAGCACCATAACTAAAATTATAGGATTTCAGAATATATTCTAATGATGTAGTTGTCTAGGTTGTTTCAAAATGACATCGCATCGCACTATCATGCTTGCCAATTGACTGCTCATGTTGGCGTTTTTGTAAATTCCACACTAATTCAAAGAATGATAGCGGTATCAACTGAAACGCAACCAAAATCAGCTGTAAAAGTTAAAGCGTACCAATTGAAACACCCTTTACATAAGAGTATCAAGTTAAACGTCAATTACAAATACAATTTACATGAGCATTTATCACAAAAGCTGCTTCAAAACGTGCGAAATTGGCGCAATAATAAACATACTGCATAGCAAAGAGTGCGTGTGTTTTAAAAATTCGCTGGTAAATAGACTTTAGAAAATAAAAGAAATTAAAAATAAAATTTATCAGAAAAAGAATATGAAATTGTAAGATATATCGGATATTAAGATATATATGGATCGCTCTGAATGTAAATTTAGGTGTAAACATTAAGAGAAATTAAATTGACCGAATCGTATAACACATAATTTTAAAACATCATTTTGGCAAATACACATCGAACTCAGTAGTGGCATTTTCGGTACACTTGTACTATTTTTAGTACGTTTGCGTCGTGAAAAATCGTCGGCAGTACATTATTTTTAGTACATTCGCCGCAATTTTCAGTAAATTTTCGGTACATTTTCAGTATATTTCGACTATTTCCAAAAATTAACATTTTTTTTAGTAAATTTACCGCTAAATATGCCTGGAGTAAACTTTGGTGACCTTTTTTTTATAGAATATTTAAAATTTTGCTGAATTTTAGTAACTTTAAGTTACTTTTTCATGTTCATGTCGAAAAAGCACATTCGGTATCAAAAAAGTACATATCAAGTCTCGATTCAGTTCATTTCCACAAAATCAAAATGCCATAATTTGTTTACTAGGCCTGTACAAATGAGACGGACATAGTTTTTTATTTCATCTAAAAAACTTTTTCGTTTTTTTCTATGGAAAACAAAATTGAATCGAATCAATTTGCATACATTTTTCATATGAGTCTGAGATCACTGAATTCTCCGTTAGATGCCATTTTTGAATTCAGGAAAAATGTAGAGATATATCCTGTGCAAAGCTACAAGAATAACAAAATCTGTGAAATAACAGCAAAGTTTTAATATAAATAAATGGGCTCATTGCTTATCTGTTTTGATTCATAACTTTATTTTAGCTAAAGGTAAAATCGAGCATGCGAAGGGTTTCAAATTGCTGACATTTCCTAAATGAAAATTAAAGTGGTTACCTTAGCATCAATCTTGTTTAAAAGTTTGAAGTTAAAAGTTTGTTATATATAAACCATGTTTCATAAAAATTTTTCAACTACTTCATCTCTATGCCTTTTAAAATTTTTTTGCCGTTATTAAAAAGTGAAATTCGAAAAAGAGAATTTTTGGCCCACCCTAATACAGAAACAAATATCGTTGTTATGGCTCACATCTCATTGTGAACTTATTTAAAGAATTTTAAATTTCCGTGATGTTACATTTTAAGAAGCCGTCTTGATATTTTGATAATTAAGTTTTTAAGCCCCTTTTCAGAATATGTCTACTAACTTTCTGTCTGGCACTAATTCAAGCCATTTTTAGTGTTACTCTGAAATTCGGTCTTATTTGTATGAGGAAACAAAATTTAGTTTTATTTATAATTTTCTTTTATTTTCTAATTTAATTAATTGTCTTCGACTATTGCTTTATTTTTTTGTTTTTTTCAGTGTTATGTGTATGGAAATTTCATTGATTGATATGCGTCGTTTTTAAAGGAAATTTCACAACAAAAAAAAAAGAAGAAAACAAAACAATCTACCAAAATCAATATTATGGTGAGTCAATTTTTATATAGAATTTAAAAATATTTTTATGGAATTTTTCTGTCAGTTTTATGATTAAAATATCAATATTTGGTCAGCTTCTTTTTGAAGATTTGTGGATTTTCAACAAACAATTCAAAAATGTTACTAAGGCCTCACAATTATTTAATTTTTGCTACTCTTGATTTTTTTATGGTCCATTTTGAATTAAAAGTGGTTTTCAACCTTTCCATAAGAACTGCTTCTCTTTACCAGCCATATAACTTACCGTATAACGAGCTTCAAGGATATTATTCGCTTCATTTTTGGCGGCAAATGAGCGATTATTCTTGATCCCCATTGGCTTTGACTCAGGCATATTATGGATCTCCATTGTAGCGCAGCGTTATTATTCGCTTGATTTGTTTAGTTTATTTTTATTCAATTGAATGTACAAATAGAAACATACAATGTTTGTGCAAATCTTTCAAATTCTTATTGATTATTTTCTTTAATATTTTTATTTTATGTTTCTGAAATTCGTTTTGTTTATTATGGTATTTATTTCAAAAAGACACACGCGAGTCTACGCTTGAGTTCATTTCTTCACTGTCCGTACGAAATTTTGTTTATTTGATTTCGTTCAGTTTTTTTTTTGTTGTTTAAATTTCAGTGGTTATTTTTGGGGTAATTTATTATTATGGGGCACTTAGAAAATTGTTTCTTTTTAAATTTTTCGTGGAAATTATTATTTCTCTTTAAATTCACACTTTTAACTATACAGATCAACAGGATAACTTTGTAAAAATAATTTCAGTATAGCTTTTTTTTTTGTAGATACCGCAAGTGCTTAACGTGATCTTGTTCTTATCTGAGCATGAACGTTCGACGCGGCACGTTTATATACCCTGACTACATAATTTTGTTAGGACGACGCTTTGTCTGTGCAAAAAATTTTAAATCCACCATTCCGTTAAGCGATCATACAACTAAAAGAGATTGCAAGCAAAAATTGTTATTGTTACTGATCGCATTCGTTGTTGTGTTGTTATTCTTGGTCTCAACACGTTTAACTCAGAGTAGAAATTGAGAACTGAGGCAATGACGACAATAACGACGACGACGGCTACGACAACAACAACGACAACAACGACAACAGTATTGACAGCAGTACTAAGGTGACTGTGCTTTTCACAGCTGCGGTTTACGGAGGCTTAACCGTTTGGACCTGGTACTCAGTCTACCTTTCCAAACTCCTCTCTTTTATGAACTCTTTAATTTTTGTTTGTCTCTTAAATTCTTGCTGACCGGTGTCCCTTTGAAGAGAATTTGTAAATTTTTTAAGAGACCGTTTGCCGGCTTTAAATTCTACAGAGTTCTTGCATTCTCGTAAATTTAAGCTGTAGAACCCCATACACAATTGCAAAGGCAACCCGCTGTCTACGCAATAATCATAAGAAATGGAGAGAGTTGCGCTGAGTCCCCGTCGACTTACACAGATTTATGTATTTCTATTTTTTTCATCACGCAGCGACGGAATAAAGTTGCGTTTTTTGTAAATTTTTTAACATCTTTTAATTTCCGAAGAAGGGCTTCACGTCCTCACAAACAAAAAAGTTTTACTAAAAAAAATTTTATGCGATCAGAAAATGGCAGCTGACTGGCGTCGTCTATCGCAATTGTGTTTATTCAAGCGAATATTAGCGGTCCGTCGACAAGTTTCCCGTCGTCCAACGAAATTCTGTTTTGTTGCATTAGTTATTTTAATAAATTTAAAGATAGATACGTAAATGACACCGAATATTGCTTGGTTTGCAAAGTGTATCGTCATTCATTCAAGGTTTATATGATAATAATATGGTAATTTTCGTTAGCACGCTTTCGTTAATAGCTTATGCACAGTACACAGAGAGAAAAGACATAGAAAATACTGTTTGTCAGTATAAAATGCACAGGGAGTGAAAAACAAAACCGGACCTTATCGTAACATTGAAATTGCACAACGCAGACCTTACTACTCATATTCTTTGTTTTGCTCTTTGATTCAACACCAACCCGTACTAAAGCTATCCGAACCCGTACCAAATGTAGTTATCGTTTAGATTCCATGATCCGGGGGCCCATTTTCGAGTCAAAATCGGTTCTTTTCGTTTGAAAAAAAAAAAAAAATTTCCATATCTATTCGCCCAACCAGTGCCATCAATAGCTTTGTAATAGGCAAATTCAGCATAGAAGAAAAGGTTCAATTTAGTTATTTAGGCAACTGACGATGGTACCATCAAAGATGTCCATGCCAGAATAAACAAAGCGAAAGCTACCTTTTCCCAACTTCGTAATGCCTGGCAATCTTCGTTCCTGTCAACGACAACAAAGCTCAAAATCTTTGATTCAAACCTGAAGCCAGTTCTTTTGTACGACTATGAAACTTGGCTTACTAGTAGCGCGCTGCTACAGAATTTCCAAGTATTCACCAACAATAGTCTTCGCCGAATCTTGAAAATTTGGTGGCCTAGGAGCATTTCTAATGTCGATTTGCTCACTCGATGCTGTCAAGATCCGATTTCCATTCAAATAAAACGGCGAAAATGGAAATGAATTGGACATCACCAACTGAAGCCTGTTGGTAAACATTAAGCTACAACTCCTCAGAGTTGTAGAAAACTCAGCCGTCCCAAATCATCGTAAAAACGATCCCTAGAACAAGAAATACGTTAATCTGGAAAATGTTGTAGAGAATTGAAGGCAATCGCTACAAATCGTGCACGTTGGTAGGGTTTTGTGGAGGCCCTATGCTCCATGAGGAGATAAAGGACACAAGAAAAAGAAGAAGAGTCTGAGTGTGAGAAACTAAACACAACAGGGACGTGCGATATCGTTCAGATTTTTCCTATACGTTAATGGTGAGTACAAAATTGACACTCCAAAATTTATCGCAAAGAAAATGAACAAATTCTATTTTTTGATGCGATTTGACACAGAAGCTAAATCGCACGTCCCAGTTGTGTTAAGCTTCTGATGTCCATTTTGTCATATGATATAAGGTTAGTTTTAAATTCAAGATAATATTAACATAATACCGTGTTCTTTTTGCATTGCAAATTAGAGACCTTCTTTGATGTAAGTGAAAATTTGGCACTTCGATCTCAAAAGGAAAATGTCTTAAAATATCAGCAGAAAGTTTATGTGCAATCCCTGCTGTAGCGACGTCATTCGCTAATGGGTTTTTCAATTTCTTATTAACTTTCTTTTTAAGCAGAAAAATTAATATTAATTTTTCCAGGTAACAATATTTGAAAGTCTTGCTTTCAAATTTCAACTAAATTTCGAGCAGGTTTATAATGAAAATATCTATTCAAAAGTAGATGAAACTTTTATATTGTGAACGTTTTTTGTCTAGGAAAATTTTGCTTTCCTAATTTTATAAGCAATATTAGATCTGAAATTAATGGCAATGACTGAAATTGGTGGAATTAGTTGATCCATAAATGAGCAGAAAGAAGTATAAGCTGAAATGAAAATCAGTACAAAAGATCTAACATCGAACTTGAATCGGAAACTGATGCGTAATTTAAAGAACTCTGCAAATTGTGATGTACGAAAGGCATTAAATGTGAAAATATTGAGCTAAAAAGTGATTACATTTAAAATTGAATGACTTCCTTTCCGGGACTTTTTAGCCAATGTATGTAGTACATGCAAATCTAATATAGCGCTACAACTATAGCTCTCTCCGATCCCTGATATTTGTTTGCAAACACAACAATATTCTCACGAGTGTTGATCACCACCACGGTTGCCACTTTGGTCCAATTGGACCAAAAGTGGTCCTTTTTTTGCGTTTGGTCCGCTGGTCCTTTTTTTTTTTGATTTGGTCCTTTTTGAGAAATATTAAAAATAACATTCGTATATACAAATGTAGTGTATATGCATGTAGTGTTGGCTCCTAGTTATTCTAATAAAACGGCCTTCATTCACTTCATTCATTCATTTTAATAAATTATTATATTAACAGCCCTGGTTGGCTACAATCTCGCCGTTTCAGTCGCCGAGATAAAATTGGCTTTTCGGTTCCATACTTTTTGTCTATGCATGTATAGCGTTTGGCGTCAGTCTCTTATATGTAGTTGTATCTAGAAATGTCAAAATTTGGAGACAGGCATTTTGATATAGCCAAAATGGAAAAGTGCACGTAAATAAAAAATGTTTATAATTTTATCAAAAAAATGTATTTGAAATGTTTTTTCAGTACAATAATCACCACCAAAAGGCAATTTGAATGAAAAATTGATATTTTCGAAAAAAATCCATAATTTCAAAATGGGTGTCGTGCTTGATGCTTGTATTGGCTTTCTAAGAGTCTTTTATTTTTTAATAACGTACATAAATCTTCTTTGTTGGGCAAAAATTGGAAATGAGCATACAAAAGCCTAATGGCAAAATTTATTTTGATAAATGTTGAGGAGAAATGTCAAGTTTCGACACAAATGTGTAGTAAATCCAGAAATGTCAATATTTTTGTTATCCACAAAGTGTGGAAGCTAATTATATGGAGACAGTAAACTGAAAGCAACCATGAAACCGAAATTAAAATATTCGAAATTTGTTTTTATAAATACGTTTGTTACTTAAGGATTTCGTGCTAAAGACATTTACTATGGAGGTTCGGCTACCTTTCTTGTATTCACAACTGGAAGTTAACTTTAAATTAATTGTGTGTAATTTTATGCAAAACGATTTTGTCAAAAATACTAACTGCTTAAACCACTTTGATATATACGAAAAAGCCAAGTATTTACCTATATCATATATTTTTATAGGAAGCAAAGCAGAGAACTTTCTCGCAACTGATAAATTTTCAGATTCACAGCGAGTAATAATTAAAACAAATATTTTGAATTTTTACATTGAGCTTTTAAGACAAATACAACAAAGATTTGATTTTAGAAAGGAAGACTTGAAAAACTTATGTATTATAACTCCTCAAAAGGTTTTTTTGCTCATTTAATTCCATGTGATGTCGATATTATTGTAACACAATGGAAACTTTTAAGACTTTCTAGCAGTGATCTCAGAAGTGATATGGATGTTTGCTTTTTTTGGGAAAAAGTAAGCTAAGTTAAAAATGGAATTGATGAAAACTGCTTTAAAGAATAGACTGATTTTGTATTTGATTTAATGTGCCTTCCTTTTACGATTTTCTCTGTGAAGTTCTAAGCAATTTTTGCTATATTTTTTTTTTCAATATGGGTCATTCCATCTATAATGGGCCTATCATTACCCTCATGTTTTCTAATTAGGCTGAAACTTTTTTCAGTGATTGGTCTATCATGTAGAAGATATAAAAAAATTAGATAAAATTTTTTTAACCAATATTATTGCTTAAAAAAAAGTTTCAAATTGTATTAAAAAAAACTCGTAAGTAAAACAAAAAAAATTCATTGATGAATATAAAAAACCAACACAATCTAAATGAGCTTTTATATTATTTTTAGGTAGATGTGTACTAGTAGATGGCAAAAAAAATGCAAATCTGAATAAATGAAGGTCTGAACGGTTTCTATGTGGTAAAAGATAAAAAAATTGACTTTTTCAAAAACCATCAATTTTCCAAATACTCCATCACCGATTTCAGCTTTTATAGGCTCAAAATTTTAAAACTATACAGGAGTATGATTCCTGAAAATTTTATCTATGTTTTTTCACCCTATTTGATTTTAATAGCATTTAAAGTTAAGATTTATGATTTGCAATGTAAATTGAAACATTGAGAATGAAAGCGAGAGAATAAAATTTGAATTGATTTCAGCCTTTTTAGGTTCAAAATTTTCAGAACATTCAAGGGTATCATCTCTGAAAATTATTTCATTTTACAAGCATCTAAAGTGAGTGTATACAGTGGAATATTTATGAAAGAAATATAACGGAATATTCAATTTTTCTCGCTCTACTTTTCAATGTTTCAATTTACATTGCAAATCTTAAATCTTAACTTAAGATACCTGTAAAATGAGATAAGGTGAACGAAAATAAATGAAATTTTCAGAGATGGTACTCCTGAATGTTTTGAAAATTTTGAGCCTAAAAAGGCTGAAATCAATTCAAATTTTATTCTCTCGGACTCATTCTCAATGTTTCAGTTTACATTGCAAATCATAAATCATAGTTTTAAATGATTGTAAAATCAAATAGGGTGAAAAAACATGGATAAAATTTTCAGGGATGGTACTCCTATATGTTCTGAAAATTTTGAGTCTAAAAAAGTTGAAAACGATTTTGGAGTATTTGGGAAATTGATGTTTTCTTGGAAGGTAAATTTTTTTATCATTTACCACATAGAAACCGCTCAGGCCTTCATTTATTCAGATTTTCAGTTTTTTTGTCATCTACTAGTACACAACTACCTAAAAATAATATAAAAGCTAATTTGGGTTGTGTTGGTTTTTTTATATTCATCAATGAATTTTTTTGTTTTACTTGCGAGTTTTTTTTAACACAATTTGAAACTTTTTTTTTAAGCAATAATATTGGCTAAAAAAATTTTATCTAATTTTTTTATATCTTCTACATGATAGACCAATCACTGAAAAAAGTTTCAGCCTAATTAGAAAACATGAGGGTAATGATAGGCTCATTATAGATGGAATGACCCATATGTTACTTGTTTGAGTTGTTAAATAAAACGAAATATTTAAATAAAAGATGGTCCTTTTATTTCCATTTTGGTCCTTTTTTTCTAAAATGTTGGTCCCAAAAAAAATTTCGGTGTGGCAACCGTGATCACCACTACGAAGCGTTACAGTTACGCTCTCCGTAAATATTTGCTACTTTGTTAGAGACCATTTGTACTCTTCAGTTTGTTTGCTCTTCCACCGATCGTGTCTATTTGTTTACTTAAGCTTTTAGTGCGTTGCAAATTGTGAATTAATACGCGGATTTATTAACATGAACATCAATTGTACTATGAACAAAGTCTTTGAATATTCTTTATCTCGATCGGTCTTTTTCATGTTGATCGTTGCTCGTTGGTGGTGCTGACTCTTGGCAAACAAATATGTACCTGCAAAATTGGCAGTGGCATCAATCAGCGCAGACAACTCATCGTAGAAGACGGGCAGACAAAAAAGAAAAACAATTTTTATCGTATTAACGTGATCGACAGCACGATCGGAAGCTGAAGCGCCTACAATTGATGGCGCCCCGTCGTATGATGATGAGACCATTAATTATGAACGTAAATGCCGCCGGTAGCTCGTCATTTGTCGAAGTATTGCGGCACACGCCAATCACGAGCCATGCATGAATGAACGGATAACCTGATCTGCTCAATTCCAATGATGAGTATACGCTATATGGATTTTGTTTTTGTTGTATTTGTATCAAATTTGCATTTTTAATGCAAAGAAGGGATTCACGTGATATTTGAGTCACTTGAAATGTTTAGAAATTTTGGAGTCTTTTCAATGGAATTGTTTTTGTTTCTTAATAGTAAACAAGTCTTACTTGCATTTTGCGTGTTATTGTTTTTGGTTGTATTTATTTACTTTTATTGGTTTTGGGGTCGAAAAAAATTGCGGTTAGTGGTGATGAGGGCAAAAAACCTGCGTCAACAAAAATTTAGAACTTGTTTGTTTCTACTACATATGAAATTTAATCAGAACATTGCACGTTTCGGTTGTGTTTTTATATTGAAATGTTGATAGAGAATTCGCGGAATCCCCTTAATATAGATAAAATAAGTGATTCAAATATTGAAATGATCTTAAATAAAAAAAAGTTTTAGAACTTAAGGTATCTGGGCTTTGATCTTCAGATAAAAATTGCGAAAGAAATGTATCCATCGATCGAGAATATTTCAAAAGAACTCGCGTAAAGCTTTAGCTTACAAATATCTTACGGTGTTTTGTGGTTTGACCCGCACGTACTAATTTGACACATTTGCTTGAGTAATAATTGCGCGCTATAGAATTTCAAATTTAATTCCGGTGTTTTAGGAGCAAATGTATATTGTATCGTTCATTCATTTTATTATTAGAGAAGTGTTCTATTTTTCTCTGCTACGACTACCCAATGCAAAACTCGAAACCCATTGCAGCAACTTTGTTTCAGTCAATTTTCGATTTGTCTTAATATTTGGGCCGACACAATCGTTTCCGTCCAATCGTTTGGGTGCGCGAAGTAGATGTGGGCATCCTAAATAAAAATATGAGCTAGATCTATACGTACAGATATGAGCCAGCATCGATTATATAAAAAAGGGCTGAAAATTAGCATTTTTCGGGCACTCGCGCTCCCTCTATGATCGCTTAAAAAAGTTTTAACTATACACAGTGATGTTCGGAATGACGATATCTATGATTTTAAGACCCAGCGGAATGAAAAAAATTCGACCCATCCTAATGTGTATACTGTTTCGTTAGTACTCATTACTTTATAATTATTTTCATAAATGTATTCTATTGAAAAAAATAATGCTGAAACGATTCCACTGTTCTAAGATTCGTTAAAAAAATTCGTTCCAAAGAGTTCTGTAAGTGCCCATTTGGCAACAAATTGCCCATTTCGAAAGCGCTGGCGCAAGTTCCTAAAATGCCTTCTGCCTTGTAAACAATTGGGGTATTTATGATGGTCTAAGTACTAATGACATACAATATAAGGATCCGTAGCAGCATTAGGGCAAGTTATGAAGACAAAAATCCAGCTTACAAAACAGTGATCCCTTTAAAATAGCTTTGTATCGTAATTAATAATATACCATATAAGCCACGTGAAAAACATGACGTCTCATGTATTCAGAGAGACATAAAATAGTCCATTTTTTGTCGCTTTACCAAAACAAAAGTGAGAAAGATGTGATTCGTCTTTGCCATGTAATAAAATATATGACAGGTAGCCTAGTAGGTAGCGCGCAGGACTATAAATCACTGGGACATGGGTTCGGTTCGAGACCGACTTTGCGAATTTGTAAAGTAAGTAAAAATTAAATTTGATCGTATAAAATAAAATTCTACAATTTGCATAATAATAAATAAAATACATAAATATAATAAATAAAGTTAACGAAATCTCTAAGGGCGGAAATTTGGAAGTATTTTTTGGGTGTTTTCAAGGTGCCATTTAACCAGCTCAGAAAGATACTTTACGGAGTATCTTGAAAGATATCGAGGAGGGGAAAATGTCTTTACACTGCATACCCCAAATGGCTCTTATAAGCCCCTATAAATAATTTATAACAATAATATCTATGTTGTCTTTCTAATTATCTTTAAAAGACCTGTAAAAGAAGCTTTGTTTGCTAATAGGAATGTATAGGTAAAAAAAATATTGATTTATCTGTGAATAAATATTTTCAAATATCGACTGTTGCTTATCGGTTTTTACCTAATTTGGTAATTATTAACATATTAATATTTGCGACAGAGAAATATTTGTTTGAGCCATGCCATTGTTCACATATATTGTGGTACTTATTTTTTATAAAATATACAATCCAATAAAATGATTCAATCCTGAGGAAGATGTAGTATAATTATTACGAGTTGGGTAAAAATTGATGTCTTCTTTAACATTAGAAACCTTTGATATACCTAATCTAATACATAGGTATCTATATGCATGCTGGTAAACGCTTAATTAATTATGGTTTTTCCAAGCTTAGTTGATTCAAATTAATATTTGAGTTGGAAATAACTGCCAAAAAATTAATAGCTCTTCGCATTAAATTCAACCACAAATTTTAGTGCTTTTTATTAAAAACCACAAGTCTTTTTTTCCACATACAAAATTTAGTTTATATTTTAATAAGCACAAGCAAAATTAAATATTCCACTTTATTTGTTTCGTTATAAAATAAAATTTGCCGCAAATAAGAGAGAAAAAACTAAATTGAAGTCGTAAACATTTTAATTTTCTCCACAACATTAAAATTACAAAAATTCATAAATTAAAATAATCAGGTAGAGAGTGCTTAGCTCCTTCCACAATTTGGGATTTTTGTATTGCTCCTAAGTATTGGGTACCAGTTGTTGAGTCATTTAAATTTAAAACGGCCTGATTTTCGTTCATTTGCGTCAGTCAAGTTTTATATGTTTGGGTAGAAAGTTTAATAAAATGCAATTTAAATGAAATGTATCACTAAACCAAAAATTTTGCGGGATCACACAAATGAACCTGTTTTCTTTCCAAATGTTGTTTTCAAACAGATGAGCAAAAAAAAGTCCCCATTATTGTTATATTACATATATTGTATTTAAGTAATAAAATCATTTAATTACTTTACATATGTTTTTGTATGACTGCTCGATTTGAAGAAATTAGAACTGAATTCTTTAACTTAAAAATAAGAGTAAATTGTAATTGTCGAAAAGAAAACAGAAGTAGAAAAACCAAAAAAAAAGGCATATCTTCATGAGATCTTAAAAACTAATGATATGACTAGATGGGAAAAAAAGCATAAATAGGTACATGCATGGGACATGCCAGATCAACCGGATCAATGTGGCTGCCAAAATTTGAAACGACGAAGAAATATATATCACAACTCAATTTAGAGTTTAAGCTCAGAACTACAAAAAACCGTAGAAGCCTTTACAAAAACGTAACGTGACGTAAAGTTTTTGTAAAATATATGAAAAAAAAAGTCAAAAAATAATTTTTATGGTTTGCATGACTTAGAAAATTTTTGGGTCTTAAAAAATTTTAGCTTTTGCGTTAGTGTTAAAAACAGTTTTCGTCAAAATTTCACCCTTTTTCTCCTAAGTCAATGATTTTCAGTAAAATCACAAAAAGAATTCATCAAAATATGCTGACAAATATTCTTTATATCTATTGTAAAAGTTTTTGTTTTTCTGTGACGTCATAAATTATTTTCGCCTGAGAGTAATTTTCATAAAAAATTGCAAAAAGTAAAAATTTCTTAAAATTGGTCAAAACATTTACACATTTATGTATGAGAAATTCCACGTAAAATCGGACACCATTTTGATTTTGCATCTCTAATTTTTTTTCTTTTCTTCTAGTACTGATTGAGACCTTCATGATATTGTCAATTTTTTATCAACGTTTTTTTTCTGAATAATGGTTTGTGTTTCAAAATTTTCATTTTTAAACAAACTTTTCATAAAAAATATCGTATAAGTTTTTAAAATGATATTGCTATGAAAGTTGCAAGTTCCAAAAATTAGTCGTATTTTTCAGAAATCCAAGTACTGATCGATTTCCTCTGAAATATTTTGTAAAAATCTGCTATTTACCTAATTTTTTGCTCTATGGTAAATAAATTTTCAAGTGAATAATTTTAGCTTTCTTAATGTGTTAATAAAACTATATACCGAATTTTTTGGAAAAAATAACAGTTTTTCGAAAAACGAGGTAAATATTTTACAAAAGTTGCAATATCTATAAAACTATGGGTTAGATTCGCACTTATATTGAAATTTATTAAATTACATTTCATATGACACCCACATTTTGGAAGTCGATACTTTTTCCTAACTTAAAGCGATTTTTAGAAAAGCTATATCCACAACCACCAATGGCTTTATATCCAAAAGCAGATCCGATCGACTGTGTTTTTAACACAATTCTTATTTGATTAACAATAAGTAGCACTATTTGCTCTAAAAAAATATATGGCGAATGTGAGCTAAATTAAAATTTGTTCCATTACTTCTTGCAGCAATGTGTGCTGTTTTTGACTTGAGCTGACAATCCGGCAATATTTGCCACTTTGAAAGTCCATATATGTATGTACAAATAAGTACGCAATTGCAAGAAAAAGTAATTGAATTTCAGCTTCAGACTGTGCTAAATATTGGCCAGGTGCGGGGCTCCAAAATCATATTTAAATGATAAATGGCTTAAAAACATCTATGTAATTGAACCAACAATTGGCTGTTTTATTCAACTCGAAACTACAATATTCCAAAAAAGTACCCTATACATGTTAAAATTTTGTAAAATAAATTATATTTTCGTTAAAATTTTATGCCTTTAAAAAAAAAAAATTCGAGAAGTAAAAGTATTACGCTAAGCGCGAAAATTTGAAAAGTTGTAAAACCCGGACAAGAAAAAAATATATCACACCAAAAACAGAAAATGTATCAAAATAGAAAGTATTAAGCAAATAAATAACAAACAAAACTGGGAAAAAGAAACAAAAACTCTCATCATAAAGTTTCGAAAATGTGCGTAGTTTACATAGTTTTCGAAGCATCTTCACGTTTAGACTAATCTAAGGGTATGTCTATCTCTTCCACATTCTCACAAGGAAAAATCACATGAAAATTACAAGTGGGTTGCAAATGACCTACTTTGGCGTTCATTGATTTTCTAAAGATCAATTCTTTTATTAAATTAATTTTAAAGTTAGTCCAAAATATGCTTTTAAGAGTATGAAACATTGATTTCCTTTATTCTGTAGAGCAATTGACCGGACGTTTGATAATTTCATAATTCAATAATTTAGTTAATCTGGATACTATTAAAAATGTCAATAGAGAGAAAACATGTTTTAGTTTTTAAAACATCATCCCTCAAGAATGATCCTTTTCATTTTATATTTCTTTTTCTTCGCATCTATACTTATTCAATAAGTTTCAACTAAGAAATTCTCATTTAAAAAATTTAACAAATTTAATTTTAAAACATATGTTTTCAAATCGATTTGATTTTGACACGAAGTTGCCAAATCGATCGATTTCCAGAACACCTAAAATATTTAACATGCCTGATTAATTAAAAACTATTTTCTGGTGTATGATTAGTTATTTTATACCTAGCTCTGCTGTTTTTTTTTTTTTTGTTGTTATTTAAATTTTCACATAATTTATTTGTTTTAATAACCTACAAGAATTTGACAACAACAAAAAAAGAGAAAATTACTACCACGTGCAATGCAAATGATGATGTTAATTATTTTTTTGTGATGAGTTTTTAATTTTACAATTTCCAGTTTTCGTTATAGATTTGTTGTTTTCCTCAGAGCACTGATGATTTGTTTGCTGTTATTAATTGGTGTGGCTTTTTTTGTTTGACAAATAAATTTAAAAAGAAAAAATCGCAGGTGTTTGACGTGAGCGGTAAATTTTTATGCGCATCAATAGCATTTGCGCATTGAATGCTAATTTTTTATTTCTACATATTCCAAATAAATAACAACTTACTAAGTTGTCGAAAAAATAAATATTCAAATGTTGGAACATAAAGATTAATAGATTTTTCACATTCATTGTATTCGTTGCCATTGTTAAGTTGCTTTCATTTGTATATTTTTTATCAAAGTCAGACAATAACTTCGTCGATTAAACTCACCAAATATGGATCTAGCTCAATTGCTTTAGGACAGTGAAATTAGCGCCAAAAAAAAAACTCTAAAGGTTTCAAATTTTTGACTTAAATTTATTGGTGATTCCCCTTAACCTTTCACGCACACAACTTCAGTCGTTTGCTCGTAAGCTGTTTAAAAATTTACAAAATCCGCTGTTAAAAATTTAGTCAAGCTCAGAGATAATATTTACCAAATCTCAAAGGATATTAAACTATATAGTAAAATCATACAAGATACATCATAAGCAAATAAATTAAAAAATATGAGTAGCTTGCGTTACACTATTTTGGCAACTCATATTCTAAACATAAAATAGAGACAAAATAGTTTTTAGATAAACATTTACCACTTTTTATAATACGATGCATCATTCAAAAGATATTTGATAAATCGTGTTATTTAAAACGATGAATGAAGCCACTGATCTGCATTCAGGGAATCCCTCCTAACCGTTTCCAGAAGTATAATTTTATAACCGAATTTCGCAACGCATCAAAAAAAAAAATTAATAACATTTCTAAAGCGTTAATTAGAGTGATGAGTCAAGGTAGTAGGAAGTTTATCGATGGTCAAAATACTTTGCAATAATCGTGCATGTCCACTTCTTGATGGAATTTCGTATATTTGTATATAAGGCTGGTTCTAAGGAGAAAAAAGTTGGGGACGCCCCCTCAATTGGTTCGAAATAGTATAAAAAAAAATTTTAGGAATTTTTTTTCAAATTTTTATCTTTAACCCTTACTGACCCTATTTCAATGTGAAATTTGGCGTTAAACGCCAATTTTAGTTATTGGTTCTTAGGGAACAGAAATGAAGACCCTCCCTCAATTAGACGTTTTTTAAAAATGTTAACCTTTTTTTAAATAACCGTTATTTTGTTTAAAAATTGTAAAAAAAATTGTGATTTTATTAAATTATTAAGAACGCACAATTAATTTGTTTTTATTTAATATGGAACTACATATTTACATATTTAATATGTATAATATTTATATTTACATTTAATAATTTAATTAATTTTTAATATCTACATATTTAATATGTATACTAACGCTTTGTCATTCCGTTTGTAATGCATAGAAGAGGGCGTGGCAGGTATAGAAAAGTATATATATTCTTGATCAGCGTCACCACCTGAATCGATATAGCTATGTCCGTATGTGTTGAGATCACGTTTACGGAAAACTAAGCATGCCAATGCAATGAAATTTGACACACCGGCCACACCTTTAAGCATGTAAAAATGGGCGAAATCGGTTCACGCACACGCCTACCACCCATACTCTACGTAAACTAACCCCAGCCCATTTTGAAAAAATTTGCTGCGATTTTGATGAAACTTGGTAATTTGGTGAACATGTGAACGAAATTAAGATTGGACTAGGTCTTAAATTAGCAAAGGCTCTCCATAACTCGTAAACTGTGTAAGATGTTGTGATGAAATTTGGTACACGGATACAAATAATATAAGTCTTGAATTGGGCTTAACGTGGGCATGTCACAGTTGAATATTTTGATTTCGTATAACTCGACATTGGCACATACGATTTTCATAAATAATACCACTAAACGCAGTCATCAATGCAAGCTACGTCAGTATACTGAAAAAACTCGTTTAAGGGCGTGGCACAGCTCGCAATATTTATAAACGTTATAATATGAAAACTCACAACGTAATCGTTATGAAATTTAAAATTGCAGACATACTCGCTAAAAGGTATCTTGTTCCAAAATTTTGGCACAATAGTGCCAGTGTGCATGGTACCTCCCATGTAAGCGAACAAATTTTTATGTTATAGATAGTGTACCATGGGAGTAATCTTCTTAAAATTTGATGTATGGATATCAGTTACTATAAGCTATAAAATAAATAGATTTCGATGGGATTGCATCAATGGGCGTGGCGCCTCCCATATTAACATAAAATTATAAGTGCTATTTCCAGTGAACTATTGCAGCAATTATTATGAAATTTCATGTAAGTTGTCTAGTTGCTATAAGGTATGTCTGAGTTGAAATCGGGTGAAATAGCACTAGTGGGCGTGCCACCTCCCAATCACACTGAACTTTGGTGTAAAAGGTTTGTTTATGGAAAGCTATTTCTGTATAAAAATCGGACCGGATCGTACCCAGTGAGTATGTCACCACACTAAATTGTAAAACCAATTACTACGGCATATATCGCAAACTATACAAGCTATGATGCTAACATTTTGTATGCGTAGGTCGATCACGAATATAATTTTTTAATCAAAATGTAAGTGGAATCGGAGAATCGTATAATTCGTCTTATTCATTTCTTTTCTATTTTTTTTCAACATTTTTCATATTCTTTTGACTTTTTCAACCTTTTAACTTTTCCCAATATGTATCATATTATACTTTTTTCAACCTCATTCAACTTGATTCGACATTTTCTTTGTTTTTTCGACTATTTCATGAATTTTGAATTGTTTCAACATTTTCACATTCGGCTTTTTCAATTTCTTTTAACTTTCTGCAATGGTTTCCAAATTTTTAAACTTTTCATTTTTTTTCAACTGTTGCAACACTTTTCATCCTTTTTGAACCTTTTACATTGTTTTCAACTTGTTCAACCTTTTCAAGGTATTTTTAAAATTTATTTAAAAAGAACTTTCAATGCGAAGCAGGGTATGTGAGTTTCGGTCTGGCCAAAGATAAGCGTATTATATACAAAAATAATGACAAACTGATATATTTTTTTTAAGTTGCATATTTATTAATTTTATTTAACTGTCATATGTACGATCTTTCGACTTGAAGTGTTTAAGAACTATCAGTTAATAAGGCATTAATTTAATTTAAAACATTTCCATAAATTTTACTTTGTTTGCATTCGTAACTATTTACTTTACGATACGTGTCAATATTCATATTGAAATAGGGTCAGTAAGGGTTAAAGATAACAATTTAAAAAAAATTTTTTAAATTTTTTTGTCTTATTTCGAACCAATTGAGGGAGCATCGCATTTAATTTTCGCAAAAAATCCAAATCAGAACCACCCTAGTGTAATTGTATGTATATGAAATATGAAATCTTCCAACACTGAAAGATATTAATTTATCTTAGCATGATTATATATAGCCCAAGTTTAGTAATGACGACAAAGTCTATATGCAATACTATATATACTAAGAACATATACTAACGGTCTCTTATACAGATAATTTTGCAAAGTCTCACCGATTTATCATGACACTACGCATTTTTATATGGGCTGCCAGATGTTAGCACCTTCATAAATGTTGTAATACAGAAATTGCTTTGAATATTAATAGCTCTTATGCCATAAAACCAGAAGAAAAAAAACTGTTGTTTCAAACTGCTCATTAAGCTTTCTTTATTTTAAGCGGCACCTTAATTAACCGCATTTCTTAAACATTAAAAGTCACTTAGAATAATTGCTATAATTAATTTATAACATTTATAAAAATGTTACATAACAGAAAAACTTAGCATTATTACATTACATTTTTTTTTATGAACAGCTCATCAAAAATATTTCAGAAAAAGTTAATAATAAAATGAGCAACCTTTAAGTCCGGGAATTAATTACTTGCACAAATGAGATCCAGTATTGCCAACTATATACGAAAGCCTTGATCACATGCAAAATCGTTTGTTATCAACTCTTTAATTTCGACTATTTTAGTTACAGGCAGGGATTGACTTAGGTTATTCTAGCACTAATGACTAGTAAGCCCAGGGTTCGGAATAAAAAAATTGATAATCCCGGGACTAAAAAATGCACTTAAAACTGCAAAAAAATTTTATGTAGTTTCGTTTTGCTTTTTCTTAGCTCAAACAAATTAAGTCTTTTTTTGGAATCACATTAGCAAAACACCCGATATTCACCAAAGGCATTGATTGATTTGTAAATTTACATGAATATCGGTATTTGCTAATGACTGTAAGTCTGATGAAATAATGTTCAATTGCAATTGTATGATTTAAAATGATGTGTCAAAAATCATAAGACCCACGCATCGAAATAGCTCTAAAAATGTTGTCCAGACCCTACGCCAAGATAGCTTTCTTGACATATCCTTGCAAAGTAGATGTTTATAACCTACATAAGCTTTCAAAATTGTTCTCTGGGTAACCATAATCGCTGGTAGGGTTGCATGCAATCAAAAATCATCCGATTTGTCGACTCTCTTTTGACTTGGAAAATTTTTTCTGTTACCAATTATAAAAATATCATCATAAATAGTCAATTTGTGGTGGAAAAAAACCCTCTTAAAAACTGTCGATTGTTGTTCCGGTTAATAAATTTTTACAACTGTAAATAATGCAAACTTTAAGATTGAAGATATATTGACGATTGTTGGAAATTGTCAACGAGCTGTCAATCAAAGAAACGACAGTAGTAAAAATAATAAAAACAATGATTCAGCACATGACAGAAAACAAATGGTTGTATAAATTCAGAAGAGAAACACACAAAAGATATCAAGTCCATAATAACAATTGTCTAGCGTGATAATGTTGTCGACATTAATAAATTAATTTTAACATTTGTATAAACATGTGGGACATTTCATGACAACGGGATTAAAGATATGTACAAAACTTGACGCATCCTACGAAAATCAGGCTACTCGTCACAATAGTACTTTTAGATGAAAGGCAGTGTTTTGTTTTTATTACAAAGGGACATGACATTCATTGACGGAGGCTTCCTCAGAGACTTTATTTTTTCGTTTGCAAATAACTTTCAAACTTCATATCCATGTCAAATATACACCGCTCGCCAAGGAAATAGATACACGCGCTAAAAAATTGTTTTCAATCAATATATCATCACTTATTTGAATCTACAAAATTTACTTTTACACAAGTTGTTATCATTACAATCAATTTGACGAAGTGACAGGTCCCGTTTGGACAATAAAGTACGCACACTTTGAGTAAATAATATTTTTAGTCTGACCCAAATTTTTTGTGAACCATAAGTACTTTGCACCTCAGAACAAAAGCGGCATGCTCTTAGGTTTCGTGGTGATGAAAATGTGTAAGGAGGTATATCCAAAATTCTTTGGCGCTCTTGAAACTTTGTGGTAAATGCCTTAAGAGAAAAAAAAATTGTAAAAATCGAAAAAAGCAACAGAAGTTACACCGAGCGATGGTCATCACATAAAGATAATGACCAAATAGGACCCATTTAAATCTTTGAGTACAATAGCTGCCGAAATAGGCAAAATAGTATCTTCCTAAAATGTTCGATGAAGCTTAGTGGATGTAAAGCTTCCTGGTAGATTAGAGGGTATGGTTCCACTTCTTCGTGGGAAAAAATTACAGTTCTAAAGGGAAGGACTTAGACAAGCGCTACACAAACAAAACTATAAATCGTGGTGGTGGAAACATAATGGTTTAGAGATATATTTCCGTATTTAGGATATTATGACCCAATTTAAATACATTGATATTTTGCCATCCTTTATGCTACCAGTCGCAAGTGATAAAATACCCTTAATTTGGCAGTTCCAACAGGATAATGACCCCAAACATTCTTCGAATTCGGTCAAAACTTGGTTTAGGGGCCACAATGTTGGAGGCTTGTCATGACCCTGTCAATTTCCAGATCTAAACCCGATTTAAGATTTTGGTGTGAGTTGAAGAAAAAAATTTAAAATCAAATATTGAAAAACATAGACGATTTGTCTCAAAAAGTGCAAAAATCATGGTACGATATCCATTTGGAGGCATGCCAAGATTTGGTTTCGTCTATACCTAGGAGAACACAGGCCGTTTTGAGCAATAATGTTGGATATACAGGATACTGCTTTGCAACAAACTAAAACATTCTCAAAACTGCTAATATGTTGGAATTTTTTTAATTTTTTAGAAACATCAAAAGTCTACCTATTTTTATGACCAGTTGAAAATTTAACGACAGATCCAATAATTTTATATAAGATAAGCTTTGTTATTTTTTTAATTGAAATTGTTCCTTTTTATCAAAAACACTATAAACTTTAAAATTTTTTTCAAAATAAATTTTATATAATAAGATATTTTTAAAAAATTCACTGAAACTCTGGTGTCCAGCTTATTTGATATAGAGCAATCAAATATTTATTTGAGTCAAATAGAAAATATTTGGATCAAAAAATGGTTAATGTTGGTTAAAGCTTATTATGTTTGACTCAATCATATATTAAGTAATACAAATACACACATATGTTATATGTTATATTCAAACAAATCGTTTCCTCAGTTTCGGCATCCTTTGAATGCTTTACACCATTCATTTGCCTGTGTTAGTAACAAAAACGATTCGCCGTAAGTCTTCTGAAACATTTGAAGTGATTCGGTTTTTCGAAATTTCGTTTGTGACAAAAAACTCAAGGTGAACTGATTTATCCATTGTAAAAATCGCAGAATAGCAGTCCCATTGTTTAAAAGTTATTTCCAAAAGAAAAAAGTTTTTGTATAGATAGTCCTCTTTGAGCCTCCATTTAATAACCGTCCTTGTAGCTTATAAAACACTACATTGTACTTAAATATCTATTGTCAAATGTAAAATGAGCCCATCTATGCACATTGCTTAAAATTTTGAACAGAATACTAATCCGCTTTTTATGAAATGTCCCACATGTATGTAAGATTGTACACCAATATCCGATCTGAATGTTACTTTGCACATTTGTATGCTGTTTGAAATGTTTTATTGCACCTCTTTCGCATTTAGATGTGAGGTAATTGAAAATGTTAACAATTCCAATTGCAATTATTTCAATCGTAGAATAATTGGTAATTGAATTATATTTGATATTGTTTTCAATCGGTCGATTCTATTTTAGTTTTCTATTTAAAAGTTTTTGTTTTCTGTAGCAAAATATCTATGAAATTAGTTTAGCGGAAATAATGTTCTATTTTAGAGTTTAATTTGGTATACAGCTGAAGTTGTCTTACAATACGATTGAAGTGTCACTTTGACATAAGTAAAGAATTACAATTCACTATTTGCTTTTTTGTTTCTTTGAAATGGCAATACAAGATAATAAGATAATATAAGAGCTTTAATGTTATATTTAGTGAACTTTGGTGCAATCTTTTTGCGAGCATTGTAATGTTTGTATAACGACAAATTTACTGGGCCTAAAGTTTGTGGGATTTTATAAGTTGGAGTGGCACCTTCTGTAAGTGTTTTTTTTGGTTTTATTTTAATTTCAATATTAATCCAAAAATCACAATGAAAGCTGTTACTATTTTTCAGTAACTGCCGTGCCCACTACCATGCGTTACAAATGGAATGATAAAATTAATATATTACGTGTGTTGGGTATAAATATGTCCGATGTAAATAACGCTTTATTAAAAAAGGTTGTTTAACAATTAGTTTAAATAAAATGTGTAATCGAGTTTTAAATATTATACAAGTACTGTGTTAGGTTATTTATAATGATAGTGAATGATGATTAAGATTGGATTGAAGTTGTTCTGTCCATAGGTTAGATGGGGCGATGAGTTTAATTTGGTTATAGTCCTTGTCTTTTATACAATGTGTAATGAATTTAATTATTCTCTGATATGGTGGGTGTGGCATCACCCTTTCTATTCAAACTAATGCTAAGAATCTTTCACAAACCATAAGAATCACATGCACAAAATTTTTGACTGATTTTAATGAAATTTGATTTGAAAATATATAGAACCCTAATGCAGGTTGTTAAAGACTTTAAGTTCTTAAAAGGCTTTTAATGAAAAAAACGCTGTCACGGCTGAGCTGCTACAACGATTTAATGAAATTTGGTATGGAGATATGAATATATTTATATTGAATGCTGAGTAAAGATATTTCATATAAGTGGGCGGTGCCACATCCCTAACAGGATAAATCTTTTCACTGCTAAAATAATGAACCGATTTTGATGAAATTCGGCATGAAGATATTTTAAATCTTGAAAACAAACAGTAGATTCGGTTATGTTAGGCAGGAGTGGCAGTCAGCTACGAATAACCGACTCACTTAGACCAAATGTGATCCATTGTGATACCACACTATACTCTCTCGTTGTACGAACCAGATTTCGTAATGAAACTAAATAGCTGACCTATGCTTACATGTCTAAGGTCATCCATAAGGTCAAGTGCTTTGTGGCGTTTTCTAGCAAGTGCAGAGAAGATGTTTAACAAATAGTAAAATATAATTTTTTAGCAACTATACGACTTATCTCGATGAATTTTCGTGTGAAGATATGTAGTTCGTTATGAGCGTCCAACTGAGCGCACTATTCGTAACACCATCCATAAATTTCGAACCAATTTTACACTATTGGACATTCATCATTCAACCAGAGTGATACAACCCATAATTTTAAGAATATTTCTGCAGAAGCAGAGAGCGTTCGTGAAAACCGTGAACAATCGATTCGTCGCCGATCTCAGGCTTTGGGCATCTCTTATGGATCATTGTGACGTATCTTGAGACGTGATATTGGTCTGAAGGCCTATAAAATACAGCTCGTACAAGAATTGAAGCCGGCTGATATTGGTTTACGTTTAAATTGCGGTTTATGTGCCTTGCAGCAACAAGTAGGAAGCTCTTATTGGATCACTTTGAACTTTAAGGAAGGATAAGAGATAAAGATAAGGCAACATGATACCATGATTTTTATTTTTAGAAGCTTCAGATGAAATTGTGGCGCAAAAAAATTGTTTTTTAACGAACACCCTAATATACATAAGTCTTGCGAATATTACAGCCAGAGCATTATCGTTATTAGGGCCACAAAGATTTGATCAAAATTAATTTTCATAAAGTGTTAGCTAAAAATAAAACAGCATTTTTAAAGTTTAAATTGTGTTAAAAGAAGGTGTGTATGTACTGACCAAGTTTTTTTTTATTGGTCAATCCATTGTAAGTTATGTAATTTAAATTCATATGAATTCAAGAAATGTACCGATTTTCATGCATTTCAAATCTATTTTAGTTAATTTTTGTTTACTGTGGTCATCTTATGAAGACTAAGTAAAAATACATGCTGCATGAAAGGGTAACCAGTTTTGACCACAATGAGTAAGAACTGCAACATTGACGTGACTTTAATTTGCCAACGTTGCCATGTCATTTACATGTCAGTGAACTCTGGGTGAATTGATTAATCCTTTTTTGAGCTTAAGAGCTTGAAAAAAACCACCAACATACTGGTTAAGTAGGTTTTCTTAACCGTTTACATAAAGTAGTAGACTGACAGATTCTCAAAATAACTAAAAAATGACTTATGAAAAGAAGTCAGAAAAAGATGTGCAATGTCGACTAATGCAGCTTAAATTTCCTGAAATCAAATTTATGATTTTTTTCGAGTCACGAGGAATCTGTTTGGTTTAACGTATGTAATTCCTACTAAGCTACGAGTATTTAATAGAAATCAAGATTTTTAATTACAAAAAGATTTATGGCTTCAGCGATAAATAAATTATAATGATTTGGCATGCTCTTTAAAAAAAAAAACTGACTTAATGTTCTTATCCACTAAATTAATGGACTTTTATTTACTAAACAAACTCTCAAGTCCACGATTTCAATTTACATATGAGGCAATACAATTTGTCAAGAACTGCATGCCTGCAGCAAGAGCCTGTTTGTAGCGCTCTATCAAAATCGATTTTGTCACACCGCCCCCTGTTGATTGTCATGCTTACTTCTGGTGCACTTTGTACTTTTGGTTCCGGTTGAATGAATGTCATACCATATCTGTTTGAGTGGCACCTTTGATCACCTTGGTCAGTGGGCGTCGTCGTCATCATTATACATCTAACAGCATCAAGTGTCTGGGTGACTGAAGCGTGTGGTCTCTCAAGGAGCACCACATTTGCACAAGCTGCACAGTGGGAATATGTAAAGTCCCTTTCGGTGAAATTCAATTCGACGTAGCTTATCAACAGATTTCTTAATGCAAATATTTTTAAAGGAACCATCCCAAACGGACCTTTGAAAATGCAGAAGTGCTCATAGCTTCGTATCTCTGTTAACCACCGTGTATAGCTTACGTATCACCTCAGGCTTATTTGTTGTAGAAGTTATTGTGGCACTTGAAGGTACCCGTAATATCGGCCAAATGAACTTCTGAAGACATGTTCATATTTGAGCCCATAATTTTGAAAGTGTTCTAAGTGAAAGATGTAAAACAACTGAGCTTTTCAGTTACTTCTTAATTAATTTTTATATGGAAGTATCTTTCTCCTTTTATTATGAACATCATAATTGGGATAGGGTGGGATAGATAGATTCATGCATATATTTTCTGAGAGACGTTGGGGCTGGTGAGCCCCAAGAAAGTTAAGCCCGATACTCAGACTGTACGTCCACTATATACTGCCCAAAAAGAGAAGATACGAAAATTGTATCAGAAAAGAAGTATAATATTTCCTATCTATCAAGTTGTTTCGTTCCATTTATGAAACTAATAAGATTGGGTAGGGGAAGGTATTAACTGAGCTCGGACCCACTATATCAAATTCAAACAGTCAAGCTATGTTTCTATAACAGTATTGTAGGCGAGCCTTTGAGAATGTACAAACAGGTAGCACGGAGATGGAAACTGTTTCGACAAAGACGTTACAAACTTAAAAAATCACAAAGTTCTAAGCATTGGCAGATAAAGGGTTTCAAAATAATATCCACGTCACTCTAAAATATCAACATCTAGTATACTCGTATATACAAAAGGCGCACGCCTTATAATGATATTGATTTTTTTTAAATTGGTCCACAAATTCCTGAGCTTAGCTCTAACATAAGTAAAATTTTAAGTTAAACTTGGATTATGTTGGAAGGTAGGTATGTCCGTATACCGATGTTTCGTCCGATGTTATAAAGTAATTCCGCTTCGTTTTCTTGTAATCCTGATTTCCACTGACTCATTAGCAGGCTAACAGATTGGCTAAATCGACTTAAAAGATGACGTTGATATACGTACCACGCCTCTTTCTTTGTGTTGGAAACGGAAGGACAAAATTAATGTACCAGAGTGAGGGACACAAAAATGTCGTATTTTTTTTTTAAATTCGGCTTTAGGATATCCATCACCTAAATTTAATTTCTGTGTTTTGTAGCATTTAAATTAAATATTTGTCAAATTATTCGACAGCAGGACTTTTCAAACGTCCACTGTGCACTGCTTGCATGTGACTTCCATAGGTTGGCCATTAGAATTCTAGTCACGGAGCGATTGTAGTCGCTGTTATACTTTTTTTCATTGCACATTGTTATTTTTGTAACTATGTCTGCTATTGTGACTGTTGTTGTTGTTGTTGTTGTTGTTGCTCTCGGTATTGCCATTGTTGTATTCACAGATTTTATTCTGTTTTTCAAAGTTACAATCACTTCATGTCGTACATGTGCTGGCATTTGAGCTGCGATCTCATGTTGCTAAGACAAGAAATGTCAGTAATTTGGTCAACCACTATATGTCAACTAGTCACGCATTTGCGGTATTTGCATCAACATGGAAGTTAGGAAATAAAAATTTGATTTACTTTGACAACCAGTTGAATATTTGTAAGAATTTAAGTTATATGGAGAGCTTTTTACTTGGGTGAGCAAAATAATTATTTACTCACACTTCACTTTTGTCATTTTGAAACTGTCTGAAAAATGGTTCACATCAATTCAAACTCTTGCATTCAATAAATTATTCTTTGCTAAAAATTTGGGGCCCGAAAGTACAAGCTAATTTTCCGGGAAGTTTTTTCGTACGCCACCAGTAATCCTTTTTCAGTAAAATTCAAACATTTCGGAATGTAATTTTGAGTATCTAATTGCGGCTAAGACCAATTAACTATGAATCATTTGAGGCTCTGAGCTCCGACAAGGAAATAGGATAGAACAGATGATAGAGGTACTTATCATATGTGATGCGATCTGGGAAAACCAGTCTTAATTTGGCTGACATTCACCCATGTTCTTAAAGAGTACAGTAGCAATAAAACAAACTCCCAATTTAAAAAAAAAAAAAAACTTAAAGTTTAAGAAACTATGAGCTTTTAAGGATTGTAATTTGGTGAAAAATTGCTTTTGAGAAAATCGAATTGAAATTAATGTTTTAAATGTATTGAAACATGCAAATCCAAGCTAGCACATCCTTGAGTACGAGCTCGAACTAAAACCGAGTGCATACCGCGTTGCGGAATATACAGCGATATCTCGAAATCGCCAACTTTGACACTTTTTCGCTCTCTCCGAACTTTGCTCTGATTAGGCAGCTTTTCCCAGATCGCATAATTTATAAGGAGAGACTGTGTTAGAGCCTATTTTTTTGTTTTTATCTCAGAGGTGGGTTTAGGATTTGCTGAACCGATTTCAAAAAATGTTCCTCATTAAAAGTTTAATTGAACTCGTGAATGTCATATACTATATTTCGATAAAGTAAAGCGGTTTTATCCTAGAATAAAATTAATTATATTGATTAAAATTTGCATTTAATAAAATTTAAATAACATAATAAATTTTATTAAACTAGAACATGCCTATTTATTTTAATTAAAAAATATTTAAAAAGTGTTCATCCTTGAGGAAACTCATTTGTCAAATGTCAGATAGTAGGTAGTGTGTTAATGTTCAACTACGATTGGAAACATGATGTTGAACAATTTATACGAATATTATAACTAGCGACTGTCACAACAAAAAAAATTAATAATAACAATTAAGCATGTGGATACTATATGGTTTGATAGCTATGCAAAAATCAGCAGCATGACATATTAAATTAATCATTTTATTAAAATATCATATGCAAATATCAAGTAACCACCTGACATTGAAAAAGTTTTTCGATCTGCAATCAGCTGCAGTAACCAGCCAGCTGTTTCTGAGCTCCAAATGCAAATGCAAAAATAGAAAATTACCAGCTCAACCCATTGTTTAAAATACAATACATGAATTTGCATTTGAAATTTAAATATAGAATTCCACTATTAGAAAATATGTATAACAAATTTCCATAACATAAGAATTGAATAAACATTTCATTACTCATACTAACACTTTTCTGAAATGTCTTGAACACAACACTGACGGATGTAGGAAAATCTCCATCAATGGAAAGTCCATCAATGGTAAGATCCGCTCGCGTAAACAGAATTGCGTTGGACGACGGAAAATTCAGCTGTCATTTTATGTTTACAAGAAACTTAATTTCGTATTGAAATATTATTTGAATTTGTTGTAATTCACTTCAATTATGTTCTTGTTAATTTTAGAATTACTTTTCATATAGTTCAAATTAACATTACTAACTTAAAAAAAATTTAACATAAGCGGATTAGAAATGCAACGTTGATCCATCATCTAATCCCGCCAGCAGGTTTCCCGCACATCTGTTTCATTTCAAGCGAACTGTTCTAATTTCTTCTGACAGCGATTTCCCGTCGTCCGTCGTAATTGTGTTTAAGACATTACAAATTTTAATGGTTGACAGAAACATTCTGTAAGACATGTATTGCACATACCATTGCTTTAGAATTATTTTGTTGTGATGAGCATGGGCGTATCTAGAGTCATTTTCCAGGGTGGGCCTGGCCTCTGAAATGCGTTAGCCGATGAAAACGACGCCCAAAAAGTAATTTCAACTTGAAGGACTTAGCTATATTTTGGCAATCGATTTTCGGAATGTTTCTTTATTTAAATAAAATTCTACAAAAAAAATATGCATGAAACATGTTTATTTCAATTAAAAACTTAAATTTTTATAACTAGATATTTTCATTTAATATTAATAGTTACTCCAACTGGTTAAAACAGTTTAAGTTTTTGTTACTTTTCGGCAAAAATACTGAAAACTTTTTCGGACGTGACGTTTTCTGTAATATATTCATTTTTTACATGAAGAAGAGAAGTGCTTAAGAGCCTCTCTTCTTCCATTGTTGATCCACGCCACGTCTTGATTTGCCGCATATCTGGAAAGCTGAGTTCGCATCCGTCTGAACTGACTAATATGCCAATGACAGTTAGTATTAATTTGTTAAGATATAGACAGAAATCTTCTTACGTGTTCCTTCAATATTATTTAAATACGCTTTTTCTTATTAAACATTTTGCTTTTAAGAGAGTCTTATCAATCTGAAGAATATTCTTATTGAAAGCTTTCCGTTGTTAAGATCCAAATTCAAAAATACAACGATCGATTGTGCTTAAGGTAGTATTTCATGCCTGTTTTTCACATTACCTATTATATTATCAACCACTTATTAGTAGATATTGAGTTTCCAGTATTCATCGGCACGCGTACTAGACAGTATATCATTCCAATATTATTTGAGTGTGGATTCAATATAAAAACCCATTGCTACATTCATCGAATCGATTATGTCTTCTTTTGCTCACTCTTGTAGGTTTCATGCTCTTCTCCAAATTCTTTAGTCTTTTTCCAACAATCATCAGAACTGTTTTGTTCGAAAGTAATAATAATCCTAATAAGAAGTGCTAGCTTGCCCGATCGTGGCATTTTTACTTTGGAAGTATTTACTTAGAGCATGGATTTCGAGTGGAGTACGTGTAAGCAAATTATAAGCTCTGCCCTTGAAATGGAAGTTAATAAACCTATAGCTTCCACCACATATTTATCTTTATTTTGCCTTACTTCTACTTTCAGTGCTGTTTTAAATGCATCAGAATGGTTTATTTCGAGCTTCATACCGACAGCTCCATCTTCTGACGCTTAATCTTCTCATTTCACGATCAGACTTAATATCAAAAGTATCTTGCAATTTTTTGAGATAAGCATGATTACCAGGATTTTAAAAAAGGATATATAGTGCTTGAAGACGATTCAAGAAATTAGTTGCAGGTAACATTTTAGCGCATGAGTCTACAACAGCTAGGTTAAGCTTATGTGCTAGGCAAGGAACACAAATAGCTTTTGGATACTTTTCCTTTGTGCTTTTTACACATCGCACTTGCCCTATCATATAATTGTGCCAGTTTAAGCACATTTCTGAAGCCACATTTTTAAAAAATTCAGAAATGATCGCACCCAAACTTTTTGCATCTTTATTTGTGGAGCCATCAGCAAGCTCCATGAATGATAACCCTATTGAATATCTGATAACTATGGATAATTTTTCTTCGTTGTAACATGTCGCTTCATCCATCGTTATTGAAAAAATGCGATCTGATTGATTACTTTGATTTCACATGCTTTTCTAAGTGTTTGGAAAATGTTTCATCGTATTTAGCGAACAGTTGAATTATTTCTAAAGAAATCACCTCTATTTTTTAATTCAGGATTTTCACGGTGGCTCCTTAAAGGCAATCCCCGACGTAAGAGATACATTATAATATCTGTAGTTTTAATAAAACACTCCAATTGCACTGGTTTTTGCAAAGACTCTGACAACTCCTTCCAGTTGCTGTATGTGGTGATTTAAACTTTTCGTTTAATTTTTCTCATAATTTTTTTCTGTAAACACTCGTAATTTTTCTTCGAATTTCGTACGAGGAAAGTCAATTCGAGGTTCGCATGGTCCAGTTTGTAGTGTACCTAAGTCATTATGATCTTTGCCTGCGAAATACATATACAACCTATAGCAGTTCCAATTCTTGCGCGTGTGTACACTGATGCCGTACCCACCCCAGAATGTTGGATTACCACCCGCTTTATACGCCCGTGATTATGGGTGCCTTAAAATTCACGCATGATTTAAATTTTGCGCAATTTGTTGAAAAAAAAAGAAGACAGCGTGCCAGCTGACAGTTCAGGCTAATTAGAAAAGGAGCGCTACACGAAAGAACAACACGTTTTCATTGCTGAGCAATATTTTAAAAATAATGAAATTTTGGCAGCTACAGTTACTTCTTGCGTGAGTTTTGAAACACCTCTTATATACTCATACTTCAGTTTTAAGTTAACCAATTTTAGAGTTGGAGACAAAATCTGTACAAAATATAAATTGCAATATTTATATCTTCCAGCGACCAGTAATCATAAAAACAACTTTATTTCCCTTGTTCCTATAGTATGTAATTTAGGAAAAATAATTGGTCAATAATATTTTGAAGATATGAACTCACTGAACTATTATTTTGGGCTTATCATTACTTTTCTTTGGGAGCCTTTTTTATATTTTATTAAACCATTGATTTCTAACGAGGCTTTTAATACTCACAACGAATATGACATTAGAAATTGGGGAGCGCATCTGGTTTCTGATGTCGGGTGTATAGCTTTTCAAAAAATCGTTATACGTTGAGACACACTATATCAATTTTCAAAATACGAGTGCCATATAAAAGATAATTTAATAAGCTATAAGATTTGTAAACCGCGCTTAAGTTTTCAAGATATGACGATTTTTGAAAATTTCTGTCCAACATTTTTAAAAAAAAATATTTTTTGCAAAATATGTATTGTTAACATATTTTTATTGATATATTAAGAAAGTAAAGTTTTCTAAAAAAAAGTGATATAAAGAGGAAGATCATATTGATGAACATTTTTTTTAAATCTGCCGATATCATAGCTGTCAGAAAAAACTATCACAGGGAGATTTTCAACAATTCTGCGACGAAAGAACTATTTATCTAATACAATACGGTGTTATATTGAACGCCGAAGTGAAGCAAAAAGGATAGTCTCTATGAGGCAAACAAAAGCAGCTAGAGAATGTCGAACTCATAGAACCAGTTTTCATTTTTCCTTAAAGCAAATTTCTTTTTGTTATATTATGACAATCAATAGTTGGGACAATTTTCGCACCCTTTATTATGTAATTTCATCGCACGCCATTGAACTCGAACTGGCAGTTTCAAAAAAATTTTTGCTGTCTGGACCAGGATGTATAGTTTGGTTCAATATAGGCGATTTTCATTGACGACATATGTACATGCTGCAACAAAACAAATTAGTTGTTGGCTTTTAAAATAAAATTCAAATTTTTGTTCATTATTCTGTTGTGCGTCTTGCCCTAAGTCTCAATTGCAAAACTGAAAAAAATATTAAAAATATTAAAGCAAAACTTTGGATAAACTCAAACCATGTGGCTAATTTTGTGCCACCCTGTATACATTTCATATACGAAAAATAGTACTGCATGAATTATCGATACCAACAGTGTTTTTTTTTTCGGGTTGATGGACCCACATTTGCCGTAATAAATTATTTCACTCTTTAAATTTTAGTGCATATGCTATCGCTTAAGCTTCGCTTTATCACAAGTCTACATGACAAGAAGACAATATGTCAGATACTACGATATAATTAAGTGCTGCGCTAACTATGTCGTTTAATTTCTAACAAGACTTTGCGTGCATTAGAAACTAAATACTTAGTGACATGAGCTTAATTAATTGCTTCACTGGTGCACATAATTAAATGGACAATCAATTAAGTTGTGATTATAACTAAAAGCAGTTAATATGAGCTAAATATGCGAAGGCGCAACTACCGGTTTACCAAACCCCTTCATACACTACTACAGTGCATTTACAAAATGATTTTTAATGATATAAGACCGAAAAATTGATTATTAGTTGCAAAAACTATAAGACATGGGTGCTGCAAATTTTGATGTTTGTTGTTTTTTCGGCGAAAAACTCCACAATTTTTTTCCGGATCTATTCTCTGGATCTTTAAACTTTAACTTATTAATTAAGAGTGTCAAAATTTTATTTTCTGGAAGTTTAAAAGTTAAGCAAAACAATGACTTGAACCTCTGTTCCATATTTATAGAGGCAAAACGATTTTTTCGCAACTTTTAAAATTTATTTAAATTTTAGCAAAAATTGTCATGTGACGAAAACTTTGCGACTAATTTCAAACTTTAACCTACAAAACCTACTTGGGAACACTTAAATCAATTAAAAAAATATCGGTATCGTATGAAAGATATTTAAGTTCGCAGAAGTTGCTACCAGCTTTTTTTTTTTTTTCCGAAAGAATGGGTGAATAAAGAAAAATCGGGTACAAATTTCATCTTAAATATAAGGAGATAAACTAGGCTTCTCGAGCGTGCTATTAAAAACAAGTCAATATGAAAATTTATAGTCCTGTGACTTAAAAATATTCCAAAAAAAAGACTTCTGGATCGGTCAAATTAGGGAGATTAAGCGGTCGGAAAACGCTTGCTTCAGAATGTCGACAGTCTTTCGCGCTGGGTGTACGGTTTCATCGACATGCTGCAACAACATGTTCCTCAAACGCTTCTCGTTAATTAATGACAGCAAGCAGTTGATCATGGCCCTGTACTATCGCCAACTCCACCCTCAAAAAATATGAGCCAACCACATTTCCTCCGTACAAGCCGCTTCAAACAGCGATTTTCACAGAATTCACAAACTCTTCGTGCATTACACGTGGGGTGTTTAGTGCCCGATAAGCAAAAATTTTTGCTTATTCACGTCTCTGCATACGTGGAGTTATGCGAGGGCTTGGCTGTAGTTTGCTTACGCTCGATTGGTGATCTACGAGTACAAGCAATAGCTGATGCACTGTTTGCATTTTATATAAGAAAGTCTTCAAGTCTTTCATTTGAGTTTAATACTGAAAATGGATTTTTTTTTAAAATTTTGAAATAAGGAACCTGTACAGCCTTGATTACTTTATGTAACTATTAACGTACCCATTATTAATAAAAAATATGATTGGTGAAAAAAGCGTATCTCCTAATTGAGCGCACAGGGCGGTAAGAAAATATCGAATGTTATTTCGAATTAAATTTCAAAATTGTCCAACTTTATTAGAAAAATCATCAGAACCTGATTTTGGTATCAAAATTTTAACAATTGATGTAAAAGTTGAAAAAAAATATTCTATGAAAACAAAAAATTGATTTATGCAAAAAGTTACGGTAAAAAAAGATATTTTAGTTTTTCGTATAGAATGTGTTGTTGATTTTAGAAGGTATCAGACTTTCACGATACAATTGACAATTCGGGAAAGCTCATTGAACATATCGGCATTACTTTTTGCGCCGGCATAAGTATTGTCGAAATCTTCAATGTGCATTTCCTCGAATACTAAAAAAGACGTCCTCAGGAACTTAACGTATTAAAAGTCAAGAAACCGCAGCTTTCTTTGTAGAATATTTTAAAACTATTTTGTCAAATAATTTAATTTTCAAAAAAAAAAATAAAATTCCACCAGCATTTGACTAACGTTTTTACAATCGACTCAACATGACAAATTTTTGATCAAATTTAAGGTTATGTTCGATTTTTAGTTTGAAACATTTGACATGAAATGCGGCATGTAATCGGTAAATCGCAGTTTTTTCAGGCCTAACCGGCCTTAATATTTTATCTTAAAACAATTACTTTAGAATCCCGTGTGGCGCTTTAAAAAATTTAAAAATAGCGGCTAAAGATGGTGTCCACAACGAAAAGGTCACAAAAATTTTTTCGTAAAATATTGAGAAAAGAATTATAAAATGTCAAAAAATATTGTTTAGGGTTTGATTGCATAGTTAAGATGCTTAACAATAATTTCGGATTTAGATATCTTTCGGAAAACTTGTACCTTATGCGTTAGTGAGAAAAACAGTTTTGCTCAAAATTTTACCTTATATCAGTTTTTCCTCCTAAACTATCGATTTTCAGTAAAAGTCTCTCTGAGTGAATAGTTCTTAAAATTCGTCAAAATATTCAGAGAAGTACTTTTTTTATGTATCAATTTTTTTTTTCTAAGAAACCGTCAAACCCTTTTTTTAACAAAAAAGATATTTTTATAAAAAGTTGCTTAGAGTGTTATTGGTCAAAAAATACAAAAGTAACTTTTTTATATCATTGTGACATTTTTATTTTGTTGATTTACGTAGGCGTGACAGTTCATTCTATTCAATATGCATAATTTTTTTGTACTCGTATTTTAATTTAAATTTTAAACTTGCTTATAGGATCATACCAAAAACCGAACCGTCGATCTTCTATGTTACTGTGTTCTCAAATTTTATGAATGAATCCGCGGGCATAATTGAAAAATATATCAAATTAACAGCAAATAAAATCCGCCACATAAAGTGTTTGCCATTCAGTTGATTCATGTGCGCGATTCAATTAATTTTAATCTGCAGGCGGTCCAATGTTGCAAAGTTATGCGCTACATTTGCATGGCGTTGATAAAAAAGATCGGCCCTGCTTTATCGCACTGCATCGTACTGTGCACGACTGCAATTACTTGCATAAATATAGATCGCACATTTATAACAAAAATCTTAAATTATGCAGTGAATTCGTGTTAGTTTAATGATCCATAAGATACTTAAATTTGCATTTACATTATCAATCAATCAATTTTCGCCTTCATTCAATATTTATACTTACAAATGGAAATTTGAATTTTGCTGCAATGAAAAGAAAAAGAAAAAATTGTAATTTAAAACAGTGGATAAATCGCTTGTTTAACATGATTATTTAATTAATTATGAAATTAAGCAATTAAGTTTTTGAAAAACCTAAAGGAACTGACAAAAGTTGGTTAAAACAAAACAGCGCAATCAACTAAGTACGGGTGATTTTTCTACTATTTGTTTTTTCAGTGAAAATTTTTTGAAATTTTACGCGTGATTTGTAACATGTGTTAGTTCCAGAAATGCTCCATAAGGTTTGCCATTTTACCATGATGAGACTAACAAACAAACAGCATTGCAAATCATTGAATTTTATTAACAAAATTCGGGCTATGTGAGAAATGTGTTTCGCAAAAACATTTTCTTCAGCGACGAATCTCATTTTTGGCTCAATGGGTATGTCAACAAACAAAATTGCCAAATTTTGGTCTGAAGAGCCGCCAGAGGCAGTTCAAAGGCTGCCAATGCACCCTGAAGAATGAAATGTTTGGTGCGATACCTTGCTATGACTACCGACTTTTTTTTCCACAAAATGAAAGAATTATACTTGGTTGACATGTGGTTTCAACAAGATGGTACCACATGCCGCATGCATGCAGGCGAGTTTGGTGAGCAATTAATCTCACGTTTCGGAACAGTCCATTGGCCGCCAAGATCATGCGATTTGACCCCACTTGACTATTTCTTGTGAGTCTAGGTGAAATTGCTCATGTACAGGGGCAAGCTAGCCACAATTGAAGACAACATTACAACTGCCATTGGTGAGAAACCGTCCGAAATGCTGGAAAAAGTATGCCAAAATAAGAGCTTACAAATGAACAACCTCAGGCGTAGCCGCGAGCAATATTTACATGAAATAATCTTTAAAAAGTAAATAAAAGGAATTGATGTATCGCTCCAAGTAAATATTTCATTCACTATTGCAAATGTTCTGTTCTTTTTTTCAATTTACAAAAACCAATTGCTTGAAAAATCATCCGTTAAATATTATTTTTAATATTTTGTCTTTCCGCTACCTAAGTCGGTAATTTCATCTTTCAAATTCTTCCTCACCTTTAGAGAAGTGCTAAACATCCAACTTTGAATCGGTGTTAATTTATACCCTCATACCCCTTTAGTTTTATCGCATGTCGTTGAAATCGATTTATCGATTATATCTTCCCAAGATATAAAAATTACTCCGGTTTAGATTCAATAGATATGAAATAGACTACGAAGATTAACGAGTGAAGTATTTCTAGCACTTCTTTCCAATATTTTGTCCGGTCAGGTTAAACCGATTTGCGCAGAACGTCAATAGCATCTCGGTAGGATAAAGCAACGAATCTATGCAAGCATATCAGGCTTAGAAATTCTCACTCATCTGCTCAAAGGTCACTGATGATTCCATTTAACAGGTGATGAAACTGGTATGAGTAGCCTTAGTTGTTACCACGCACTGTATTGAACAGTAAGAAATTAATATACAAAATGTTAACATAAATACGCCGACCTCCTCAATTTAAGGGACACTCATTTCAAATTTAATTAAATTCTTTTATTAGTTTGGCTGTTAGACTGATTCCATTTGAACAAATAAATGATAGACATTTCCTTACACTCTCTGATATGGCGTTTCCTGTCAAATTGTAATTGAAATTATCTTTTTACAAATTTTCGCTTGTGACTCTTAAATAATTTTTAAGGTAACACATGAGTTCAGCGTGTAAGCCTGAGAGCAATGAATCCGAAATGTTTTAGGACTTTTGAAATCGTAGTCGAAAGTTGTGGCTGCTGCTTGAGGCATCCTGAGTGTTACTCTGGAACTCTTAAGAAAGTGCATGACTGATCAACTTGATTTTGTAAACTACATACAACATCAAATTTTAATTTTGTTTCTGAGAGGTCGTCAATCGACCTCAATTTTTCACATCAAAATTGTACTCAGTCTTGTGAAATTTAATATACAGCATTAAATTTGGACTCGCTTGGTAGATTATTTAAAATTGTAATTTTAAAATTCCATGATTTTTAATACGGCTATTAAATTCCAATAAACTGTATGAAACATATTCGCTTATGAAAAACATTTTATTTTGCTTTAATGTTTATACTCTCAATTCATTTTGTTTTTTTCCCATTTTTTGCACTAAATTGCAGAACGGAAGCTTCAATTTGATGCCATATTGCGACTACAGCTGCATGTTGCCAGAGCAACAGTGCAGCGGGTTGGCAGGGCTGCATTTTAATTGGCAGCATTTTCATTTCCGTTTCACTGCATTTGTCTGCATGAGTGCGATTTCTGTGTTTGAGGAGGGAAGGCGTAGAAGAAATTTCGTTGTCGGTGTATTTGAGTCATTGGTATGTAAAACATGTTTGTATACACACACGAACGCACTACATGTGTTTACTTATGAGTGTATTCGTTTGGGTTTTGCATTTTATTTGCAAAGTTGTGCAGTTGTAAAATTCGAATTTCAGCTGAAATCCATTTGCATTTAGTATTAAATCCCCTTGAATGGTGTTGCATATCAGCATTACTTTGTGTCAACATCAATTTACATCACAGTACGTTTACACACCAAATAACACAGAAACTACATGTGTACATAGGAGGAGGGAGGTGCATATGAAAATTCAATTAAAATAAAACTATTTACATTTAAAAAATGTTTGAGCTAAAAAATAATTCCATGGAGAGTTTAATACTTTTTGCTGCTTAAGAGAGATTTTAGGGACGGAAATGATTTTAAAAATGCATTCAAGTCTAACTATAATGGTTGAAGTCTCATCCATAGGTATCTTGTTATAGCACTGAGAAAATAATTTTATTGAATGCAACATACAAAAAACTTAAGTACAGTGTATAAAATTATGTGGAGATCTCTTATGAAATGGAAACACGTAACTCATATTTTTTATACGCTACTCGAAATAACGGTTAAGGGGAGATCGATTTCCGATACCGTCCCTCAAAATTGACTGTTGACCTGCAAGCCACCCCTATAGCGGAAAATTACCCGTCTGTATTGTTCAGATTACAGTTTTTTATTGCAAAAAGTCGCAGTCATGACTGCTATACGAGTCCCATAAAAAAGATCACTAATTTCAGTTCACAGTTTATGCATCAGGTAAGAATGCCGTTTCGGAAAAGCGTTCTATTTCTCGACTGGCACACTCGGTAACTGCATCTTTTTGAATCTGAACTCAACTTAATTACAGAGTTGAACTTTTCCAATTACAGTCGATAACATTTTATTTCAGAAAATGCAAGTTTGCTCTCATCCGTGGATAAAATCTTATCTGTCTTATTAACTTGATATAATTTTTTCTAAAAGCTTTTAATATAACCTATCATGCGATTTGAGTACACGACTTCTATTTGGTTTGAAATATAAGATATTGAATTGGTGTTGTACAAGGCCCGTTTTTTTTTAACAATTACAAACGTTTTAGGACTAATGTAATGTTTTTACCCTAATGTAAACTATCGTTTTAAAAAAAGCTGTTTGTATTTTAACTCCAAACAGTAACGGTAACTCGTAAATTTTGTGTGAATATTTTGATTTACTTTCTAAGGTATTACATATTTTAGGGGCCTGAATTTGACTGCATATATGTACTAGCAAGCCCTTAGAAAATTGGTAAATATTTTGATTGCTAGCGCTTTGATAGATAACAACGTAGAACAGCGCTTATTTGACAAATATTAAATTATATTTGCGGAAAGGTAATCTTATGCTGATCGGTTTCTTACATCATAAGCATATACGACTTTCCCTTTCCTCTGTACTAAATACTTGTTATAATAAACTTTGGACTGATATATCAATGTAGGGCTTGCAGATAATCGGAGTTTATCTAAATGTAGAATTAAATTTGCATTTGCGATGCTGTGCTTTTTAGCAGCAGATCTACCACATAAATCATTTTGAATTGACTCCTTTACCTTAACCTATTTTAGGATCGGTTCAAGGTACATTCCATGTCTTGGTACACGTCAAGCACAAAATTCGCAAGATATTAAAAAACAATTTTAACCTACGAGATAATAAGATTTTAAAATAATTAACTTTAAGAGAAACTTTGGGTACCGATATTTCGTCGTTGATTCTAAACACACCTAAACACTTTGAAAATTTCCACAAAATTTACATATCACGTGAAAATTTCGTCTTCCTCAGTTAGGGTTGTCATACGTACTAATTCTATCAATGCATGTGTTGATTTTTACAAATTTTCTTTAAAAATACTGATTTTTCAAGATTTTGAAATCAGTACGCAAATATACTGATTTTCACTAATTGGGACTGATTTTTAGATTTTATTTGAATTACTAAATAATTTTGACATTTATTACGAAATTATTATCAGTAGCGGCCTTAAAATGTTCCTTGTTTTATAGCATATTCAATTAATTTTGTGCACCTTTTTATTTTAGTAAATGAAAACAGCGAATTGCACTGTGCTGTGTAGGGGCCCCTTGAGGATTTCGAAATGTGAAATATACATTAGTTGCTAAGGATTTGTGAAATACCTCAAGTTCTGACCTTTTTTTTAGCCAATAAAATGTTATTATATAAAATCAATTTTTATATTGAAAGCAATTAATAAGGTAAAAAATCTTGTACTGATTTGTACTAATTTTTTGGATTGAATATATTTGAATACACTGATTTTTTGTTTCAAAAATCTGACAGCCCTATCCTCAGTTTACGAAAGGGTGTAAATTAAAACAGCTCTTGTGCAGCGTTGCTGAAATCGGATACAATCGGAGCAACGCGCTGTCAAACATGAAATATCGCTTTTGGTCGAAGGCACATGCACTTTCCCTATGCTTGCAGACTCTTAAATATCTTCTATTTGAAACTATTAAATATAAACAGCTAGTTGCCCATTTTTGTTTTCTTCAATGCTGAAATTTTTTCGTGTTTTTAGCACTTAGAGTATTGAATTTTTATGTTTTTTATAATTTTAAGGAAAAAATTTATTATTTTGGAAAGGCCGTTAATTCATTGGTTACAACTTGGCAACCCTGAATATTGTGTATATCGTTTGAAAGACGTTTGTCAGAAACTTAATCCTTGTAATAATAAAATTTAGTTAAATCTCATAAGCTCCTGATATCGAAATATGTTTCAATACTCCTTAGCTTATGGTTCATTGCTAACTTAAGTCAACGCCAAGCTGCTTAATAGATTTTATTATATAAACCTCATTAGAACAGTTTTTTTTTTATTACTTAAGACTTTGATACTAAAATAGTGCCTTACAACCTGCCCTGGAGGCTGCAGAGGTCAATATCTGTTGTTGTATTTAGCTGCATAATAAAGGATGTTTTTTTTAGAGGTTTGTTTTTCGAATAGAGATAAAACTGGCATTTTATGGTCAAATCTGGCAACTCTAATGTCATTTATGTTCAGTTTGGTTTGCCATTTTATCATGAACAGGTTGACAAAAGAACAACGCTTGCAAATCGTGCAAATTTATTTCGAAAATAATGGTTCAGTTCGCGAAGTTTACCGCAAGCTCCGTCCATTTTATGGTCGACATAATCGTCCATCAGAGCAATTAATTCGGTTAACCATGGATCGTTTTCGCACTACGTTTACTCTATGTGATAATACGCATCCGCAGAGACGTCGAACAGTGCGCACCGAAGAAACAATTGCCGTTGTAGAGCAAAATGTTGAAGAGGACCCGAATGAATCGATTCGCCACCGTGCACAGCAATTGGAGCTTTGTCCATCAACTTTATGGAAGATTTTGCGCAAAGATCTTGGCTTGCGACCTTACAAGATCCAGCTTGTGCAAGAATTAAAGCCGCGAGACCATGCAATGCGTCGTGATTTTGGTGTATGGGCCGAAAATGAGATTGATCTCGATGCTGATTTTCATCGCAAAATTTTGTTCAGTGATGAGGCTCATTTTTGGTTGAATGGCTACGTCAACAAGCAAAATTGCCGCATTTGGAGTGAAGAGAATCCACATGAGACCCTTGAGACGCCATTACATCCACAAAAACTGACTGTTCTGTGTGCTCTATGGGCTGGTGGAGTCATTGGGCCATACTTCTTCCGAAATAATGCTGGAGAGTCAGTTACCGTTAATGGAGACCGGTATAGAGCCATGATAACTGACTATTTTGTTCCCGAATTGGATGGCATGAATGTGGATGAGTTGTGGTTCCAACAAGACGGCGCTACATGCCACACAGCGCACGTCACAATCGATTTATTGAAGGAAACATTCGATGAGCGCATAATTTCGCGGAATGGACCTGTCAATTGGCCACCAAGATCGTGTGATTTGACACCATTGGATTATTTTCTTTGGGGATATGTGAAGTCGCTCGTCTACGCCAACAAACCAGAAACGTTAGGGGACTTGGAAGCCAACATTCGTGGCGTTATTGCCGACATACGGCCCCATATGCTCGAAAAAGTGGTTCAAAATTGGACCTGTAGAATTGGCTTTATTCGAACCAGCCGCGGCGGCCACATGCCCGAAATCATATTTAAACATTAATGGCATAAAATTATCCTTCCAATAAAGCCAAATTGATGGACATTAAAACGATTTTCTTGTGTTTTATTTCAATTCAAAGCTCTATACCTCTAAAAAAAACACCCTTTATATCATGAGCAAAATCAAATTAAAGATAATTTTCTTATCTTCGAAAACGTAATTTAAATCTTTCAGGAAAAGACTCACAACATATCTGTAAGACTTAAAATACTGAAAATATTCTTCTGAGTAACCATTGCAAATGATAGAAGAGTTGGTATCAGCTCTGGAGCCTTTATTAGACAATTATTGATATTTATTGTTTAGAAAAGTTTAAAGAACTGTCAAAGACAGAAGAAAAAGAAGAACATATTATTAATATTTTCACCTCTCAAAGCTCTTATACACAGCTTGTGATCATGATGCCTGAGCAAAAAAATATTCTGGAGCAAAACTTTAAAATGAGGTATTGCTGGTGTTCATAACACGATGATACTTTGTTAGTCTTGGATTTCGGAGTAGAATGCAATTTTAAACAGGTAGCCGATTATCATGAACATGAAAAAAGTTGTTATTAAAACAAAATCAATAATGCTCCCTTCAAGTAGTAGAAGTAATAAAATGTCCTAAACGAAAAGCAAATCATATGAAATAGTAATCTTCATTTATGTATATGAATCTAACATACCTGATTTGAAAGGTATTTTTTTTACTGACATTTTTACTTAAAAGCCAATATCGTAAATCCTATGCCAAGAGCTTTACTGGTCAGATACATTTGTCTTTAATTTATATGGTTATGGGTAAGAATGAGAATAACAAGAAAAAAGATAATTGAAAGCTATTACATTTCACACCTTACCATATGCTTTTCAATTGATACTTAAAGTATTCAAGGAACATTTTAAAATGACTTAATTTCCATTGACTTTCAAATGCTCCCAAGAATACAAAGAAGATAATATATTTTATAAGTCATAAAATACACATCGTTTGGAATCACTTAAAAATCTCATAAAACTTTTCAAGCACACTTGAGCCAAAATGTACTTCAGTGCAATGTTTAAACACATGCAAAATGACTACCAGTCTGTTGCTCCACTTCAAATCGCTCCGTTCCACTTTGCACAACAGATAGACAAAGACTCAAGCAAAGTACGTACATATAAACCCGAAGCTATTATCCTGCCATAGGATAAGCAGACAGAGTGCGAAAATCTGTTTTGATTTTGCAGCAGTTGGGAAAACAATCAACTTGAACAAGCTAATCTAAGTGAATTGGGCGCACGTTCTCAGGCCATTCTGCAAACTCCCCTCAAAGCATTCACGCTCACACCTAAAGTCGAGTGTAATAAAATTCAAAACCACAAAAGGACGTCTGACAGGCGAGACTCCTTTGTAGGCAAATAAGACTATGTGGAACTCAGTTCAAATGGAAGGGAGTATTTCGCTGTATATGTGTACGTGTGTATGTATTATGCCAAGAAGCATAAGGGGGGCTAAAATGGTACTTCATCTTTTAGCGGAATTTAAACAAAATGAAACTTTTGTTTGTCTTCCTTTTGCAATAAATTCAAAATCCAGATGACGTTGAAGTTGATGAGGATGACAATGACAAGGACGACAGCAACAACAACAACGACGAAGATGACAACAATGCCGACGCCAGCAAATGATGACGAGTGCTTTTGAAGCACTCTAGTTGATTTATAGTGATGATTTGCAATAGCGGCACTGTTTAAACTTGGTCGAAACTTTTTTGTACTCTGATTTAATTTCCAAAAAAATAACTTTTTTTTTATTTTTTACAAAACTCTGAGGTGTTTGAGTGACTAAGTCAACGGAATTTGATTTTGTATTGAACACTCCATAACATATAATACGTTTCATTCGAAAGCTTTACTCTTATGCATTATGTTATGGAACTTCAAATTCATAAGAATTGGTAAAGTAGCGTGCCTCGAGGGGATCGAGGGCACGCTGGTCGTCAAATATGTCTCAATTTGCTTGAGTTTTGAAAGTAAAAAATAAGGACCTTTTTTGTTTTAGTGAATGAAACTAAATCGATGTAGATGTGAATGTGTCGGTGGAAATTTTCACAGTTTTAATGAAATATGCTACATAGTTCAAAAAAATCCGGCGGAAGTGGCATGTTTTTAAAGAAGGATGTCAAATTTTGATGACATTTCATCTAGAAGTGTTGAAGTTATCACTGTATGAGTGACGCTACTTCTGGTAGTTCGTTATCAATGGAAAAAGTTAATTTCGCATTTTGATAGAACATTGCTTTATGATCGGAAAAAACGAGAAGTAAACATTGGAATGGCTCTAAAAACGTCACAGCACATCTGCTCCGTCGAAAACAACTGTTTACAGATGGTTTGCTGAATTTAAAATGGGTTGTACGAGCACCAGTGATGCACCACATTCGGGCTGGCCAAATGAGGCTACCACTTCAGAAAACATCAAGAAAATCCATCTGATCGTTTTGAAAGACCGCAAAGTGTTGATGGGCAGTATTTTCAATATTTTGCATGAGCATTTGAAAATGAAAAATATGTGTGCGCGATGGGTGCCGAAATTGACAATTGATCAAATGCAACATCGTGTTGGTGATTCTGAGGCCAATTTGGAGCTGTTTCGGCGTAATGCTAAAGAGTTTTTGTGTCGATTCGTAACAATGGACGAAACATTAATCCACCACTACACACCGGATTCCAATAAACAGTTGGAAACATGGTAAGAACCGGGTGCTTAAAAACGCAAACGTCGGCCGGGAAGGCCAGCATATTTTGAGAGTCACATGGCATAATCCTCATCGACTATCTTGAGAAAGGCAGAACCATCACGGTCGACTATTACGTAGCGTTATTGGACCGTTTGAACAATGAAATAAAGACAAAAGGGCCTCATATGGCAAAAAAAAATAGTGCTGTTTCACGAAAATGCACCGTCTCATTCATTCATCACTCAAAGCAAAGGCAAAATTGAACGAATTGCGATACGAATTGCTGCCCCACCGTATTCTCCATACTAAAAATTGCTATTTTGAATCGTTAACTTTTCAGCTTCCTGCGTGCTTCTTTCTTGATTATTTTATTTAATAAATTGATAGAAATTAATCAGTTTAATTATTGATTTAGTCTGTTACTAAAATTTCGAAATGAGAATATACTGCACGAAAGATCTTGATCAATTAACGATAAAAATTTTTAGACTTGGATTTATAGTTAACAGCAGCCTTGGGTTAAGAACTTCAAAATATCTACGAACATGCGCCTATAACTTTCAATACCCAACTACTACTTCAAAAATATAGTATTTAAAATTCATTTGTACCTTAGTTTCCAATATCAAGTATTTTACATTGTATCTTATCCTGCGGTAAATTTTGTTGGGTTTTTTTTTTAATATATCTCAGGCCATTATAGAAATTTTATTACTTTTACAAAAGAAGAATAATGAAATGCGAAAAAAATGATATTTTTATCCGCCACAGAGTTGAGCATCTGCCAGCGGGTATTTGGCCCATAGCTGAGAGCCCTCCAGCAACAATTCAATTTTAATGGGATTTATTATTTTTTGCTTGAAATACAAAACAAAACAGAGAGGGAGCAAGAAGATTTTGCAATGAGGAAACGTTTTGTTCTGTTGATTTTCATGAAGCTGAAAGATTGATTTTTTATTTTTGTCTTCATTATTTTTTTGTTGCTATGTCCCATGCTGCTGTTGTTTATTGATATTGTTATTGTTGTTTTATCTGCTTTAATCTGTCATTTCGTATTTTGTTGGTGTCAATTTAAGGAAACGCGATGGCAATCTGTGTAGTGCCATTCCGGGCTGTCAATTCGCTACAACATGACTGCAACATTAAATACAAATACAATTGCAACAAAGTGCTTGAAGTTGCAATAAATTAAATTGAACAATTTAATGTGAAGCCGCGAATGTGGTTTTGTTTAATTTTTGTTCTTTAATGCAAGCGATATTTTATGGTTCTGCAAAAAATTGCTGTGAGTGATTTCGAAGTAGAATGGACTAAAAACAGCAGTTTTTTCAGATCAATAAGCGTAGTAGTACCTATCAGGTACTTCATAACCAAAAGAAAGCATAATAGTGTATGTGGGTGTGGCACCTCCCTTACAAGCAGAAAACGTTTAATGTTATATTTAGTGTGATATAGGAGTAATGTTAATAATATTTGGTATAGATGTCAGTTACTATGAGCTTTAAAACTAAATCGATTTCGACGAGATTGCATCTGTGGGCGTGGCACCTTCCATGCAAGCAAAAAACCTTTAATGCTATATTTAGTATACTATAGGAGTAATGCTAATAATATTTGGTTTAGAGATGTCTGTTACTATAAGCTTTGAACTTATATAGATTGCGACGAGATTGCATCAATGGGCGTGGCACTTTCAAATAGCAGAAGCAAAAAACCTTTAATGCTATATTTATTGTGCTATAAGAGATTTTTCTAACAAAATTTGGTATTGAGATATCGGTTGCCATAAGCTCTAATACTGAATTGACTTTGACGGGGCGTGGCACCTCCTATGTAAACAATAGTTGTAAACGTGGCATTTTTTGATTTATTTTAATGTTTTTTGACTATGTCATATTTTTTCAACGTTTTCCTTTCGACTTTATTAACCTCTTTCAACTCAATTGAATTTAGCAAGATTTTTCAATTTGACTTTTTCATCCTGTTTCAATTTTACTCAACTTTTTCAACCTCTTCAAATTTTATTTCAAGTTTTTCAATCTCTCCAACTTTTTTTCATTAATTTCTGTAATTCATCGATTTTTTTCAACATCTTTCAACTTTTTGCATCATTTTCTATTTTTATTTCTGCATTTTCAACCTCTTTGCACTTATTTCGAATTTTTCAACCTCATACAACTTTTTTTGAGATATTCAACTTTTTTTTAACTGTTTCAACATTTACAACCTCTATCAACTTTTTTCAAGACTCCATATTTTTTCGATTTTTGTAACCTCTTTCAACCTCTTTTAATGTTTGAAAATTTTTTTCGACTTGTTCAACAATTCCCATACTTCTTTTTAATTTTTCAGCCTCTCTCACACTTTTCAACGGTTTTTATGTGATTTTAACTGATGCGGTAAAAAGTTCGATTAAGTATTGAATTTGAAGCTTTTCTCGAAAAATATACGGGGAAAACTATAGCACTCGAAATCGTAAACGATTCGGAAACCATGCATTTGGCGCACTTATCGAACTCATCGAAATCGAAACTTTGTGTACTTATCGAAAAGTTCATCGTTGTCCAACTCTTTTTCGAAGGTAATTTTTAGCACGTTTTCGAGGGTGCTTTGAAATGCATTTTCGAAGCTCTTTTAAGAGATACTACATATATGAAACTTGTTGTAATTATTATTACGAAAGTTAGAGTGCTTTGAAAATTATTTCCAATTTTGTTAATGCAATTTAGCGTAACATGGCGTATGAGTGACATTTAATTGTTTTGCACAGATTCTTGGAGTGATTCATTTGTCATAGTGCAAAAAAGCACATAAAAAGTACTTAAATTAGCTATAGCTTTTCTAAAAAAAAATTACAATTTGATCATATAATCATCATTGATTTAAAGATTAAACTTCAGAATTTGGAAAAATTAAGCCTAGTTAAAAAAAATAAATTATTGTGGTTAAGTACGTAACGCTACAAAAATGAAATAAATATTGTTTTTTGATTCATGCTACATGCATATTTTCTAACTTTTTTTTCCAAAGCACGACTTTAATCTTGTCATAATCTATACATTAAGTTTAAGCATCAAAGTTGCATTTGAAGTTAAAAATTTATATGCAAGAGAAATTTTTTTTCTATCTAATGTTGTCCTCTTTGTGGTGCCTCTTTTCAAAAAAATTTCATGCAAGACTAAGCTATATATTCATAGTGACTTACATTTTTTGAGCCAATTATTTTGAGTCAACTATTCAGGTTAGGTTAGAGTGGCGGCTTAGCATCCATGCTAGAAGCCATTAAGTAGCACTAATGTGCCATTTTAAAACCACATACGTGACTGGTAAGAGGATTGTCAAGAGATTTTGATAAGAACTCTGGTAACGGCAAAAGCTATATCCAGTTAGCCCTGTTGAGGTAGTTAAGCAGCGATCCGATCTCAATTTCGGCCACTTCGCTGAGGTTGTTGGAGAAAGCTTTTCTTAGATATCTGAGCCTGATTCTGGCAAATTATTCAGAGAGCAACATTTTGTTTTTATCATTGTTCGATTTCATACTTGCTACGCATCCAAGTACTAATCATTTTTAGCAAGTTGCTACATACGACCGATGAGCTCATCATGAAACTCATAATTTTCGTGAATTTCCTAAAAAAAAATCATTTTTGTTAATAAGTTGCCTAAGCGACTCAAAGCTTTAGAATGCTGTACATAAAAATCACAGCAAAATTTACTACTTTTAATTTAATATCCAATTTTGTTAACTTCTCTAAATAAATTACAGCTGTTTATTGGCTGTAAACTTTGTGCCGAGATTGCTCACAATTTGATGTCAAATATGACATCAATTTTTTTTGTTTAGGAGCATCTGACTTAATCTTAAGTGCTCCCTCGCTTTGAATTCAATGTCAATATTTATTGTGCCATATACTTTCTTTTATCGCCATAAAAGAAATGATTTTCACTTAAGTGTTAAAATGACCGATATTTATTTAGTACGGTGTGCATTATAGGGTTCATTGATGTTTATTTAATTGATTTGTTTAAATCGTTCATCCATTGCTCTTGCCAACGAGAATGAGTGGATATAGAGATTTTTATGAGTTTGATTAGTAACCCAACTTTTATAAGATCTTTTGATTGAATTTGACACTCCTCACGAAGCATAGGGTTTCCACAAATGCACGATTGCATTCACTTCCATTTAATATTTCCTCTATTGATCTATTTTCTGTTCTAGCGATCAATTCTACTATGACGTTTTCTGGGGTCGAGCTCAGTTGCTGATGACTGCAACGTGTCTTCAATCTTTTTCCATTTTTGCTGTTTGATTTTAACGGATATCAGCATCTGGAGAGCAATTTGATGGTGGTCTTAAGTCAGCAAATTTTTAGATACATTTGTTGGTGAACTTTTTCAAATTGTATAGCAGAGCGCTGTTGCTTAACAAGATTTTACAGCCGTACAGAAGAATTGTCGTCAGGTTTGACTCAAATATCTTGAGCTTTGTTGCTATTGACAGGCCGAAGACTGCCAGACATTAAGAAGCTAAACGAAGGTGATTTTCCTTTTGTTATTTCTAGTATAAATGTCCTTATTGGTACCGTCATCATGTGCTATTACAGTTCCCAAATAAATAAATGTGTCCACTTTTCAATGCTAAAATGCCAACGATGGTATGTTGTAAGGCCAAATATATTGAAATGTCATTCCGGGTACGATCATTCTGGGAACAATGATAAATATATGAGCCCTATCTATTCACTGTATTATCGTTTTCATATTCATTTTTCATAGTTCATTAAATATATGCAGGCATTCAGAACAATCTAAACTTTTTATGCCAATTTACTACAGACTTCTCGAACCTTTCAAACTAATTCCTCTCCTAAAGTTTATTAAACGATTTGTGTTTTTGGGTACTTTTTATTACATACAAACTTGATATTTTTGTTTAACGGATACATTTAACAAAAATATATATAACTTTTAAATGGCAGGTCTCATTTGATAGGATATAAATCAGAAAGTTTTCAATTGTGTTCTCCACTTAAATCATTGCTTTTAATGAAATTAAATCCCATTATTGAGTTTCTACAGTAAAAATATTTTTTAACATTTTTTTTACTCTGAAGTTTCTCAACTTTGTAAATATTTTCCAACTTGAATTTTTTTGTATAATCTAAAGTAAATATTTGATACTTAAAACTAAAGTAAAATTGTCCTAAATATTGAATTGCCTTATTATTACACTCTCTAAAAGCTACTCTGTAAATCTGTAAAAATAACAACATCTTTGAGACAAAATAAGAGAATAAAATCTGTACATATGTACAAATTCAGTGATGGCATTTGGGTTTTGTGCAAATGTACTGAATTGAGACTGGGAATGTACTTTTTGGTGAGCGAATGCACTTTTAATCATAGACACCAAAATGCACTAAGTATAACACATCATATTGAGATCATTTATTTGGATTATTGTTAATGAAATCTGGTTCATTCTAAAAGAAATATGTCCTCTAACTGTTCAGTTTGCTTAAGGTTATAACAGCATTTACACTTATGTACATCAATCATTTGACTTTACGAAATCTCTTGTTTGTATCAAAGTAGAAACTGTGTTAAGTTGCAATCGATTTCTCAGTTTTTATTAAATTTTGTGCTAAAAAATGCTTTCTTCACCCGCTAAAGGTGCGGGATTGGCAAACCTCCTGTAGTCAGTGATGAATTTATCATAAGGCACACAAGGCACCAGACTAGAACTATTACAAAATTCAAAATGAAAAAATGCCAATGCAATATCTTACTTTGGAAGTTCGATACGTAAATTTGTATATATCAATAATTGCAATGTTTTTTTGTTTTTGTTTTTCGTATTCCAATTATTTTCATTTACTAGAGTACGCCCAGTGTGACAAAACAAAAACTAAAAAACACTTTTTGGTATTAAAAAAATGATATAAAAAAGAGCTATATTTTATAATCGCTTTCAAAAATAAAAATCATGATATCATCTTGTTCTATCCCTTCCTCTATTACTTCCTGAGGGTTCAATATACATATCTCCATGCCAAATTTCATCAAAATCAGTGGATTAGCTTAGCTAAGAAACATATTTCCCGGTTAGGGGCGTGGCAGCACCAACTTAAAAAAAATATGTTTTCTTAAGGTTCAATCTATCTCTATACCAAATTTTATCAATGATGTTTTAGCTGTAGAACATATTTTACCATTGGGGGCGTGGCACCATCCACTTTAAAACAAATACTTTTCCTCTGCGTTCAATCCATTTTTGAACCAAATTTCTACAAAATCGGTCTAATGATTATAAAAAGACACTGACAGCAGGAGAGAATGAAGTTTTTGTATGGCGGGTAATATAATTCATTTTTGAGTGACGATCGTGACAGCTGTCACCGCTCACTCTATTGTTCCGTGGTTGTAAATAGAAAAATGTACTGTGTTAAGAGCGAAAAAGTACCTTAAAAAAATATTTATTTTAAATATCATCAAGAAAAACTTATAGCACAACACCTTTTTTAAAAAAGAATTGAAAAACGGAGTAGACAAATAAATAAATTATCAAAAAAAAAAACTATAAATGTCAGAAGTTGACCGGTAATAATTGATTCTGATGTGACTGGTCTCCACTCAAAAGGTAAGAGAGAGTAAAAGATTATTGTTTGAGCGGAGTCAAATGCCTGCCGTGTGACATTGCACTTATTGAGGGCGGTGCTACGTTTCTTTTAAGGACTTGAAGTTTTGAATAACCTTTCTGAGGGTTCAATCTATCTCCAGACCAAATATCATCAAAATCAGTCCATTTACTTAGCCTTGGAAATTTATTTTCCTATTAGAGGTGTGGCACGGCTTACTAAAAAACGTACCTTCTTCACTTGCCCTCTTCACAAACTGTAAAAAAAAAAAAAATTAAGCGTTTATGATATGTTATGGCTGTTAAAAAGGTATGGAACCGTTTTGCAACTGACTCGTCATATATAAAGGGTGATCCAATACGAGGTCCTTTCCCAACTGGATTGTTTTGACTTCTGTCATGTGTCAAATGGCTTGTCCATATGACGTTTGTGTTCCTACCAAAATCAGTCAACAGTTCTTCAACATCATTTTGGTCGTTATGGGCGTTCAACTGAGCGCACTATTCGTAACACCATCCCCGAATTTCGAACCAATTTTACACTATTAGACATTCGTCATTCAACCTGAGTGCATACAGCCCGTAATTTTGATAATATTTCTGCAGTAGCACAATCAATTCGTCGCTGATCTCAGGCTTTGGGTATCTCATATGGATCATTGCGGCGTATCTTGGGGCGTGATCTTGGTCTGAAGGCCTATAAAATACTGCTCGTACAAGAATTGAAGCCGGCTTTAATTTCCGTTTATGGGCCTTACGACAAAAGTAGGAAGCTCTTATTTTATCACCCATATATAAATTGACAGTGTTCGCATCGCGAATCGTATGCCGAGATATTTTCAATCGATGCGCATCGATGCGCGTCCTAGTTCATCGATATAACATTTACAGTGAAATTTCTGAATAATTTGATTTTGTTATTCCAAAGTTATGTTTGGCAATGATTAAAGATTTTATGACCAAGCGAATTTATATAAAATAATGTGGGAAGATAAATTAACATCAGCTTTTCCAAACGTAGGTAAATACTTATTCATTATGTATATTCTGGATTTTGATGTCCAAAAATTGTTCCGCAGAAGGTCATTCTCACAACTGAAGCGCTTGAAATGTGCTCGTCGAACTATGAAGACGCAGGAAAGACCGGATGCATGATCACTACGTTATATCGAAAGTGATTTGGTATGCGAATAAAATTTAGACGATTCTATCAAAGGTTTCACTATGAAAAAGACAAAAAAAACAATCATTCAGCCACTTTTTAAGTAGCTTTACTTTGAGAAAAAAACTCAAATTAAATGTTTGCTTGTGTTACATGAATTACTACATTTTTCCTCGTTTTTTTTTTATGAAAAAATGATTCGATCTATCTCTCAGAAGTGAATCTATCAAATCAATTCATTTTTGATGTTGAAACTTTGTTTTAAAAATAATTTATACTTAATCCAATAAAACGTCTCAGATGTTTGGGTTTCAGATATTATATATATTCTTCACTATATAGTTCCAAACTTTTAATTTTTTAGGAAAAAGTTTCAAAACAAATGATACAATGATATTTGTTTGTATCAAAAATATATGATACGGATCGAATTTAGGCAACCAATTCAAAACTCATCAGTAAAATTTATTTCAAATTCTTAATATTTCAAGAAGTTTTATGTAAAACAGTTTCGCATTATTTTTAAACTTTAAAATATCCTCACGTGAAACGTTACCAACACAAATTCAGAGAGATCTACTGACATTGCGCCAATTGTATTTAAAATTCATCCATTATACCGAATTTACTAGAAAGTAGTACCATGTACTACTTGAAAATGCCATCACTGACATACAAACGTACGTTCCTCGTTTCCTGTATATAACGAATGTGCAGTAAAAGCGAACAAACAACTACAAAACTTTGCAAATAGAAAATGTTTATGTGTGTGCACAAAATCTCCTACGGGGATTAGTTGCAAACATTCACCTACACACATACATACATACATAAATAAAAGGATTCCTTTCCTTGACTTCCCTTCCTTGTTATTTTTCTTTTAACTTTCTGTTACAAATGGAATCCCATCAAATCAATACAGTTAGCAAGTCCTAGTAAATCCTGTTGAATTAAACGTAGTAAAATGAAATATATAGACTGGTAAGTGTGCCCATTAGGAAAAACTTAAGTTCTTAGTGTGGCAAATATCATTTATAAGAACAAATTTGGAAAACAAATTCATTTACATGAGTGATACGCAACGCTTCAATTGTGAAGCCCTAAAGTATGCAATAAAAAAATTTTGCAACTGCCAATGCATTAAGTATTCACTCAAACAATGAGTGGATATTATTGCTGCATTAAAAGTGATGTTTTGTATGAAACTAATATATATTTAAAAATCCCATTTCCTACTAGGAAACACAAAAAAAAAACAGTGTACAATGTATTGTTGAATATAATGCCAATTCGTTGTCGTATGGTATGCTAGAATCGATAATGTGAATGTGAATTTTACACTCCTGGAATAAGTCAATCGCAATAATTGGAATAAACTGCTGTGTTTGTTGTTTTTTCTGTAATTTATCCTGGCTATAGACGAGCATAGAAGAGCAGTAATATAAAGGCAGTGTTAAATTAAGTAGAATATTATGAAAATTTAATGTTTGCTGTTTGTCTTTTCTTGCATGAAGTTAAGGATTTACTTTGTCTGAGGCTTAAGCATATTCATAAAATCCACGGAATTAATTATATTGTTTGAATCATTGACCATTATTTGAGTCATATATATGTAGCTATGTATGTATGTAAATACATACATAGTGATTTCTTAGCTATTTGAGTAGTTTAAAGTTTTAAAGAACATACGATAGAAAAATAGTATGTTTGTATAGTAATGTAATATAATGGATAGATGGGAAGACTTTTTTTTATGGACTACAAAAGATTTTTATCCGAAACGGATGAAGAGTACATCGATGAGTTCCAGACTACAGCAACAGTTTTTATGGGTCAGGAAGGAATTGGATATAATTAACGTATATTTTTATGTAATTGAACTTTTCTTTGCTAATAATTTTTATTTGAATATATTATGTTTCTAAGATATATTTTTTTTTTAAGCTTGAAATTCATCCAATATTACTTTATCTATATCTACATATATATATAAATAAGCAAAGGCAAAACGGTTCCATCCTTTTTTAACTGCCATGAAACAACATAATCGCTTGGTTTTCCACTAATAGACCAGTTTTGATGATAGATTGAAACTTGAGTAAAAGCAGGCAGCTCTAATGAGACTAACGAGAAAAACGCTGTCACGGCTGAGTCGCTACACCAGTTTTGATGAAATTCGGTATGGAAATGGATTGAACCTGAGGAAAGGTATTTGAGGGGGCGGTGCTACACCCCCAACATGAAAATATGACTTAGCAACTTAATTAATGGAGCGATTTTAATAGACCGATTGAATCCTAAGAAAGAGTTAGGGATATACTCGTATTGTTACCAAGTATAATGATCGAACTTCAACCAATGAGCCAACTCTAGTAAGCGATCGATGCACAGGAATATTGAACAAAGCAAACATAAAAAATTGTTGCATATACTCAATCATAGACCTACATACTTGTGTATTGCAAAAATTCCCCTAAATTTTTTTGTTTAACATAATGAGTTTATTGAGATTTAAAGATCAAAAATATTAACCTATTAATACCTGTTTCCACATAGCTATTTCGTCGCCCGTGTTCTATTTTGTTCCATACGCCACTTTTTCACATTTTGACTTAAGACTTGTTCTATTGGTGTTGAAACATTATCTTTCTAATGTTGTTGTCGCAATGCATCTATCTGTTTTGTGTTTCTGAGCTATGCAGTGTTCACTTTGCTCCATAAGCCACATTCTTTCATATTTTTATTTATTAGTTGCTGCAAAATCCAAGTTTTGGTTTATGGAGCATGTTTTGTATGGAAAAAACTGTGTTGCAATTCATTTGCTCCATATACCCAACATTTCCATTTATATTTAGTTAAAAACTAGTTATTATTTGCAATAGTTCCTAAATGCAGGTTGGTGCCATATACTACTTGGAAAAAATAAGTTCGTCATTGATTTGTATTGTGTGGAGCAAACTTCCACTATAACTTTTCTGATAAAATATCATATACTTCCAAAAGTACTTTGGTCAGATTTTTGAAATTTAGCACAGAGCTGCCCAATTTATCAACATACTGTTTAATTCAAATTTCGATGGTATTCCCTTGGATTTTTTTCTTTTAAGGCGTATGGAGCAAAAGGGAGGTCAGGCGACGATTTGTCAAAAACGGAAATTTTTAAAAAAGTTTTAGTGCTACAAATTATTCTGCTTTACATTAGACTTATTTAAACGTTCTACGGGAGCGCTTCTTTTCAAGTATATCCTCAATCAAAAAAAAATCTGCTAAGGTTCTTGCCAGAGCTGAAAAATTATAATTTTTTGGAAATTTCAGCAAAAATATGAAGAAATTTAACTTTTTTGGGAATAATACAACCTTGATATGGGCCACATTTTAACTTATCGAACATTTTTACATAAAATCAACCAACTCCTACTTAGCTTAATTCTAATCCTTCGAGGGCTCACCAACATATCCAAACGCTCAGTTCATGTCGTTAATTTCTTTGAACTCATACCTTCCCCACTGTAAGCAACAAAAAGAACATTCGAACTATAAGTCTGTTGAAAACTGAAATTAATTTTGAACTTGATATTCTATTGAATTGAGAATGAAATAAATATCACAATCAAAAGGGAATGGGAAGAAAATATAGAGCTCACAATTTTTTCACCATTTTCGTTTTTCATCGAATCAGAGTAGACTGCCAAAACATTTTCAAAAAGTTATGTGCATGCAGCATCGGTCAATGACTCAATGGTTTCTATATATGTGCTATTTTTGCAGAAGCCCCCCAATTCCTCAGTTTGATGCTATGGGAAATATGCAAAAATGATAGTTGTGGTATATATTCTCACATGATCAGGGCCGACGACAGAGGAGGGGGAGGGGGGAGGAGTAACGGGAGGATTCCCACCGGGACCGCAGTTCTTCGAAGGAGCCAGCAAATTCTTAAAATCACTTTTCAAAAAAAAAAATACTCTTTCTTGAAAACAAATAATCACGGTCGGAATATTCAAGGCCTTTGCATTTTTTCGTCTGCTAGAATATAAAGGTCTCTAGTATTTGCAATGACGCTATACATTATCGTCTTATCGATACTTTCCATATCATGCTATCATGACTATCAAAACAACCTCAATCTCTAACTGTAGCCTCCAAACAAAATAGGTACTACAAATTACCACTTCAACTGTAATCGATAAAATTAAATTGCATGATAAATCAAGTTTCCATAGAAATGTTACTTTTACCATCCTACATCATTTTTAAATTTACAATTTCTAGGAGGGAGGGGTCCCCCGGGCCGGGATTTTCTCCTGGCGGCCCTGCACATAATAGAAGAATTACACGGACAGAAGAAATGCATAAGAAATTATCACTTTCAATCAGATTCTCAAAGGGTTAAAAACTTACTCTTTTTTGGCACTTATGGGCCAAATATTTAAAATTTCTAATATGATGGAAAAGTTCTAACTTCTGATATGGTCTTTGTATCTTTATCACATGTATCAAAAAATGCTTTTTATCGAAATTTCCGTCTACCAATTATCTTTTCATATCAAACAGAATGCATTAATGCATTGGCGCATGGGACATTTCAAAATATATGACATCCGGTTAGTAAAAACTAAATTTAGAGATTTTTAAATAATTCTCGAAAAGATGTATTTTTAAATTGTTTTCTAATATATCTTGAAGAAATCATTTTAGCTTAATATTTCAGGATACAGTTTCTGCCAACTATAGTAAAGTGTGTTTTTTTTAGAGGTTTGTTTTTCAAATAGAGATAAAACTGGCATTTTATGGTCAAATCTGGCAACTCTAATGTCATTTATGTTCAGTTTGGTTTGCCATTTCATCATGAACAGGTTGATAAAAGAACAACGCTTGCAAATCGTGCAAATTTATTTCGAAAATAATGGTTCAGTTCGCGAAGTTTACCGCAAGCTCCGTCCATTTTATGGTCGACATAATCGTCCATCAGAGCAATTAATTCGGTTAACCATGGATCGTTTTCGCACTACGTTTACTCTATGTGATAATACGCATCCGCAGAGACGTCGAACAGTGCGCACCGAAGAAACAATTGCCGCTGTAGAGCAAAATGTTGAAGAGGACCCGAATGAATCGATTCGCCACCGTGCACAGCAATTGGAGCTTTGTCCATCAACTTTATGGAAGATTTTGCGCAAAGATCTTGGCTTGCGACCTTACAAGATCCAGCTTGTGCAAGAATTAAAGCCGCGAGACCATGCAATGCGTCGTGATTTTGGTGTATGGGCCGAAAATGAGATTGATCTCGATGCTGATTTTCATCGCAAAATTTTGTTCAGTGATGAGGCTCATTTTTGGTTGAATGGCTACGTCGACAAGCAAAATTGCCGCATTTGGAGTGAAGAGAATCCACATGAGACCCTTGAGACGCCATTACATCCACAAAAACTGACTGTTTGGTGTGCTCTATGGGCTGGTGGAGTCATTGGGCCATACTTCTTCCGAAATAATGCTGGAGAGTCAGTTACCGTTAATGGAGACCGGTATAGAGCCATGATAACCGACTATTTTGTTCCCGAATTGGATGGCATGAATGTGGATGAGTTGTGGTTCCAACAAGACGGCGCTACATAACACACAGGGCACGTCACAATCGATTTATTGAAGGAAACATTCGATGAGCGCATAATTTCGCGGAATGGACCTGTCAATTGGCCACCAAGATCGTGTGATTTGACACCATTGGATTATTTTCTTTGGGGATATGTGAAGTCGCTCGTCTACGCCAACAAACCAGAAACGTTAGGGGACTTGGAAGCCAACATTCGTGGCGTTATTGCCGACATACGGCCCCATATGCTCGAAAAAGTGGTTCAAAATTGGACCTGTAGAATTGGCTTTATTCGAGCCAGCCGCGGCGGCCACATGCCCGAAATCATATTTAAACATTAATGGCATAAAATTATCCTTCCAATAAAGCCAAATTGATGGACATTAAAACGATTTTCTTGTGTTTTATTTCAATTCGAAGCTCTATACCTCTAAAAAAAGCACCCTTTACAAGTGCTGCTTTTACCTGATAAGACAACAGATGAATTAATTTAACTTGGCATTGGTGACCTCGTTTGCTGGAAGACCGTCATAGCTCAAAAAAAAATATTTTTTCGAGTTAATTATGCAGCAATAAAATTCACGATTTATTTAGTGTGAAATGCCTAAAAATATATCTAATGATCTTGCTTTGTGAGAGGAGTTTATGTAGACATACTTTTTTTTATATTCATATAAAAATTGATTTATTGAAAGCTTTACATGCGTTTTTCTCAAACTTTAGGGTTTTTGAGTTATGACGTAATCCCAGCAAACGAGCTATATGTTTTCGCTATTATCACATATATGTTGGAGATTTTACATCACCGGTTCAACAACCTTCGCAAAACTTAGCGCATAAAAAATAATTATAGGAAGATCAAAAAATGAGATTATATTCGAGCATCTGAAGAAACAATTTTTCATTTTGATTTTAACACCATTTTCAAGAGATTACAATGTGATTAAAAATTTAGCATCAAAATATCGCTGAAACGTACATACAGGCTAAATTAACATCAAAAACCTTAAAATTCTAATCGACTTCTTTTTTTTTTTTCTATATATAAGCCAGAGTCATATAAACTTATTCTAAACTTGAATTTTTTCGTAAGATCTGAAGGTTTCACATGTAAAATACCTAGGCAACGCTATGACGTCGTATCGTGGTTTGCACAACCACCACTCGACTACAAGACGTTTGTCCAACATCGCCTAAGCTTTGAGCAAACCGATTTGGGGATTAGTTTCTTAGTCATGCTGATGTTAAAATATCTAACATTCAACCCCTGAGCAACTGTAAGACAATCAGTTAAAATAATACGCCAATTGCCATTTTTTTATTATATTGTTGATATTACTCATATGTGGCTAAATATCTTTCTTTCATAAATAATATTGTTGTCTTCATTTTATTGTATGTATTTTATTTATAGTACTTTACGTTGAAGTTTAAGAATAATATTTTATTCTATTCTAATACAGAACTTTGTACTTTCAATACTTGCAATACATGTACATACCCATGAGTGATATTTGCAAACGAACAATAGTTTTCTTGTGAAACATACAAAAAAAACTCTGAATAATTTATGCCTTTTGAAATGAAATGTATTTTAATAATAAATTTCTATTAAATACGTGCATAATTTATATGCTTTTTAGTGTTTGTATTGCACAACCTACCCAAATCATTCCTTACTTAAGAGTGAAAATGATTATCTATAGTAGAATCTCGATTATCCGAATATTCGAATATCCGGACATCTGCTTTCTTTTTGTTTACATCCATATGATCCTTTGATGACATACGCAGAGAACGTAGTTTTCCCTTGGTTTTTACAAAAGAGAGTATGCGGGCAACTCATACCTAAACCTCTTTCAAGGCGAAAAACTGTCTGCTAACGTTGCCTCAGCCGCCTCATTTGTAAGTAAGGACAGAGTTACGGCTATGGTTTGCGCGATCGCTAAAGGAACACATCGATTGCCACTGTTACTTATTGACAAATCAAAAAATCCACGCTGTTTCAAAAAGGTCAAAATACTCTTAACTTACTCTGATCAACAAATAGCATGGCTGAACACAGATATTTTTCTTACTTGGTATTAAAATACCAAAAAAAAACTAGTAAAGGTGTTATCTTCGGCCAGGCCGAAACTCACATACCCTACACTGCATTGAAAGTACTTTTTAAATAAATGTTAAAAAAATGTTGAAGAGGTTGAATAAGTCGAAAATAATGTAAAAAGGTTCAAAAATGTTTTAAAAAACTGAAAATGTCAAAAGAATATGGCAAATGTTGAAAAAAATAGAATAGAAATGAAAAACACGAAATGTGACACGCCCACTTCTCCAATTCCGCCCACTTTTTATACGACATTCGTGACTGACATTCACAAACCAAATTTTAGCATAATAGCTTGTATAGTTTGCGATATGTGCTGTAATTATTCTTAAAATTTAGGGCGGTGACACACCCACTGGTACAATCCAGTCAGATTTTGATCCACAAATAGCCTTCCATAAACAAACCTCTTACACCAAATTTCAGTATGATTGCTCATTTATTTCGATAGCTATGCCACTTAAGGTATTTAAATTGTATGGGAGGTGCCACGCCCACTGTTGCTATTTCAAAAGCTTTTGATTCATATGTAAACCACTTACATCAAATTTCAGATCAATTGCACCAATAGTTCACTTAAAATAGCACTTACAACTTTATGTGAATGGGAGAGGTGCCACGCCCGCTGCTTCAATCATGTCAAGTAACCGGCACCTCTACACAAAATTTTATGAAGATTACTTTCATAGCACACTATCTATAGCATTTAACGTATTTTGCTTATATGGGAGGTGCCACACCCACCGGCACCATTGCACCAAAATTTTGTAAGAAGACACTTTTTAGCGAGTATATCTGCCATATTAAATTTCAAAGCGATTGCGTTGTTAGTTCTCTTTTTATAACGTTTATAAATATTGTAGGCTGTGCCACGCCCTTCAACAAAAATTTCCAGAATATTGAATTATTTTGTATTGATGACTACTTTCAGTGGTATCATCCCTAAAATTTTTATGAAAATCGTATGTGCCAATTTGGAGTTATATGAAATCCAAATTTTCAATTGCTAAAAAATGCCACGCCCTCTTTTACAATTCGACCCAATTTATGCGCAATTCAAGATTTATAAGATTTGTATTCGTGTACCAAATTTCATCACAATATCTTAAACGGCTTACGAGCTATGGCGTTATAAAAGTTAAAATTTAGGGCTGTACCACGCCTCTTTAAGAGTCTTTGCAAACTTCAAACCTAGCCTAATCTTAATTTTGTTCTCATCTTCACCAAATCACCAAATTTCATCAAAATCACAGCATCTTTTTTTCAAAATGGACTTGGGTATATTTACATAGAGTATAGGCAGAAGGCGTGTCCGTAAACCGATTTCGCCAATTTTTATATGCTAGCAGCTTGCAAGAAGGTTTGACCTGTATACCGAATTTCATTGAGTTAGCTTGCTTAGTTTTCTCGTAAACCTGATTTCAACAGACAGACACACAGACACACAGACAGACAGACAGACAGACAGACAGACAGACAGACAGACAGACAGACAGACAGACAGACAGACAGACGGACAGAGCTATATCGACTCAGGTGGAGACGCTGATCAAGAATATATATACTTTTCCATACCTGCCACGCCCCCTTCTATGCCTTACAAACGGAATGACAAAGTGAATATACCCTCTGTGTAGGGTATAAAGAGAGGCAATGTGTTATTGTTGTTAGATAAAGCGCCAACTTACCCTTCCGCTGAAACACTAAGTCGAGAAAATGGGAAGTTTACGATAAAGTTTTTGGCCCCTAACGTAACATCGATATTGCAACCTGTGAACCAAAATGTCATTGAAACTTTAAAGCGTTTATACAGAAAGCAGCTACTGTGTCGTCTTTTATCAGCAGACAGCAGTAGAATAGAAACGATGTTGAATTTTTTAAGGAAATAAATATAAAAGTTTGTTGCTATATGCTGGTAGAAACGTGGACTCTGTGGAATCTAGAAGCAATGAAAATTCTTAGCATTGGTAAAGCGTGTGACGAAGAGAATATCAAAGAGTGGCTGAATTGCGATAGTGAAGACCCTGGATTCCAAATTTTAACAGACGAAGAAATCATTGACGATTTGAACAGTAACGAGAAAGAAGATGAACAAGAGACTGAAACTGATGATGTGTGTTAAGTACCAACTCACGCAGAAGCTTTTGAAGCTCTACATGTTGCTTTTAAATGGTTTAAAAGACAGGACGAATCGGATCCCATACAGTTGTTACAACTGAAGCGCATCAATGGCTTGGCCGCAATGAAAAGATGTGATTCATTACGTCAAAGATCAGTAACTAATTGTTTCGAACCAAAATTTTAAATTACAAAGGTCTTATGTAATTCATTATCTTTATAGCTCGTAATTTTTTTATATCGTATTGTCTAAATGACGTACATATGTAAAGCCCTTTACACAATAAAAAAATATTAAATTTTACGGATTTTCTATTATGCGTTATACCTCTGTTTTTAATTGATTCGGACAATCGAGATTCTACTGTACTTGAAAAATTATAAAAAAACTACTATTTTTCGTAATAATTCGTATGCCTAATTTTTGATTCATTCCATTTAAACTGGAGAGAAAAAAAAAGTTTGTGTGCAGTGGGACATATTTTCAGTTGGGTTGTAGTCTTAAGCCGACTATAAAGTTGTAAAGTATTAATATAAAACTACTATTTTCTAACCTTATAATCGACTGCTCAGATGACGGTTATATATAGTATATATAGTTAGTTGGTTTAGTTAGTTATGTAGTCGTTGCGTTACAAAAGATTTATATCAGTAGGTACACAAAAAAAATATATTTTCTCAAATTATATCGTCGTTTCAACTACGTCAATGGGTCATTTGACTTATGAGTTATTGGTGCTGCTTGGGCGGTGCTGAAAAATAATTATCTACCATAATATTTTAGTATCTGCTGTCGTAAAAGTAACAATTAATTTATTCATTGTATGAGATATATGTATGTAGGTTTCAAACAGCCATAACTTCGTTAAAAATAATGAGAAAATAATTTATTTTGAGCAATTTGAAAATGAAGCTTTAAAATTTGAGAAATCACAATTGCTGAGATATAGAAAAATATCAGAAATCAGCAAGAGTTTTCAGTTTTTGATTTTTTGTTCAAATAACATTTTGACAACATTTTGGAATCATACCGTAATCTCTCAGAAAAAGTAAAAAAGATATTTTTAGAAGAAAACATTTTTTCTCGAGGTGGTCCTCTTTGGGACAACATTTTAGGTCCGTCCATGTTGAACATTTCAACTTAAATGTAAAAAAAAGGATATTTAGCTTTAATAAATTTAAAAAAATAGTAAGCAATATCCGTTTTTAGCACAAATGCGATGTTTTAAAAAATAAATTAATAAAATCAGTTTTGTATATTTTGCGCCAAAGCGTTACAAACCATTTCCATATAAGCAATTTTATATAAATAGTATAGATATCCTACCATATCTGAAATATTTTAGACAATTTGTGGCGTAGATGATGTGATCCCAAGAATTTCAATTACTAATTCTTAAAATGAATGATTACATCCGTCTTACTTTGGAAACTTTTTTACTCATTTCATATATACCTCCCGTTGAAACATTTAAAGTCCTCGAAAAAAAAACTGCAGATTTAAAGATTAAGATTAAATATAAAGCAAAGTACGGTTTCCGATAGAACTTAATTACAATGTATGTGTCCCATACGTCACAAAAAATTAAATCCGACAAGATCTTATTCACATAGCATAACTTTGTGTAATATCGTATATTTAAATTCTGTAGTACACTCTGAAAACGACCAATTTTGTAGAAAGTAACTCATATATTTTGCACTACAACAACGCGCCATTGTATAAGGTCATCATTGTTCAAGAGTTTGTAGCTAAAAATTCAACAAATGTCACCTACACCCGTAACCACCTGATATGACCCTGTCTAACATTTTCCTGTTCGCGTAGCTAAAATTATCATTAAGAGAAAGAGCTTTGAGTCAGTTGAAGCACTTAAGCCAATGGGGCCACTTTGAAGGCGGGAAAATAAATTTTTATGAATAAAAAATTTAGTTTCGTTTTATTTAAAAATTCCGGACTCTGTATTGTTATGTATTTTACAATCACGTCTAGAAAAGTTTAAGAGCTTGTCTGAAAATTAGTTTTAACACCCATCCGTCACAATAGCCCATGTTAAAAGTTGTTTATATATATTTTCTTTAATCATAATATAGAACCAAAACAGTCTTATCTGTACGAATGAAAATTTCAGTAAATCTAAATAAAGCGTGCTCCACATTTTTATTTATCTTTATTTATTTGAAAAAAGAACCCCAATATATGGAAATAATAAATTTTGCTTACCAAAAATCGAGAAAAGTTTTAACAAAGTTCCCTTAATCTGGAAAAGTGAAAAGAATGAAATTATTTCATTTTCAATATATGTAAAGGCTAAGATCGATCTTTTCCGATTTATAAAAATCGAGTTAAAATTGAAAGTTGAAATTATTTCAGTTGTGTTGACACGACGCGTTCGAAGCGAGTAACTGATCTACTCGTAACATTAAATTTTTCATTCACTCATTTGACAAACAACGAGTTATCATTTTCTACAATTTAAATTTTAACGATTTATTTGCTCTTGTACAGTAAAAAGTCTCTATATAAAAATTTAATTAGAACTTCAAATTGTAGATAAGCGTTTCTTTACATTTATAAAAAGAACACACCAGAATTATAACGCTGATAAGAAAAAGCTCTAATCATTCAAGTGCTCATTGCATAAGTGCAAATTTTTGAGTGGGTTCTCTTACCAGCGAACTGCACGTTGGGATGAGTGTTTTATTTTATTATCAGTTAAATCAACAAGATTGTGATAGCTGTTTATTTTTGTTGCATTCAATTATTTATTCACACGTTGATCGGACTATTTATTTTAAAATTCAAACCAAATGTTTGATTGTTCCAATATTTGTCCGATAAATGGTGGCTTTTATACATAGATTAAGTAAATGTTTACTTGTGTTTTACTCGTGCAGTGCAACTGTTTCACTGATAACATTTATCACTTTTCTATAACTGACCACTATAATTTGTTGTTTTTTCGTGTCGAACAGTATTTGCTATGAGCGCCACTGTTATCATTAAACGACCGCAAATTAAATTAAAGTTTATTTTTAATCTGAGAAATTTTTTGGGAGACCATTAGGTTAGGTTTAACTAGCAGTCCAGTAAACTAATTTGCAGACACACATAAAGCAGAGTTGATAACTTCGAAAATTGACGGCTCCGCTACTGCCACATATGTTACAAATGGGTTCTTTAATATTAAGGAGAATATAACATGTCCTACTGTTGCCTCAGCTAGATAGACTGTTAAAAAAACTCTCTAAGCCATCACACAATGGATGGGTTTGTGTGAAACGGCCGCCATATAAAGTAGTAATAGACTCTTGAAATTTGGTACAAATACTTTTAAGGTGAAAACAACAAAAACTTGTGAACATGGAAAAAATCGGTTCACAGACACGCCTACTTCCCATACGAAGTTCGGATGTGGATGAGACCTTTTTTTTAAAATGGGTATCAATTTCCATTAACTTAGCAATGTTGATTTCAAAAATGTTACAAATTTTGCGATACCTTTTATAGTTTTCAAGTTATTAGCGAAAAATAAAAAACGGTGGCCAATAGCGCTAGAGCCTTGAAATTTGGCACAGACGTTTTTTGGGTTAAAACAACAAAAATTTGTGAATATGAAAAAATACAGTCAACGGCCACCACTACCTCCCATACAAAGGTGTGATGTGGTTGAAAGTTTTTCCAAAAATAGGTATTTGGCATGCTGATTTCAAAAATATTACAAATTTTGCAATAACTTTTATAGTTTACAAGTAATTGGAGAAAACCAGTTTCAAAAGCTTATCTGTTCTGTTTTTGATAAGCATTTGAGCTTATATCTTTTACCCCAAGGGGGATAAGAAGACAAAAAATGTGAAGAATTAAAAATATTTTTTCCTTCAAATGTTGGTGCATAAAAAAAAATTCTTAAAAAAAGCACCTAAACCTTTGGCTTTTAGCTAACCATATCTGCTCACATTATATATAAGAAAATTTTTTAAATCCGGATGTATATATTTTTTTTTATTTTCTGTCAAAATTTGCAAATTTTCAACTTCTACCATTTTTCACTTTAATTTTCGAAAAATCCGCACAATTCATATAAAGGCGATAAAAAAAATAAATAAATTTATATAAAGCGGAAACAATATACTTTCCGCAAATATGCTACATTGTTGCATTTTGATTCAAACAAGTTAACTAGAACGGACTATCTAACAATTGCCTTTATAGAAAGTATTACGGAACATTTTTGATGTAGAAAGTGCAACTTTGAGCTCACTGTGTCACTAAACTCAATACAAATTTAAGTTTTTTATAGTTTTTTTTTTTATTCCCTAAGTATTTTCTGACGATTGTCTTAAAAAATTTTTCATACCCTAGCACTTTCATTTTCTTTCTACAAAAAGCAGCGTCGAACCAACAGCTTCTATAATCTACAAACGAAATGTCAGTAGCCAGTTAGGAAAGAACCTACCACCCATTTCATCTTCGACTTCTCTAGAGCTATCGTTTGATCCCATATTATTCTGCGCCACCCAACCAAAGTTTGATAGCTCCTGTGATTTTTTATCAATATTTAATTTGCAAGTCACTATGCTCACTCATTCGCCGAGTAGAAAGGGCATTGATGTGTCATTTCCAACGAGCTTGTCAACTTTCTCGTTGCTCTCAACACCTCTATGTCCTGTCACTCAGCAAAGAATCAGTATGATTGCACTGGCAATCTCATTTAGATACTGTCAGCATCTAGCCATAACACAAGAGTAATATAAGAAGCAGAGATGAAATATTTGATAGTGGACTGAAATAGATAGAATCCAATAACACATTTGGTTGAGTCTTAGTTGATCTCTTTAGAGAAAACACCGGCCCCCACTGTATGCGGCACTTGAACATAAAAAACTGAAGATATTTTTTGCTAAAATCACTAGCAGTTGCAACTGAAAACATTACAATTTTTAAGTTTTTTTTTAAGTTTATCGTTAGTGCGTGGAGTTTCAGTAAAAAACAAGACATTTTTTGCAAAAATGAGGAGAGAAGGAAAAAATTAGTTAGCGTCTTTGTTTGAGGAACTCCCTTCGAAGAGAGCAGAATTCAGTATCCGTTGGGAATACCTTACAAGTAACTTATGCCCCATATAAATATGGGGGTGCAAGCAAAGGACATTTATAATTTTGTATTCACCAGCAAACAGAAATATCCAATTCTGAGCAAAAAGCAGCAGTCAAGCGTAGTTACTATAATGGAAATTACAGGTCACTCATACGCCTTAGGTCACAAAAGTTAAAACAAGAATACAATATGTTTGTAGTGTATATATTTTGTAGTGTATATATATGTGTACTAGGTAGAAGCAACAATAAAAATTCGATTGCATTGCTTTAGTAGGTCATCAAAGTGTTGACGACAACAAATGCCAGACAGGTTGTTACCATAACACTACATACATTGAAAACAAACTCAATTAAATGCATGAAACCAGCGCACATGTCGTAGTTATTAAAGTGGACACTTTAAATTTTATTTAAAGAGGCACGCTAGTGCCCGGCAATATATGATTGACAGATCAATATATAATGTAAGTTCCTGAGTAAAACTTGTAGTACTAAAACCACCCTTAAATTAAAGTGCTCTACAATAATGGTTTAACTGTCTATGCTCTAAACTTTAGTAAGTAGCTATATTCGTCCTAAACCTCAATAAATTGTCGACGCCAAACAGTTCGGTCTAGAGCTTCCGGCGTTGTAAAGGAAGAAATTCTGGTTGTGATATTCAAAACATTCAAAGTATTTTAATACACAAGATTTTGAGCGGGAATGTTCAAGTACACACTACATCTCTGGTAAAGCCACAATTTCACATTTCAATGAATCTAAGTAAGAGGCTATAGTAAAGGAGCTAACAATATTTTGCTAGATATTCGTTGGCTTATATGTAAGTATTTTAAAATTAAAGTTAGTGGTCAATCCGTCATTGAAAATCTGTCAAAACCGGATGAATGGTCGGTATGAATGGAAAAGATGTTCGTCAAGTGATCAGATCAGATTAAGTTATTTACCCAACGGTACCCACTTTAGTTGTACCTTAAATTAGGTTTCTTTTTTCGAACGAAAACGGAAACCAAAGCTGACCATAGCTGACCCTCTTTGTGCGTTTTTATATAATAGAAGTCAGAGTGAGGTCGAAGTTTGACAGTTTGAAAGGACATATTAACTCGCTTCTAGTGAGTACTTTTCTAAATTAATTAAAATGTTGCTTAGGCGGCGTGCTCGACAGACGGCGCAATTCAATATTAGAATGAAGGTGTGATCAGTTCAGATGTTTCGTTGAATTTAAGACGGGGGCGTATGTGTATGTTACCGGCCAAACTAGTTTTTAGGATAAACTAGTTTTTCCTAGGCCAAACAAGTTCATCCGAAGCTTGTTAGGATGGATTAGCTTAGCCTAGGATAAACTATGGATATTATTTCCTTTAACAGTCTCATGACCAATTTTTCTGAAATTTTAGTATGTTGGAGTAAGTGGGCAGCCTTCGGCCACGGTTCACGGCTTACATTCTCAAATATTTGCAATGCCTGCTTTGCGGAGGCCTTCAGCCGTGGTTCATAATACTATGTTCAACACAGGCTTCGCTAACACACTAGTTTTGGATATTCTGTTGTGAACCGTGACCGAAGGCCGCCGCGAAGCCTATGCTGAACATATTGTAGGATGCAAACCTTGAGTTGCGGCTGACGGTCGCCCATTTATCCTAACATACTACAATTTTCCAAGGCTAAATTGGTTAATCCCAACACGCTTCGAATGAACTAGTTTGACCTAAGAAAAACTTGTTTATCATTAAAACTAGTTCGGCCGGTAGTATATATATATATATATATATAAATGTGTGGATAAGCTTAAGGTTATGTTACACTTTATGTTATGAAAACTAGTTTATGTTATATGTTGTTGAATGGATATTAATGATAATGTGGGCTACCGGTTCCAAACTGAATAGAGCCTTATTGGTTGTAGCTGAGCTACGTAGTCTGGCTGGAAGCTTTTTAATACCACGGGTAGATAGGATTCTCAGCTCACCTATTGGATTTTGATCTTCGGAAAGTTTCGTGATGGCTGAAGCTTATAACTAAAATTAAATAAAATCGTCACACGTAATATACTACACTAATACCAAAACACATCGAGATTTCACAAAAACTGCATTGGAAGATGGGAACTCTACACCAGAATTTGTACTAAATATTTGTTAATTTTATAATTTAGACTTTGTCTAATTGAAATACAACATAAATTTTTTGCATTGATAGTGAACCATTTTTGATAGCAAAAGTGCTCAAAATATATCCTAACTTTTATTATAAGTGCGATAATGTGTAACTAGGTTTCATTTTCACAGCTTAACCACTGAACCGATTTCCGGTACAAAAAGTTCACTTTAAATGTTACAGCTTTGCATTTATAGCAACAGCAGTTCAGTAAATGGACTTTTCTATACCAAGGGCCTTGCAAAGTGAGATTTGGCAACGGGGCGTGGTAATCCTTACACAACGAAAACATTTAAAACCCAATATATTGGCAACTATAGAAACCACATGTTTTGTGTACTAAGCACCTTTCAAATGTGGGCGGGAACGGTGCGTGGCCCCTCCCATACAATGTAAGCACTTAAAATGCTATATCTCAGCACGTATTACAACTATAGTTGTTAAATTCGTTACATGTACTTTTTCTGCTAAAAATATGGTAGTGCAACGAACTTATCGAACACGTTCGAACTTTTTCCATGGGTAGCAAGTCAGACTCGAACAACTCGATTCGTTTGACTCAACTCATATTCAATTCGTTCGTTGTCCGTATCATACGATTGTATATCATGAGTTTCGAGCTACTGATTTGATCGAGTTTCGATTTTTTCCCCACTGTACGACTTGTACGCAGCCATAAACAGAAGCAAAATATCAAGATGTGAGCGAACAAATCGAATTGAACGAACTGATTTGCATCGAGTTAAGCGAAGTTGGTTCGGTGCTGAAATTTTGTGAAAAGCTCGTGAGTTTCGAATCTGTTCAAACGTGTTCGGCTCGTTGCACAGCCATAGTAAAAAGGAACTCGCTAAATGTGGGTAGGAAGAAAGAAATCTTCACTTGTCGCGTAGTGATCATTTGAGCAATTAGCTTTGAAACAGTTTTGGCGAACTTGAGAAACAGTCTCTTGATGTGTAAACTACAAGAAATACCAATATCGACTCGGAGCACCACCTCGATGTGGATTGCATTCGACTCAAGATAGTTAACATTCGATAAGTCAGCGCAATAATCAAAAAGTTGGCAATATATAAAGGCAAGAACAACTTTATTCAGGACAGCTACCTCGACGAAATAGAAAGATAGAAAGACAAAGCTATAATAACACTTACTCCCAGAGCTCAATCGAATCTAAATTTCAAAACATCGAGACTTTATTTCAAGCACAAGTGAGACCTGAAACCACTAAATGAGTGACGCAACTAGTGATATCATAATAAAGGGGAAACTCATAAGCACGCAAGAGATATAGCAAAACAAGGAACCAAAGGTATGCAGCGCTTAATAAAAAATGTGCAATGACTCGGCAGCAAAAAAAAAACATGGCGTAGAGTTTAGAGACCTTCGGTATAATTGGTCAATTAGCAACAAAATCGGGATTTTATATATTGACTACCAAATGTCTCCAGTGAGTTTCCATTCAATTCTACTAAGTTTAATCCAATTCCTAAAGAAAATTCACAATCGCGTCCGATTCCATTAAATGTTGACTGACAGTTTGAATTGCCAACTTTTGAATTTTATAAAGAAAATAAAAAATGCCACAATTAATTTCTTTTTTTTTTGTTTAACCAATATTTTCCTTTCTGAAATTCAAAATTAAAAAAATATTTACTGTGCATTTTCCACATTTTGGATTTTTATTGTTTTTGAAATGCATTTCTCTTGCAATTTTGAAATAACATTTTCCACTTGAAGTTTTCTTTACAAATGCAATATTTCAATTAGAAAAATATTTTGAATTACAAAATGTAATTAGTTGTCGCATTTAGATGCCATACAACGGAGAACTCTTGTGCTTTGTTGCATGAAATTCGAAGTGAAATTCACATTGGGAAATTTGAACTTTTGCCAAGTTTTTTGTTTTTTTTTTTTTTTTGATAAATTGATAGAATTCATTTATTGTTTTAGTGTCTTTGGACGCGGCAAATTAAAAATGTGAATAAAAATACAACATGAAAGACCCCAACATAAGAACTACGACATTTTTAATTTAAGCGCGCATTTTTTTTTACATTTCCATTTTTTATTTCATTTCTTCTTTTTTTAATTTATATTTAGCATATGGCCGAAAATTGTCAACATTCTGGATGTGACCAACAGATGTACCGACACCAGCAGCAGTCAGTGATAATTTATGTGTTTTCAAAAATTTAGTTCTTGTGATAAAACTTACAATTTTTCGTTTGTTTTTTTTCTTTTCTTTGTCTATTGCATTTATATTTTTAGGCGCAAAACAAAGTTTTAGTTTATCTGTTGTTCTTCGCAAGTGTTCTTTGCTAAGCGAATTTTGTATTTGTAACCGTTAGTTTTTGAACGTTTCACCCATGAGACATCGCGTTTTGTACTGATTCCATATTCAAGTAAACAAAATGGTTCAACCCCTCGGTATTGACTGCGACTGCTGCTACTGTTGCTGCTGTGCTTTGGAATGACACAGCTCGGCACCACAACACAACGCACACTATGTCCGTATCCAAAGCCACTCCATATCATCCCCAAAATAGAGCGCACGAGACTTAGGCAGAAAAGCGCTCGAAGTCAGCAGCATGGTGTAGGGCAGCATTTAGGCAGCCGAAAGGGCGAACGGGTGCACAGAACTATTGATAACAATAAAACGAAGAGAGCTTGAGTGCAAAAGTTGCTTTGTATACCGTCAATGAGGAAAATATTTTCACATTTGCATATACAAAAAAAAGAAAATTCTTAATTATATTTGCGTAAAATGTGATATGAAATAAAGAAATTATTTTGTTTGAGATAAACCGAAATTGTGTAATGGATATATATAGATGTATTGGTGATTGTTAAAAGGGTGGTTCTTAAGTCTTCTGATTTTAGTTTCTGTGCATTGAATTACTCAACGTGGCTTGCAAAAATCTGGCGAAACCCAAAAATTTTTGAAAACGGCCGACTTGGGTCCTTTCAGTAGATTAAATACTCAATAAACTTTGTTGTTGTTTTGCGTAGCTTGCATTAAAGCACCAGGTTTTATCCCCAATAAGTACTGAGTTTTTATTTTAAAATATTTGTTCATATGTATGACAAAAATGTAAATTTATGTTACGAACCTTATGAGTAAAGGTATTGCTAATCTTACTGCCGATTTCTTTGGGTCAAATTATGAATTACCTAATAATAATAGTCCCACAGTCTCTAACAACTCTGTTGATCCAATACATTTTGGATCGCTATCGGACGATATTTTAAATGCGATTCAAAGCCTTCAAAACTCGATCTAAATTTATTTTGATGGTTTTGCTGCATTTTTCTTAAAAAATTGTGCGATCAATCTAACATTTTCTTTAAAGTTATTTTTTAATTCTTCTCTTCGTTCGGGTATTTTGTAAATTCTTGGAAAATATTCTTTATTACTCCTATTTACAAATCGGGAAGTAAAAATGATTTTGAAAATTACTGACCTATTGCTAAATTAAGAGATATTTCTAAACTTTTTGAACTTCGCAACAACCATTTTAACGTTATCAAAAATAAAAAGTCACAAATTTTTGTAAATTTAAGCTGAAAAATCAAAAAAGATTTTCAACAATGTCAAGGAAACCAATCAACTTCATTGTCTTTTTATCTCAATATGCATCCTATATGATTTGCTTCATATTTTGATAGATTAAATATTGATAAATGTTTCGAGGTGGTCCCAGTTTACTGAAAAATATTCATAGCGGCACATGAAAACTTCTGAAATTGATTTTGATTTTTCAGAAAAATTACAAGGGTAATCTTCCGTTTAGAAAGTCCACTCCAGATGTTGCTGTATAAAGCTGCAAAATATACGGAAATTAAGAATTTGAATATACAGTAGACAATAGATCAGCCATTTGGAGTCAGAAGGAAACTAACTCAGTGACTTGGCTCATTTTTAGCACGCAGATCAAGAAGCAATTGCTAGTGGTCTATCTTTATACACAACCACGATCGACTTTCAAATAAATCAAAAATGAACTTCTTTAAAGTGGCAGACTTCTGAACTGAGAATGAGTTGCCTTTTAGCAATTACCAATTCGTTTGTATATAGCTAGAGTTCACCCAGTGGTTGAAATTCAACCAACTTTTAAGTATTTAATATGAAAATACTGATATAAGACAGAGTAGTTTTTTGTCATCGCTCCAAAAATTTAAATCATGGTATCGTGTTGTTATATCACTACCACTATCTCTTTCTCTTCCTTAGGGTACAATCTATTCCATACCAAATTTCTTCAAAATCGGTCAATTAGCTTAGTTCTGAAAACATAGTTTCCTACTGGAGCTTTCCTCAGAATCCAGTTAGTTTAGTAGTGAAAACGCTTTTTCCTGTTAGAGATGCTGCCACGCCTACCAAAAAAAATTTAGTTTTTAGAAATCTTTTTTAGAGTTCAATCAAAATCGGTTAGTTAGTTAAAGAGCAACGTCGCATATATATGTAAGATGCGTGGCACCGCCCACTTAAAAAAATAAATTTTACTAAAGAATCAATTTAACTCAATACCAAATTTCATCAAAATTGAAGAGTCAGCTCAGCCGAGAAAGCGTTTTTTTCATTAACGATGGTGCCACGGCCGCTTAAAGAAATCAAAGTTTCTATTGTAATAACATTTCTTAGGGTAACATCTATCTCCATACCAAATTTTATTAAAATCGGTAAATTAGTTTATCCGTGGAAACGTTTTTTCTGTTAGGGGCGTGGCAGCGCCTACTATAAAAAAATAAAGTATACGTGTCCCCCTTCTCTTCACCATTAAGCAATTATGTTGTGTTATGGCTGAGAAAGAGCGTTGCAACCGTTTACCAACTGTGTATTTATATATAGATATATATTTTTTACTGATATCGGTTTTACGTTAAAGTGATTTACAAAATTGTGGAACAACAATTTTGAACCATATTATTACTAACCGCAGTTATTGTTTAGTCTAGCAACAATATCTGGCACAACAAGGTTTCTGTAAAATTAAATAAAATTATTTTTAGAAAATGTTAACAATAAAATTTCAGTGCAGTATTTGACTGAAATGCTTGACATTCATAGCTTACTGAAAATGTTCTACAACGATCAAAAGTTCTTGGAAAGGCGATATTATAATATTGTTAAATATTTACTCGATTCACTGATATATTTGCAGCAATTGTTTCCACGATAATTTAAAACAGCTACTTTTTCTGCCACTCTGATGGTTTCAACTTCGATGCTTAACAGCATTATCCATTGATTCCCAATTCCATTTTAGCGATTTAGGAATTCCTTCGGAGATAAATGTTGGTAAACGCTTGTACTCGTAAATTGTGTAGCAAAGAAAAACTAACTTCACATTTGACTGTGAGGCGCACAGACGTACCAATTCGAAATCTAAATGGACAGAACTCTTTTATTTGTTTCCAATATAAACTTTTTTTTTTGAAAATTATTCGTTTTAGTTTAAGTTCTATATGAGCCTATCTTACGATAAAACTTAAAAATCGGAAACGGTTTTTTGCTATGAGCCTTAGTTCCGGAGATACTCGTATCATATCTCGAAAACTGAAATTTCAGATAGTGGTCAGATTTTTTAAATTCACTGAGGCTCACTCAAATTTATTGAAATAAGCAAATATACACTTATTTGCTTATTTGGGACTTAAACTTTTACAAAGTAATCAATGCACTTAGTTGTACAGGAAGTGCTTTATGGGTTAAAATACTGACAAGTTTCAAAACGAAAGTTAATAGTTGTGTCTGTTTACTCAACAATAGTTAACTAAAGGCGCTTTTTCTTGCCTAAATCTGCCTGACTTGTGTCTGTTTTAAATATGAGCTCAAAAATGAGAAAAATAAACAGCTGTTCGCTCTCTCTCCAAAAAATAGTTAACAAAAATCGCCTCGAGAGTTTTCGTGGTTAAATTTTGTCAAGTGTCAAAAAATAAACAGCTGTACAAAAAAATAAATAAATATTCAATATCTACGTCTTGACACTCAAAATAAAATTTATACCCTTTCCGTTTTTGGCAGGTTTTTGACATGTAGACAATTTAACTGCCCTTTTAACTAATGCCTATCTGTTTACTTTTTATAGTTAAATATTTTTTTGAGAACAATTGCGCTCTTCTCGCTCAAATTATTTAACTACGGACTTAACTACAAATAAAGGGTGTTTTTCTTAGAGGTTTGTTTTTCGAATAGAGATAAAACTGGCATTTTATGGTCAAATCTGGCAACTCTAATGTCATTTATGTTCAGTTTGGTTTGCCATTTCATCATAAACAGGTTGACAAAAGAACAACGCTTGCAAATCGTGCAAATTTATTTCGAAAATAATGGTTCAGTTCGCGAAGTTTACCGCAAGCTCCGTCCATTTTATGGTCGACATAATCGTCCATCAGAGCAATTAATTCGGTTAACCATGGATCGTTTTCGCACTACGTTTACTCTATGTGATAATACGCATCCGCAGAGACGTCGAACAGTGCGCACCGAAGAAACAATTGCCGCTGTAGAGCAAAATGTTGAAGAGGACCCGAATGAATCGATTCGCCACCGTGCACAGCAATTGGAGCTTTGTCCATCAACTTTATGGAAGATTTTGCGCAAAGATCTTGGCTTGCGACCTTACAAGATCCAGCTTGTGCAAGAATTAAAGCCGCGAGACCATGCAATGCGTCGTGATTTTGGTGTATGGGCCGAAAATGAGATTGATCTCGATGCTGATTTTCATCGCAAAATTTTGTTCAGTGATGAGGCTCATTTTTGGTTGAATGGCTACGTCAACAAGCAAAAATGCCGCATTTGGAGTGAAGAGAATCCACATGAGACCCTTGAGACGCCATTACAACCACAAAAACTGACTGTTTGGTGTGCTCTATGGGCTGGTGGAGTCATTGGGCCATACTTCTTCCGAAATAATGCTGGAGAGTCAGTTACCGTTAATGGAGACCGGTATAGAGCCATGATAACCGACTATTTTGTTCCCGAATTGGATGGCATGAATGTGGATGAGTTGTGGTTCCAACAAGACGGCGCTACATGCCACACAGCGCACGTCACAATCGATTTATTGAAGGAAACATTCGATGAGCGCATAATTTCGCGGAATGGGCCTGTCAATTGGCCACCAAGATCGTGTGATTTGACACCATTGGATTATTTTCTTTGGGGATATGTGAAGTCGCTCGTCTACGCCAACAAACCAGAAACGTTAGGGGACTTGGAAGCCAACATTCGTGGCGTTATTGCCGACATACGGCCCCATATGCTCGAAAAAGTGGTTCAAAATTGGACCTGTAGAATTGGCTTTATTCGAGCCAGCCGCGGCGGCCACATGCCCGAAATCATATTTAAACATTAATGGCATAAAACTATCCTTCCAATAAAGCCAAATTGATGGACATTAAAACGATTTTCTTGTGTTTTATTTCAATTCGAAGCTCTATACCTCTAAAAAAAACACCCTTTATAACTACGAAAGTAAACAGACACAACTAATATTTTCGAATATTTAACAACGACAGACAGTAAATTTGAAATTTGTATTTTTTTATTCGAAATTTCACCTAAGTATATATATTATGTCATGAGCGTTAAGAAAATGCTTTTAATATCTTGTGTAAAGTTGTGCATCTATACTTTAGCTTTTAAACTATGGCTACCGATACGTAGTAATAAAGAACTTACCCACACAGTATTGATTTGTTTTTGAAATTGAAAACTTTTTTTCTCTTGTTACGCCAGATTTTGTATTGGAACATCTGAGCGACATCTTCCTTCTGGTCTCTTGTTCGCACCTCACCCCTTTTGCAATTTGCAGCTCTCTTTCTTTTGTATGATCTCACAGATTACGCCACTAATCCAAGGACTTTTATTTCATGTATAATTCCAAGTTTAGTCTCACTCGCTGCTAGAAACTAATTTTTAACTTTTTCCATTTCAGTTGAATTGAGCTTTAGGGAAAGCGTTGCCACTACTATATCTCTGTGCTTCGTGGATAAATTCACCCCAAAGACAGTCATCCTAGCGTTTATATAGGGTAAACTGTTTAGTCTTTAGACATATCTGCTGAATGTTAAATATATTAGGCCGGTTAGAAGTCCAATAATGTGGTTTTCGGAGCCGTTTTCGACTGTTTTTTCAGGGTATCTTAATTAGTGATTCACCAAGAACGGATAAATATCGTTATCGGGACCGAGAAAAATAGCGAGACGATGTCAAAAAAATTCTTTCTCATACGACCGAGGACAAGAACGATAAAGGTCTGGCCGATATCTCGTTTTTGACGATAATGTAATGTTTTTCTGCGATAGGCACTAATTTATCGCTGAGAACGAAATTCAGCCAGAACTTCCATAATACAAAAACACTTAAAACACAATATCGTGTATATTGTCTATGTTAAGTGCCTCACGAAATCTGGACGAGATTAGACAAAGAGGCGTGGCACCTATATAGATTATAAACACTTAAATCCAAGCAACTAGCTAAATGTAGGCAGTGTTGGCTAATAAGTCATTCAACAAAAACCTTTACGTAGGTATTCTTGCAAGTTATGGCAAGTTGTGAAATATCGTACATGGACCCAATTGCCTGCAGTAAAGACTGCGTAAAATGTAGACGTGGTTTTACAACGGACAGTGTGCGGGAGAGCATCTGGTTCAGGTAGTGTTATATACATAAAATGTGAACGAGAATTATCGGCGATAAGGAGACTATAACGATACAGTTTAAAAATTTCTCGTACGAAAACGAGCACGAGACTATAAGCTTGGCACAATTACGAGGACGATACAATAAATTTTGAATTAACGCATCGTTCTCGTATCGGTGAAGCATTAATCTTAATACGGAATTGGTCTATCTGGTTATTCTGTAAAATGATCAGGATTTGTGTAACTGTGCAAATGAGTTAGCCTGATTTCTAGCACTGATGCCATGTCGGCCTATATCGTACTTGAGGTTATGAGGTTGTTGTCACACTCCACGTTAGCGTTGATGTCCATATGGCCAAAAATATGCTCTCTTATGAAAGAAATTTGCTGTCGTTGAAAGTTAACTATAAAAGTCTTCTGACATTGTAATGTCAGCGTCTTCAGTTGGAGCATAAACTGGGAGGCTACTGAAAAACTGAAAAGTTTGAAAAAGTCACAACTGCTCGTTTTTAATCTTTTTTTGTAGACTATAGAGCATTTTCCAGAGAAAAATATGTCAATGTATGATGTCCAGCAACGAGCAAAATACAATTGCGTGGTTCAAAAAATGTGGAACAGTCGCAGATATTCCGATAGAGATCGGAAGTGTTACGCCAAGTTTAAGCGAAGTTTAAGCTGTTTTGGTAACAGTTCAGCTTTAAATTCTTTATTATATTGAATAGACATAGTATGTATATATGTGATCTTTTGAATAAATCATGTAAATACATTCATCTATATACGATATTGTTAGCTCGTGACATTGTCAGTAATATCGTACTTTTGAAGCGCTGCCTAAGGCTGTGTAAACAAAATGTACATAAATATTGGATAGTCAAAAATAAAAATAAAACCTTAGTTTTAATTTCTAATCGTTAAAAAGCAAACTCATAACGAAAACATCTACTTTAGTATCATATTTGCTAAATTTGATTACGGTATCTCTTCGCGCCTACCCCATATTTGTGTATTCACTATCATTGCAGCTTCTTTATCACTTGCTGGCTGACAACTTCGCTCTCTGTTAAAGTTTGTAAGATTCTATTAATTTTAATTCTTATCACTCTGTTCGAACAGGAGACCATAATGTCTCAGAGCAGCGCCTACGTACGAGTATCTCAATTGAGAATACAACAATTTTACTTAACACTTTTATTTAAAACAACAACAAAGAAAAAACAAACGAAAAAAAAAACTTTCCTGATAAGATGTTACTCGTAGCTTTTAACGCGCCCACCCCCACTCCATATGTGCGCCTTTTGTCTTTGCTTCACATTTTGTTTTCGTATTCTTTTTACCCGGTTATCTCGTTTGGCGGTATAAATTATTTTACTCATTTATTATCATTTCCCTCAACCCCAAACAATCAGAATAATAACAAAAACAAAAAAAAAAAAACAAAAACAGAAATTACTAACTGAAGGCCACGCTGATTACTTCGATTTTTCATTCACTGGAGCAACACCAGAAAAAATAAAGAAAACGTTCATTGATTTCAGGCTTAACGTTAACTTAGTAGGTAACCAAAAAAAAAAATTCCATTTCTTATCAGCAGATGACACGCGGCTGCCTAGTTACTTGAATCAAACGATTTTCTTCACTCCTACTCTCGCATTACATGCTCGCCTGTACGTTTGAGTTTGAGCAACATTTGAGTACAGGGCTTCATTTCCGAAGATCTAAAAGATTCTTTTATATAAATAGCGATTATTTCCACTTTCACGTTTAAGTGTTGGATTCAGGGTTGGAAATGGACCTGGGCATTCAAGAAACCACACAGTATAGCTTAATAATGGGTATTCAAAAGTTAAAAAAAGAAATTCATATTAACTTCGTAGAGAAACACGGATCAGAGATCTGGATTCAACGACTCATATAGAATAAGATACAAAACCTCCGTTATCTTATCACTTTTTCGAGAAAACATCTTATCTCTATTATTTGAGAATGACCATACCTATACTATATTGGATAAACATCTCTGACTAGAAAATTTCAGTAGGTGCTAGTTAGGTTCACATTGGTCTAATCTGACCTTTGGGGCCAAGTACAAAAGCTCGACTTCAGGCTAATTTGAATTGCTTAATAGTAATACCTAATCATGCCATTTATCTTGTATTTCACAGGATATTCCTGTATTTTCAGCTAATAAATATCCTGCAAAAAAAACACTGCTGTATTTTTGTGAAAAATCCTGTAACTATGCTGTACCCATCCTGCTTTACTTCCATTGATTCTAAACTTCATTATTTCGCTCAGTGTGTTCTTGTAAGCTTGTGTTCGTCAACCCTTACGCTGAGAACGTGATCCAAAGTGTTCTACAAATAAGACATTACCATATCAATTATTTTTCAAGTTTTGAGAATTTTGTATTTGTTGCGAAACGATGGGTTGAAATTTTTACTCATTCGGAAACTGAGCATTGCGATTACAAAGGAATGGCAGCAATAGTGGATTGTTTTTTGTTTACCCGGCACGACCGCCTCTGTGGAACGAGTATTCGGTTCCATCAACAAGACGTGGACAGATGAAAAATCTGAGCTAAAAGTAGAAAGTTTGAAAGCCATTCTGACCGCTAAGACCAGATCGTGCATTTATTTTATTTAAATCGAATGACAAATATTGTTGAAACTCAAGGTGGAACTGTACGAATCGAAATCGAATCAGACGATGAAATACATAGACGAATTCTTTGATTAAATTTAAGTGACAAAATATTAATTCATACACAACAATTAGTATCTAATTTTGCTTAAAAAAGAAAAAAGATTATATCCTGTAATAATTCCTGTTTTCGGAAAATTAACTTCTGTAAAATGACATTTTTTCTCTAATTTATCTTGTTTTTCCTTGAAAAATTTATGGCATGGTTGGTAATACCTGATGCCAATCATCAAAACCTATATAATATGCGTTAGACATACCCAATACCAGCCACATGAAGCAAATACAGTAGAATACCGATAATTCGTAATAGCAAGGAACCAGCAATTTTTTAACGAATTACAGAGGTTATATAAGAAGAATACGAATTAATTGGTTTTTTTCACTCCTAGACTCTCTTTTTCACACATCTCTGGTAAAACAAACTGACCACGAAAAACCAAAAAAATTCCATCAAAAAAAGGGAACGGTAAACATAGCCTTTAGCTGCCTACTATAATTGATTTTTTTTTTCAAACCATTGTTGCATAAAATTTTACTTTGCATTACGAATTATAAGAGGTTGTCAAATTCAATTAAGATTTATAAGATGTTAAACAGACCTTATATTGAAAAAAATTCGAATTTGCGAGGGAACCAAAATGTATGAAATTTTTGCGAATTAAAGCGATTTTTTAAAGGGGCCAACAGTTCGCTACGAACTATTAAGATTTTCGAATGAACGGGGTAAGAACTATCGGGTATTCACTATATTTAAAGCATAAGAATGTTTCCGTATTCAAATTATTCAGGCATTACACACAACACTAATTATGGCTTAACATGCTTCTAACATAGTATTTTTTTTAGCCGATTACGCATTCGGCTCTTATTCGAAAATCGCTTCATTCAGAGTGACCTCAATTGGAAGAGCTTTCGAGGAAATTCTCTTGCGCCAGAAAATCAGGCGACACTTCCTTCCTACATCATCTATGTATGTACGCATATGATAAATTAAAGATTTTAAGTGAGCTTTGCTTTAATAGCGATGGTTTTTAATTTTAGTCCAAAAGAGTTCAAGCTTCACGACTTGCCCTTATCGAGGGGGAAGCTTCGACGAAAAGCTAACTCGAGTTACGTAGGGGAGATCCAATCCATGCTTAGTAGTTTTTCACCCAATTTCATCGACTTTCATACTCGTACAAGTGCCCTTAGGAAGCCTAGAAAGTTCAGGGTTCATAAAAAATTTATCTATTAACTACTATTTCTAAGTAAAAAAAAACATAGATCCCTGTGATTCATATCACAAATATTCCCCATACTAGGACTGAACCCTCACTACTAGGATTAAAGTCCCAAGTAGGCCAACCCTATTTGAGATGAACTTACGATTGCCGCTCTTGAGTGAAAAATGTTTGCGCACCCAAAACTATGAAATTTTAAATTAGGGATGACGAAGCATGCAAGCGTGCACGTAGTGTTGATTCGAATTTTGGCGCATCTATAATGCGTTTGTTTACGTTTTACTTAAAAACGAGTGCAACATGATGCTGTGAGATGACGAATCGCATCCGGTGTTTTTAATAAGTAAATCATGAACATTAAATGAATTAGCAGTAAATGTGTAAGCCATAATAAAACTGAGACTTAAATTAATCAAAACTTTATTGAGTGGTCTTAGTATGCCATATTAAATAAGCATTTTCAATAAACCTAAAGAATTATAAAGTATACAAAGTTTTATGCAGAATAAGTCCATGGACATTAAACTTTTTACAAGAAAATAATCTCAGTGGTGTAGAAATTTTGATTTGAAAAGTTCCCGCCTCATAATATGGAAAACGTCTTGCTCTCGGTATTGTGGTAGGGTAGTTTCATACCGATCCACGATACAGATTTGCAAATGTTTGGTTTTTCCAAAACTTGTTAGGCTAAGAATATATATGTATGTATCGGCCAAGCCTTTAATTGCATGTCAACGTCGGGGGCCTAGTAGGAATTGAAAAAATTCGGAAAAGCCGCTAATTGACAATATTTATTTTGCGAACTTGACAACCCTGTGAACAGGGTTGGTGCTAGAGCTTTTGGCGCCCTACTCAAAGTTCGTTTCGGCGCCCCATTTTTATGAGAAAAAAAAAACAGCAAAAAGTTTTACTTATAAAAACATTTTTGTTCAAGTTTCTTTCATTTTGACATTGGCGATAACATATACTCGGTGCAATTGCATATGAGCATGCTAATTTTGGAACAATCATCCGTTAAAAAAAAAATGAAGTGAAATTATAACTAAGAAAAGTTACATATGTTGTCTATAATAAAACAATGTATTTTGTGTACTCTAAGCTGTAGCGTACCTAGGGGATGAAGGAGTGGACTGCCGCCCCGTCTTCAAGGCTAGGGGTTTTGAAAGTCCAAAATGAGGACCTTTTTAGTGAATGAAACTAAATCAATGTAGTAAATGTGAATGTGGTGGCGGTAATTTCCATAGTTTTAGTGAAATAAATTTTATTTTGCTTGATTTTTTTTTTTTTGGTGAGGTAAATAAAATTTTGGTTAAAAAACACCAACAATTTTTTCGGTAGGAGCGACAAATAATTTTTTTGCACCGAGCGCCCGATATGCACGATACGCCTCTGACTCTAAGTACATATGCAAACTTAAATTGTTTATGAAAAGGGGATCATATTTCCATCGCCAGCCTTCGCTTGTACTTAAGGACTTCTGAAATTTCCTTGCTTTGGTTTCTGCAAAGGTTGTTATGAATTTATCGAAATGAATTTTTTGGTAAATGTCGCTTTCTATGGTCAGCATAGCCAGACCGGACCACCTTTTTTATGACATTGTAGAACGCAAATAATTTTTTATAAATTTTAATTTTAAAATGCTGAGTTCCCCACCAGCAACCGTAATTCGTAAGGTAGTATTCGCAATGCAATAGCTACGTTTGGAGCAAAAAGTTATGGGCTAGATATAAGTTCAAGTGCTTTTAATGGTGTAGTTTTTGGCTCTATTAACTAAGATAGCGCAGTTGATTCATCAAACCTTTCGCAAGGGTAAGTGTCATGGCTATCATTTTCAGCAAGGATTAAGGCTAGTTGTTTACATTTTTCGCTCATGTCAACATTTTTAATTTTAAGGGGTCCGATGTCACTTAAAAAAGAAAACTGGTTCTTACGACTTCTCAACAGTTCAAATCGTTGACTTACAAACAATATTGCTTTATAGTGACATTCTATCTTAAACTTGCTTTCAGGACCCAAAGATTTTTTTCCGAAATTTTTCAATTTCAACAAGGCCATGTCATAATTAACCGGCCTGATCGCGGCCACTTAGCAACCCTTTACAATGATTTCGGGTAGCCGCGTTTCAACTACCTTAGGGACTTCACTGCAATGCATTCAAGCAGACATTACTTGGTGATATCCGAAGTGCATAATCCATTTGCGCCGATTGTTTTGAACTGAAGTTGGATCTTATCCTGGACCAATACATTTTTAAAACTCGACGAAGATAATTGTTGGTAAGCAGTTGCAAATTGTGTAGCAGAGCGCTATTCGTTAACCAAGTATCATAGTCGTACAAAAGCACTGGCATCACATATGTATGACTCTAAGGCTTTGAGCATTGTTGCTGTTGACAGGAATGATGACTGCTAGACATTACGAAGGTGAACGGAGGTACCATTCGCTTTGTTGATTCTAGAATGTATGTATGTCCTTATTAGTACCGCCATCAGATTCTATGACGCGGCCAAGTGGATGGACATTAATGTGAGCTTCTTTAGCATGTTGGAGTACTTGGTAACGACGATTAGAAAAAGCGAGGTCTACAATTGAATCCCACGATTTCTAGAGTCCAGAGCTCTGCTGAGAACATTATTCAGTACTGTCAGAAATAAGATTGGTGACAGCGGACAACCTTGACACGAATTCTCTTCGTCGAAGATTCTCTGAAAGTAATCATGGAAATTTCTTTGTATTTGTTTAATGTATAGTATCTTGAGCTTGAGAGGAGCCTGTAGCTGACTTTACGTCAAGCAGCACATTTTTCAAGGGTCTCTTCAAACAGATATGATCCAACTGGTTTTCTGTCTGGTAGTCAGGTGAAACCCATATATTATTATGTTCAAGTTTATTCTGAGATAAAGTTCTTCTAATTATAAGGCTTGTGTCACTGCAGAACTGGTTTAAAAGTTCGTCGATTTCGTTTTCGGTGCCGATGCCTCGATGACCCATAATATGCTTGCGGTTACTGTTGTCGCGTCTGGCTTTAGTGCAGTAATCGCCCATAACCATACTATAAGTATGTATTTTTTATGTGAGTAGTTGGTTATAAAACGATTTTTTCCTTGTAATGGGAGCGCCCTGAGTTGAACTATAGACTTGCTATACTGCCATGTTCTTAGTTCAGCATTCATTACAGGTTCCCAATTCATTAGTGATTTTGTAAAAGGTTTGCTGAGGATTCCGTATCCTTCACGGTGCTTGTAAGATCGGTCAGAGTATAAAGTTTTTCTCTAGAGTTCATTAGTGTTGTCAAGTCTTACATTTAAATACAGTTGTTTCATTTTCGATTACAGTTGAATCTCTTTCAACTAAACATGAATTTCGCACCTCCAAGTCTGATGTACACGCTGTCGAACTAATAATTGAGGAAAAAAACTTTTTCTCTGTGACCCTACATAAAAACCTGGTATAAGGTACAACCCTTCGTGATTAGTACTGATATTCAGGCCGTTCTTAACTTGGGATACATAAACCTTTTGTAGCTGCTCATTCTGAGTACATTCACTTATTGATATAGAATGAGTTTATTAACTAATTTAAGCCACCCCATGGTGGAACAAGCGCTGGCCAAGAAGTCGCCTACTCTAGATCAAATGCTGGGTTCACTAAGTTTGTTAATGCTATCATCTGTCTTAAGAGAAATGTTCTTACGGGTAAAAAGCGGCAACTAAGAGGTGCTTAGATTGCGCCAATTTACTTCGAGGAACGTAAACACTCGGAACATAAGCAGTGATCTATGCCATTCGGAAACCCTCTGTGGCTCTCCTTTCTAAACCGTTTATTGTCTTCACATCTACGGTACATATAGTGATCTACTTACTGTGACGCGTCCGGCAGCATTTAGCTGTGTTCCTTGTATGGCGAGTATATATCATATATATGTATGCAGTAGCATACTATGAATACCATGTGTTTCATTTTACGCACGAGCGGAAAATCATATGACATTGGTCTTTGTTATTAGTTTTGATACTATTTTTTCTATTCTCCAATGACGAAAATTACTGATGTATAAAATATTACGTAAGGTTGGAGTGGGGTTTCTAAAACATTTAAATTTTATACGTAAGATACTAACCTTGTGAGCTATGAAAGCGTGGGAATACCTCGAAAACTTCAATCTCTATTTGCCTTAGCTAAATAAGATGAATTCAATCAGAACAATCGCTAGCATGCAATGGAAATGCCAATGATATTCATAAGCCCTCGATTATGGGATTGAATAATAAAATTGCCATATAAAACACTAGAGGAATGAATCTAGAAAAAGTTAAAAGTTCCGCCACCGGAATAGTGTAGACAATAAGGGCTTATGTAATGGCCTTATAGGGAAGGGGCGACTGTTGCGTAACACCGGTACATAATATATGAACAGCCAGTGATTGAAAGTTTTCTGGCAAAAATGCTCAGAATCAGCGAACAAGTAGGAGTTCTATGTAGAATTAATATCACTTAATAAAATTTTGTGAATGAATTCCATTTATTTAGGAATTATAAGGTATAAGCCCTAGTAGCAAAAACAGATTTTATAGCTTCTTTTACAGGCCTTTAAAAGGACAGTATTAAGGCAACATATATGTATAAATTCTTTATAGGGGTTTATAAGAGCTATTTGGCGTATGAAGTACAAAGACGTTTTCCCCTCTTCGTTACCTTTCAAGAGACTCGGAAAAGTATATTTATGAGCTGTTTGAAAGACACCTTAAAGTACAGCAAAAAAAAATCTGTGTGTCTTTGCTGTAGAACTTTATTATCAAATTATTTAAAATTCAAATTGCAAAACTATTATACGAACCCATGTCCAAGCGATTTATAGCTCTGCGCGCTACCTACTAGGCTATCTGTCATATATTATATTATATGTCAAAGGCGAATCATATCTTTCTCACATTTGTTTTGGCAAAGCGACAAAAAATTAACAGTAATGTGCCCTACCTCATATGTCTCTGAAAACATGAGCCGTCATGACTGACTGACTTATATGGCTACAGTATTTAGACATAAGGGACGTTTGGTCTCTATCATGATTTTATGTCTTGCTCTAGCAAGGTAATGTAAAACCCAATTTTGCTACAAAGATGAAGTATCTTATTAATTTTAATACAATGATATTTTGTAAACATCACTTGTAAACTTGATTTTTGTCTTCATAGCTTCCCCTGATGCTACTAGGGAGATTTATCTTATTGTGGAAACATTCCATAGGTTTGCAGCTGTGTCTACATAATATCTTAAGTTTATGTAAGTACAACAAAGCTTTAAAGTCTATTCTGAGGCTCTTAAGCATTTGACAGACTTAGTTCAAATTTGACATTAATTTAAGCAAGTCCATGCATAATTTTGTTTGCTTTTACGCTTAAAAACTGCAAGGACATGCGTTATGGCTATGCAGCAAAGAACTTCACATATCTTTCTGAACGGAGTTCTTAATTTTGTTATATTGTAGCTTCTGAACGGGTTTTGACGTCTTTGGTTTTTATGTGACTTTATTATATGAGAAAAACACATTTTGTAAATTAAAGGACAGCAAAATTTTAAATTTATTATTTCTACAGATAGGAAGGAGTTTGGAGACTTAAGCATTAGGTGTGTAGCACTGACATGAATCCAATGTAAGCAAAATGTTCACAAATTAAATGTAGCGAAAATGAAGGTCATTTATTAAAAACGTTTAATTTTCAGCGTTAATACACCAGGATTCCAAGCTGCAACGGCAGCAGCTGCAGCCGCCGCTGCTGCGGCTGCGACAGCACCACCAATGCAACAAAATAGTGTAGAAGCTGAATCTGAAACTTCAGATGCAGGTCAATGGTCAATGGAAGATTGTGGATACATAGATACTGATTTAACACGTGCAATGCGAACTGTAGATGAAGGATCTGACTATCCACAATACGGTTGGGTAGATATATCCAAGGAATTTTTTGAGGCTTGCTCAGGTGAATTGTGTTTTTATTTTGTGTATACACACATTTGTATTTCTTGGAGGAGAAGTCATATTCGATCTTTAACTTCATTCATAGAATTGGCCTTGGGCGAATTGGCACAAGATGCAGTATTTGGTCTATTCGAAGCCATGTCTGCAATAGAAATGATGGATCCCAAAATGGATGTAGGCATGGGCTACAACAAACATGATGCGCCACCACATACCTTCGAATCAGCTGTTGTGGTAAATACTTTTGAATAATTTTGCAACAAATTCCATTTCATTAAATTTTTTTAGGCTGGTGTTTTAAAATTAGACAATTTAACAAATGAGGAGCTCATTGGTATTTTCGATGCACTTTTCTCATGTCTTGTATCGTGGTTGGAGGGCAACTCTATGGACCAGGTACTTTTTACCTGCCTTTACTTGCATGCTCCAGCTACTATACATGACAAAGCACTGCGTTCTTTTTGCTATGCTGTTCGAAATTTGATTGCCATAATCACCAACATTATCCTCGTTAGCAACGTTAATGAAGAGGAAGACTTTCAACTTTATGGTAATTCTTCATTTTTGGCAATGGAAGAATCACAGCTGCCATCTGCTGTAGCTCCACAACTGAAGGAGGCGGAGGATGATCTTATAAAACAACGTAGAGTAGGAGATCAACCACCTGAAGACACAATGGCTGTGGTGCATCGCTTGCGCTTTATGCGTCATCTTTATCAGTCAATCTATCAATTTGATTTCTCTATAGCGACTGCATTAGAGGAGCCAGTGATTAATGAGATATATAAAAATTTAAATGCAACATTAGAATTGGTACCATTGATAAAGAAAACTATAGACAAAGGAACACAGCCGCAACCTGGCTGTAAGTCTTAAAAATTCTTGAATCTGTTTTCGGTATTTCGCTGTATTATCATGGTTAAAATGAAACGTAAAAAATCTGCGATCCAGAAACTCATTTAGAATAGCATAAAACTAGGTTGCCAAGGGCAAGCCCGGAATTTCATGTCAACAACAATGTTTGTGACATGTTTTTCCTACACCGTAATATGGAATTTTTTAATATGTTATGAATTCCTGAATAATGCTGACCAAAAAAAAGTAATTTTTAGCATTTGAGGGAACATTTTTTTTGCCGGAAGTTGATTCTTTTCAACTAAGCAGCCCTGGCATAAAGGTATCGCAGTGTCATTTACATCGATACTCGTTGTAATGCATACCAGAAAAAGTCATTAAAAAAACACACAAATTGAAAGATTTTCAGCAACAAAAATGTAAAGCTATCCTAAAATTCACGCAAAAAGTATCTGCTGCTGCCAAACCATTATTTTAAAAATGCAATGAAAGCGAGTTTTTCGTGTAGCACTCCAATTTTAATGACCTTGAACTGTCACGCGGTCTTTTTTTCAACAGCACGAAATGACGCGAAATTCAAAACTTGCGTGAATTTTGTATGAATATTCGTTGTACTTCAGATACTTTTTTTCAATTTAAAAGTTTCTGAAAAACACACAGAAAATTGTATGCTTTCATTTTGCTGCCTAATTTTGCTGTTCTCCTGTCCTTCCTATTCAAACAACCCTTTCTTTCGATCCTTTCTATTTGTGTTCTTATTCGTTACGCAAGATCATTATCTGGTGTAATTAAAAATGAATTCTAAGGAATATACTTTAATCGTGTAAAAAAGGAAATAAAACTCTTCCAAAATTTTCCAGAAAAAATTTGATTCAATTTATAAACAACATACAGAAGATTGTGTTGAATGATTTTTAAATTTTAAAATATTCTTTTTTATAAATAATTTAATTTAAATTTTAACTTTCAGCGGATGCACCCAATCCTATGGGATTTTCACCACGTATACATGATCGCTCACAACCACCAACGTTTCCACGTAGTATAAAAATACGTGATCGTTCTTCAAGCTTACAATTTTTAGAAGAATTGGTGCAGCGCTTAAAATTCACGTGCAAAATTGTTCGACTGCGGGATTATTATTCGATATTGGTAAGATGATATTCACGGTATTTTTTTTTCCAAAATCGAATAACATGATATTTGCTTTTTATTTTCTAGAACTTCTTTATAGACTTTAGTCGCAAATCTGGACAATGCATACTCTCTCGTTGTGTGTTACAAGGCCTCTTCATTTCGAAGCGTCGACTTGTATTTGGTACAATTCCTATTAAAGATTTTTTGTGGGAATCAGTACGTGCTTTCAATTCACCACCTGTACTCAATCCAAAACATCCATTGTCCACTGATCGTAAAATTCAAATGCATTTAGACACTTTCTTTCGTTATTGCATCAGTATGAATACATTTACTTTATTTATACGGATCTGTGGATTTAATCGTGCACGTCAACGCGATAAATTGGCGCGTTTTATAGAAGGTTTCGGGAGCATACAAGTAGAGGCAGCGCGTCTTGATTCTAACCTTAGTATGATGGCTGCAGAAAAAGCAAGTGAAGGCCCGGAGGGTGCTTTGCAAGCAACAGCGTTAAAATATAGCACACAATTTGCCACATGGGTGTTGTATAATTGTTTTCGCGCTATGATGTTATATTTGATGTCTGGATTCGAACTGGAACTATATTCAGTGCATGAATATCTATATATATACTGGTAAATTCAGTAAAACAATATTATTTACTTATAATCTGAACAGTTCATTTTGTGTAGGTATCCCCACGAATTGCTTATAGGTTTCATTATTTCAGCGCTGACGCGTACTGAAAACAATCTGTTCGCTCAGGAAGAGTTTGCAGAACATCAAAGTAAATTACAAGGCGCCCAGGGTGCCAAAAATCGTAAACCTAAACCTAAAAAGAATAAGAAACAACAAAAACCGTATCGTCAGGAGATTGTCTTTTATCATGCTGTACGCAGCATGTGTGGTGGTCTTTACAAAGCAATGGGCGCTCTGACGAAAGATGGGCGCATACGTCAGCCAATGCCAAAATTTAATAATGAAGAGATACGTTTTAATCGACGTTTCGCACCATTTGCATCGCTGACAAGTCCACCACCAGTTTCTTATGCAGAATTTAAAAATATACGCGATCATATGATGCATCCAGAATCATCAGAAATTTATTTGGTTGCAGCGAAACATTTTGATCAGGCACGCAGTGTTTTGGAATCAATACAGAATCCAGAGCAAGAGGTAGGTTGATGCAATATCTGAAATTTTGTGACATAGAGGAAGCATTTTTTGTGATTTAATTTTTTAGCAAAAAAACACATTTTTTTTATATCAAGTCACTATTGCATTTAATTACTCTTGAATTTATTTATTTGTTTGAGTTTTGTTAAATTCAACTCCTTATACTGATCTTTAAACAAGAGACCCAATAATAGCGTAGTTTTCCAGGAAAACTCATTCATTTACTTTTGCGCTATATCACTTTTTTTTTCTAAAATGCGTAAAACACATAAGAAAGTTCTCCTTTCTCCGGCACATTTGCAAGCGAATAATGTACACAAACTTTGTCACTATGGCAAGTGGGCTGCAAATTCGCTGTACATATTTGAGAGTGAATGGTATTTGCATGCTTAAAAATGTGAACATGAAGCAAGTTTTAATCAAAAGTTTCAAGTAGCTGCTGGGAACGCGTGCTTTCAGTCAGTTACTTTTTTAAAAAATTGAATTTTTTGTGAAATCTTTATAAGGAAATCATCTGAATTTTCTACATCAAGAAGAAAAAATGAGTATGGGTATTGTATAAATCAAAGAAAACCGCTGACCAGCAAGCCAGCCACTCTGAGCGAGACGCTTCTGGGGCTGTGTAGTATGCAGATTCGTTTGATTTCATTCACTCATTTACGGAATGACCCGCTCAACGGGTCAATGTATTAATGCTATCGAAAGTAAAATACTAAATTAAAATAAGTTAATCAAGCGAAAAATTATTTTCTTTCAGATACTGGATATGCTACAAGTGGCGAAAATCAACTACGTTGTTATGAACGTATTAGCCAATGGACACCAAAAGGATCTCAAAAAGCAGCCGGAATTTGACTTCTCAAAACATCGTCATTTTCCAATAATAAAACTTACCTGAATGAAATGCTAAAATGTAGCATTGAGCATAAAGCAATATATTATAAACAGAATTGTCACCGTCTGGAACGGTCAGGTCGTTTAAAACTGAAACCCTTAAACAATTTATCCAAGACAGTTATCAATCATCAGATGAGATTAATAAATAAAAATTGTGTTGAAATAACAATAAAAATTGTGTTAAAAGAAAGGTTCCCGATGTTTATTGCTTTTCATCTGGTAATATATCTTGTTTAATAATAAATTCTTCGAGATAGCCGACACCAACAGGTGGTTTACAGCTTTTAGCACACGTGTATACAGCCAGCACGCCCCAATCTAAGCGTTCATCTTTTAGCAATAGTAACATTTGTGGCATAACTTGAAACTCAAATTGACGTGGTCCACCGCACGCTTCACAGTTTGGTACTTGTAATTGAGCATTTTTTATTGTTTGCGCTACATCAGCAATCCACAATGGCACACCATTGCGTTTATAACGTATTATTTGCTCTGGCTCTTTAGCTACCTCTTTTTTGAATTTGCGAAAATATTTATCATCGACTGCATCCGAAGAATTCACGTACTTGTTTAGTTCATCATCAGGTAAGCCATTAAGTTCTCCTGTTTGTCCAGCGGCTACTAGTTTTTCAAATTCAGCCAAACGCTCTTTTTCTTTATCTGCATCGTCTTCGGATTCACTTTCTTCTGCTTTCGGTTGTTCATTTGATTCAATAACAATTTCACATTCCGGAAATACAATTTCTGAAATAGTTACTTCTTGTGCACTGATGTCATCTACGTTGCAACTTTTTTTATGTTGTGGCCAGTGAGCACGTTGATGTTGTGTTGAACAGTAGTTGGCTTTGTGACAGCGGCTACAGGCCATTGGACCAGCACAACCACAAGCGAGACAAAGCTTTTGCTTGGTTGGCATAGGCGGCTAAAAGAAATGTACACATTTAAATTTTGCTTGTATAAAATCATAAGGTACTTGCCTGCGGTTTACCATCTTCTGCTGGTGGCTCTTTGGAATAGAAATCATTGTTCACGGGCAACTGACTACGTAGAACAGTCAGATTACTGAAAAGGTATTAAAAGGATGAAATGTAAATGGCAGTCATTAAAACGAAAAAGTTTTTAACACCTACTTTGACGAGTTGGCTATTTGGCAGCTTTCCGTACGACAGTAGAATACATAAATAGTCCGGTGAAAATTATAGTCGTCGTCGTACGGGGCATAAATCTAAGGGAATAATAGTCTGTTTTTGATTACTTTTTTCGTGGTTTTTGTATTCATGGTGAAGCTACTAACATTGAATATTCCATCATATCTTGCAATGAACTCACCTGACAAAGAAAGGCTTTAGGTTGTTGGCACCCTCCGCAGCGCAATTGTTCTTTTGTTGGTAAGATGCCTAGTTCCAGCCACGCCGGCTTGCCACCTACTTTGCTTGGAAAGTAGCGATTTGTAAGCCAAGAGCTTGGGCGCTCTTCAGCGAATCCTAAATCAATCTCAGTCATTATCGAAAATTCGATTTTTGACTTTTCTGATCCCCTGTTTTATTACTGAACCTTACAGTCATAACATTTTCATAGCGAGGTGTGTCTTGTTTAGAAGGTATAAGAGTGCAAAGAACTGGTTTCATCATGATTTAACCATTAAGGTTCTCGCAAGCTGTCAAACTCACTTCAGAAAATTTTGAACATCAGAAGACTGGAGTGTCAAAATTTAAATCCAACGCAAAAATCGAAAAAAAAATTTGATACGATTTGACACTACACTAACTTTTGGAAGAAGCAGCATTTTTTTTTGCAGTAACCTGACATACTCAAATCATGGGTTTCATGAGACGACAAGAAAATCGTGATTTCAATCTTCATCATGACTTAACTTTTAAGTTCTCGCAAGCTGTCAAACTCACATCTGAAAGTGTTGAACTGTATGACAAAGAGTGTCAAAATTTATATTCAAAGCCAATATCGAAAAAGCAGCATTTTTGTCTGCAGTAATCTTCTATAGTTAAACTGTGAATCTCTATGTGCATTATTTAAATTTAGATATGTATCATGGTCGCAGGAGTTACAAGTGAGAATTATTCTTTACTTTTATGCCAATTTTTTTTTTTTCAAAATAGCCGGTGTTGTTTTTGTTTGATTTTTTCACAATTATCAAAAGCGTGCTTGTCAGAATTTTTGTTTATGTTCTGTTTATTTTTGACAAATGTGATAGTCGTTTTCAAGGTTGTTCAATTTCAGTTTAACAATATAGTTCTACCTGTCATATTTGTGCATTGAATATGTATTACCATGACTTAACTGCTTAAGTCATATCGGAAATTTTCAGACGTTATAAACAGCCGAACCTCAGAACTACTAGCTAAGACAAAACAAAGGAAAAACCATGGTTTATTGAATTTTACCTTATGTTAGTTATAATAACTAAGTAGTACTCATAAACCTTTAATGGCGATGTTCTATGTGTAATTGCTGATGTTTATGTTTCTTATATATTTTGTTTGCTTTGATTATGCTGTTGACAATTTGAGAAGACATCTTCTATGTTCTCCTAGGACTGCAATTACAAATTTTGACAAGATGCTTCAACCTTATATCATTAAACCATGGGTTAACAGAATACTTTTCGGTAAGCTTGTGTGAAAATTTGAGAATGTTTGTTTGTGAATATGCATGCAGCACATTGAGTATCAAAAGCTTTTTGAAATACACAGCAGTATCAATTGATACTATTCAGGTTAAATAGATTTGTTAGCAAAAAATATATTCTTGGCAGACTTGTACCGATTTCAATACTGAAAGTAATTGCCGGCAATTCGGCCATACCAAATCTTAAGGCATTGCCAGCTTCTATTACAATTTGACATTATGTTTTGGTGGGATTTTTCATAAGGGAAATTGTATTTGTAGTCTATTTTTTAGGTTTTGACAGCACAAAACAAAATTCCAACAAATCGTAGTATGAAGCGAAAATGAATGTAACCTGGTTGAAAAATTCTTCTGTGTAAAATATTAAGTTGTGAAAAATAGTGAAAATTTCATTAAAAAAGAAAGTCTATTGAACCAAACCAAGTCAATGTTAAAATTGAAATCTTAATAAAGTAAATTTAATGAAAAATGGAAGTAAAATAAGTGAAAAGTGAGCGTAGTGAAAAGTGAAAAATTTTCGCTTTTCTGTCGAACTGCGAAATATTTTTAGTTTTATAAAAATTTCTATTTGCTGCAATATTTAATAAAAAAGAAAACCAAGCACAAAGCTGAAGCAATAATTTTATGCAATCAATTTTCTTTTATAAATTAATATTAAATCAAATTATAAAGTAGAAAAAAGCAAATTTCCTTAAAATCAGCAAAAGAAAAATAAGACAGGAAAAGGAAAACTGCGGAAGCGTCAAAGAAAATTCTGTGCTAAAAATAAAACGCAACCACCTCTTCCTCCACAAATTTGCCGATTCTGCCGTCAGCGCCCACTCTCTTCATTCAACAACACCATCGACGACAGCCTATTCCCATTGCGTCCCCTGCCAGGTTGGTTGCCAAAAAAGCGAAAATTCGCAAATGACGGCTACGTCAGCAGTGACGGCAGCAGCAGCACTTGATGCAGTCAAAAACTATAACAATCGTGAAATATTATGCAGCTGAATTTTGTAAAACAAATTTTATTGAAAAACTGGATTAATTCATAAAATCTATAAATATGTAAGTTTTGTAGCTTCTGCTCTTTTAAGTGACTCCATTTTTATTTATTTGCTATGATTGCAAAATCTTAAAATAATAACTGGAGCACCCTGTCTTCTGGGTCCCGGTGCCACAACATTACGCGTTCTTTGTAAATTGCTTGCATTTAGACGATTGTACTTAAGTATACAACCGTTTCAGCTTCCGTTTATAAACAAATTTAGCATAGAACAAGGCTGCATCATCTCCTTGTGTTGCTTTGTTTACTCGTTTGCGTTGTTATTGTCGGGAGTCGCCTTTCAATTCCAACAACTGTTGCTTTGTTTCTTGCTTGGCTTTATTTTATATCGATAACAGAGCCGCTTGTTTTCTTTATAGAAAAAAATGGGACTTCCCCGAACGTTGTTCTACAAATGAAATGCTGCCATGCATAACATTTGCGTAGCAAAAGTCGGCGTCATGAAGTATGTTCGCCACTATTTGCAATGCTCAATGATCCAAAGCAGTGATGGTATTTGGTATTTTGAAGATGTAATATGAATGTGATTCTTCATATAGACCCTCAAAATTTACTTAAACAAGCAAGGTGTATAATAATGACATATTCATATAAGATCTTATATATTTGGATTACATTTTTGCATTACAAAAATTATAGTGACATTTAATTAAATACAAATTATTTGAAAAATAATTTTCGCTCGTATCTAGTTTCGGAGATATAGCCAGTCGGGAGCCTCTGTATTGATGTTATATGAATAATAATTTAATAAGCTACAATATTGAGGAATTCATTTTTGATGTCAAACTTATAGTTTTTGAGTTAGTATGGCTTTTCTGAAACTTAAACCGATTTTTTTTTTCAAGAAACCGTTGTTTTTCCAAAAAAAAGCGTTACTAACCTATAGTTTTATTTACATATTTAAAAAGCTCAATTCGTGTCCCTTAAAATGATGTAACAAAACTTTTTTGTATTGACGCTTTCTTACGGAAAAAAAATCATTCTGATAAATTTTAAAAGGGATAAAAATTGAGCTTTCTTAATATGTTAATGAAGCTATAGATGTGGAAAAAATAATGGTTTTCGTAATATCTTAAATACTATGAGCTAGACTTAAAAACTTTTTCTACGCCAATATTGTAGCTGATTAAATTATCGTACACTTGAAACCCATATTTTGGAAGTTAATAAGGGGTCGCCCACTTAAAGCGACTTTTAGAAAAGATATAAGCATTTTATTATGTACAGTATAAAGGCACACGCGAGACATGAGATGCCTTGGCTATAGACATAAAAGTCTCGTCTTATGTTGTATAAGCATTTTACTATGTACATTTTATACTCTTCATCAGCTGTGGGCAAAACCAAATTGCACTACAAACAAAAACGATTCGTCGAGACACAATGCGTCACCATCGCTAATTCCTTTGTGTGTTGTTTTTGTTTTCATTTGAACTCAACTCAACGCTGCGAATTGTTGTTTGCTTGCTTGTGCGCCGAATAACGGTTCGAGTAATGAGGGCGGAAAAGGCCACTACGTGCCCTTCGCTGCTGTATATTATAGTGCCACATACGAGACATGCGACCTAATGTCCTTATAATCAGCCTATTATGAGCTTTAGAAATGCACATTAAAGACATTTTTACGTTTTTGTATCATGATTTTATATTTTGCTCAAGCAAGATATTATAAAACCAAATTTTCCCACAAAGGCAAAGTATATTTTCATTACGATACTAAGCTATTTTAAAGACATCACTGCTTTGTAAGCTGGAATTCAGTTTTGAAGAAAATAGCTCCGGCAGACGTGCTTTAATGAAAAAAAAATCAAAATGTACAATTTCGTATTTTCTGCTGTTTGTTTAAGGCTTTTTTTTGTTTCCCCCATTTATTGAAAACCAAACGCTACACAACATATGTGTATTTGTTTTAAAAATTGATCGCAAAAAATCAAAAAAAAAAAAAAAAAATAAAAACCTTTATATTAATTGTCCAAAGGAAGACAATATTTTTTGAAAAAAAAAGCTGTTAAGTCACATTATCAACTTCCTCCTTATTTAGCAAGTTATACCGATTGCATTTTTCCAAATCAATATACATACGTAAGCACTTATGTATGTAATTGAATTAATTTTCGCCTTTTTGCCTTTTTTAACAAAAAATCTTTTTTTTAGCAATACACTATCAGTTCTACATACTTTGTTTTTTTTTCTGTTGCAGTTGCTTTCGCTATTACTTTGTCATTTAAGCTGCATATTGCATCAAGTTACACATTTACTTATTGCCTTTGTCAATGGCTTCTCTTCTTAGGAATTATGTTTTTGTTTTTTTTTTGAGCTCCTAATAAAGCTCGGCTTCCTCTGTAACAAATAATTCGTACATTTTGTTATATTTCAGAATTAGTGTTGTTGAATCTGATTTTGAAAAATTCGGGTTATTTTTTTTATTTAGTTTCTAAAATACAGTAGACCCCGCTTAATAGATCCCCGGATGACTGGTCTAAAAAAATCCAATGAAATTTTCTTCATTTGCAATACTCGTATGCATCTAAATTCCCTCTTAAATGATTGCCGCTTAATTGATTTCCCCGCTTAAGTAATCAGAAAAAATATTTCCCAATTGAAAAATACATGTATTATTCCCCTTTTAAGAGATCAGACGAAGAAGAGGAAGAAACGACTGATAGGGTTCAAACTGTTAGCGAGCTACTCACAAGAAATATTTCAATGAATTAGAAAATGTGGGGAGAAAAATCCTTCCCAATACACTGCAAAATGAAATCCAATCGTCCATAACTGATTTTTAAACAGATTTAAAGAATACATACATAAATACTTTGTTTCTAAAATGTTACACAAACCTGAATTCATTGTTAATTTTATTTATTTGATCTTAAGTAGACTTGAAGTTCCTTTTACTTAAAAACTTATTTTCCTTATGTGCGTATAATTAAAAAAATAATAAAACCTTTTAATTAAAACTGAACAATGTTTATTAAATTTTTTCTGGCTCATATTTTGGGCTCTTGGGTTAAGGTCAGTAAAATGCATATCTTCTGACTAATTCGATCACTTATTCTTTTAATTGATCCGTTATATCAAATAAGCAGGGCCCGCTTTAAAGATTCCCCGGTTAATAGATCACAATTTTTTGTGCTTTTAAAAGATCAATTAAGCAGGGTCTACTGTATTAGGTTTGTACTTAATATTTGTGACTTAGAATTAGGGTTTGAAAAATGATATCGGATTATATAACTATTTAGAATTTGGAGTTTTTGGTACAGTAATAGAGTTGCCAAGTTGAAAACATGTTTCGTATAAAACAGGTTATAAAGCTAATGACGATAATAACATCTTTTTGTATATATGCTTTACGCTGATAATCCTATGTGTATTAAGTTTCCGGTTACAAGTTTTATACCCTTTCATAATTCATAAAAGTGAAAACAATTCTGGGGACTATACATCGTTGCCAGGTGTCCCGATTTACATAGGATGAATCTCTGATATGATCAGCAGAGAATGTGAGCTCTAGAGTAAGATTTAATGGCGACATTGATCAATGGGCGGATAGACTTGGAATTTATTCGGAAACTTTAATGCAAATATTAAAAGATTGGGAGGAATAATTGTTCAGATCTGACAACTCGTTCAGAACCTTGCTCTTATATCACATTTTTAAGTATTCTACGATTTCAATCCTAGTGTCTTCATTTGTTAATAATATATTTAACTATAATTCAAATACATAGAACTAATTGAGCTGAAAATGAGAGGCTCAGAGTTTGTTAAGTGTTTATATCCAAAACAAAAAAAGCTAATGTATAATTTTCAAGACGTTTGTACCAAAAATTATAGTTGGATAAAATTTTCGCAGAATAGAAATCAAGCATAATTACTGCAACTAATTTATGTGAAAAAGAATGCAGTATCGCAATGTCTGAAAATGTTTTCTCGAAAGTCAACTCATTTATATTTATGTTTATAATTTTCATTGTGTAATTTTTTTTCTCTAGTCCCGACATGTAAACTAATGTCCAGATTTTTTTCTTTTCTCGTCTCGCGATTTACTATCTAGCATCACTAGAACTACAGAAGGTCGAGTTAAAAAATGTCCTTAAATATTTGATCTAAACCGATTTTATCAATTCATTAAATTTATGAATCCAATTTAAAAATTATATTCATACATTTGACAACGCGTACTTTTGCAATTGCAACTCATTTCTGCTGTTGTATTGATTTTTTCTTTGCCTTTGTGTCGTATTCCTCTGTAGTTTCTTACTTTTTTATTTTGATTATTTCATTTTGTTCATTTATTGCAAAACCACTACGACGAGGTTGCATTGTTAATACTGTTGTTAGAGTTTTTGCTGCTGCTGTTGCTGCTACTTTGTGTAAATTGTTGCTGCTACTAGCATTGCTACACGGTAGAAAATTTAAGCATAGTTTTTGAAATTTATAAGTTGATATCTGAATTTATTTTCAAAAATGTTAATTACGACCTTAGTCAGGTTGAAAACGAAATAAGTAAAGTAAAATTTGTAAGCAAAAAGCGTGATATGCGCCAATTTCAAGACGAAAAAAGTTCTAATCATTTCAATATATTTTTTGTTTGCCTTAAAAACTGTTTCAGTTAATTTTATCCCGCCGCTGATAACATCTGTGTGCCAATTTCCATAACCATAGCTAATGTAGCTGTAGGTGGTCAAAAATGATAAGCGCGCCAGGCGCTCTTATTCAAGGTTCTGAATTAGTTTTTGTTTTTAATAATTTAAAGCAACACATCGTTGTTTATCACAAATAAAATAAAATCTACTTCCTGGACCATGTTGTGTTTTTGGAGAGCCAACCAAACCAAAATTTTTGTAGAAAAATTTATCGCCACTCAACAAAGTACTAAACTTTATGAGTCGAAAATTTTACTTAACTAGTTTCACATTTTATCCGAAAGGTTGACAAGTGTAGCGTTGGGTTAAAATTTTCTACCACACAGTTGAAATATTGTTAACAAGATGAAAAACCTTATGCATAGTTGTTGGATACTTCACCATTGAATAATTAACATATTGAGGGTATTCCTCTAAACGCAAAAATACCTCGAAAACTGTGTAAAGCATTTTTGAGACTCAAAAAAAAATTTATATTGAGCAAAGTTCACGCAACTCTCGAAAACTTTCGAAACAAATTTGATAAGAAAGCAGCCTCGAAAAGTCGGGAAGTGATCAGTGTTGCCGTTTGTCGGAACAGTTTTCTGTCAATTTGAAATTTCTTTTGAAATTTGCACATAAATTTAATATTACGATTTCAAATATATTAGTAGTGCAATCCTCAGTAAGGGTGTTCCCGTAAACAAGCTCAAAAACTTTCGAATTTGACATGCTTTTCGAGTTTTCACGTTTAGAGTAATATCCTTATTAATTGAACAATATTTTAATTGAATTGTACAGTCTTAGCAGAAACCGATATTTTTATGTGAAATTTCACAAATCGGTCAATTGTTCCATTTGTAGTCTCTGTCATGTTTGTTAAAAAGCATTGACCGATTTGTGAAATTTCACACAAAAATATCGGTTTCTGCTAAGACTGTACAATTCAATCAAAATATCGTTCAATTAATTAATAATAACAGTCGACTAATAACAAATAAAAGTAATATCCTTATTGTATATCTAGATCAAGAAGTCATTTTTTTTCATATTTTTGAGTTATCATGCTTTTTGTATGCTTTTAAACTGTTTTTGTATGCACTTTTAACAGTTAGTTAATAATAAAAAGCTTGGATTATTCAAAAGATCTGTTTCGTTCATATTATAGCTCGAAAATATGAAAACTTTTCGTTTCACATAGACCAGCGATGGACAAAATACGAAAAATTAGCCATTTGTTACTCATTACAACAAACACGTCGTTTTTCTTTAAAAAAATAACCAAACAACAAGCATTTTCAATTTGTTTTTAAATTGTATTGAATGAAAGCAAAAAATGTCGGAAATAACATCAAATTTTAGAATCAGTTTAGATTTGTTCGAATTGGCCACCTTTGGCACGAATTATGGCCTGCAAACGGAAAACGAGACCGTTACACGCTGCCCGAAAGTGGCTCTGCGGTATTTTGGCCCATTCTCGGCGAAGCGCTTGCTTGAGGTGATCGACACTTTGGTATTTTTTAATGCCAACCTTGCTTTCCAAAATACCCCAGGCGCAATAGTCCTAGTAATAGTAGAGATTTTGGTGGCCATTGTGCTGTACATAGTTCCAGACAAATCAGCTAAATAGAGGATTAACAATTGTACTTAAGTAGTTAATGGTTGTAAATTAAAAAAAAAAAAAACATAAAACAAAAATATCGCTTTCAACCAATAAATTATGAGAACAGCTGAAAATTGAACCAAAATTTTTAACCGTGTACCTATTGCTACCAACTACTGTTGCTGCTGCAGGCTTATGTTTCATTTGTTTGATTTTGTTAGCTGCCTGCTGGCGGTTTAGTTTGTCGGCTTGGAGTTTTTTTTTTTTGTGAGCTTCTGTAGAATTTCAGATCTTTTATTCTTTAATAGAACATTTTTGCAGCAGTAGAAAAGTATATACCAGTAGAAAAAGGTTTGTGGATTTCTTTTTCTAAAACTGAATGGTTTATTTTGTGTAATTATCATTACTTAACGCCCTTGGGTATTGAGTTTATAAATTTTATGTAAAGTTTGCCGCTTGTCTATCTGCTATAGTGTGTTAAATAAAAACTTAAATTTAGATTTTTTGTTTTTAATTCATGTGTGCCTAATTTTAAAATGCTGCAATCTGAACAATGACGCACATTCGTGCTTATTTTTCTAGTTCTGTCTATTTGCCATACGTCACATACCAATTAAAAGATACAATTTTAGCTGTAAACTTAAAATTCTAAAAGAAACTATTTAAATTTAATGAAGAAAGTTTGTAGTTTGCGGCTAGCTATATTTTTTGTACAATATTATAAAGAAAATTCTCGAAACATACAGTAGTTAGATAATTTTTTGTCATGCCATGCGTTTTTTAATAAAACCTATTTTAATAGCATTAAGAAATTTCTTAAATTAAAAATTGTGCCATTAAAGAAGATTATGATGCGTTGCATTACATTTGACGTCGTCCAAAAATTTTCCGCAACGATGCCATTCACCTCTTTTTGTTTTTGCCAATTTTCTTCCGCATTCACAATCATATGCTCACAATGACAATTTGTATTCCATTTAGATAAATAATTGCTTTCTTCAAATGATTATATAATTTTAAATTCATGATTTGTTTCACTCATAAATTTATGTGGTAAATAAAATAAACAAAAAAGTAAAATGCTTGAAAGCATTTCTATAATAACTATAATTAACTAATGCACGTTGTTACTCTTAATAGTCTCGGAGCCGGTGACCTTAATTTCTATGTGATTTTATGTTGCGGCAGAGGTTGAAATATCATGAATGTCTAAGTTATATAGATACTGTGCGACCTCGGGCAGCGCAACCCTCGATAAATGCAACTCCTCAACGTTGGCAGCGACTAGATTTCTTTCATTACAGACTCAGTAAGCGCAACGTTTCAAACACATTTTACCACGCTTAGTGCAACGTATGTCGTTTCAATATTCTCTGTAGCATTTCTGTGACTAAACCGAGTTTGTGAATACCCCATGCTGTAAAAATGTTTATACAATTGGTTTCTTTAGCAAATAAATTTATGTTATTTCTTATGAAATATCTACACTCGAGTACCTAACATTTTTTGGCTCCACCATTGCAACTACCGCGGTTATTGCAACAGGCTTGGTTTTTATTAATTGCGTTGACCGAGGCTTTACTGTATTACGAATCTCTTCCATTGTGCTGCCTCTACGTTTTTAATGGCGAGTCCTTTGAAACTGTAAATAAAAGGTAACAAGTTACTATATATTATTTTATAGCGTCTGCCTATTATTTTTAAAAGTGTGCCTGTACGCAAAAACAGATAAATGCAAGAGGCAGACAATTTTGCTGTTGCGTTTAATTTTAATTAACCTTTTTTTAAAACTTTATGATATATACCGTCAGGCAGATTGAGAGTATTATAAAGATGCGCAAAGGACAGTATCCTTTTATCCTTCAACAAAATCTTCCATGTGTGGGGGGACTTTTTGCTCAAAAAGTAATTTTTAGGAAAACAATGACTCAAATCAAACCGCACATATTGTCCAAGCTTGGTTTGAAAGACAGAAATTTTGTGTTTTGAAGTGGTCTCCATAGTCTCCGGACATGAATCCAATAGAGAGTTGTGGTATCGCGCCCATTACAGCTTAGGAAATATCGTAACCTATCGAAGGGAGTTCATGAGCTGTGGGAGCGAACCCAGGCAGTTTAGAAAAAATTCTGTCAGATTAGATCCGAAAATGCGCAACCAGTATGCCAAATACCATTAAAGACCACAGGAAAGCAGGAGAATACTGGACTAAATACTTAAATCATTTGTTTCTTGTGGATAAAACATTAAATGTGCAAAGGGTGCAAGACTGTAACATTTGACTTATTTTCTTCATTTTGTTGTAATGACGTTTTTTTTGTAATTATAATTCAAGAGAGAGCTAATAAACGCACCAACAAATCATCAAAGCAGAAAAAAACACTTTATTATGAAATTAACAAAGCAGCCCGTGCTGAAATGATGCTTCGTCAGTATAACTTTTTAGTAGAACTAATACCGTGGAAATTTTGAAATCCAAAATTTACTACTCTATTTTTCTATCATTTACATTATTATTTTTTAATTTTTTGGGTGTATATATTGGGCATTCCACGCCAAATTGGACATCTTTTTGCCTTGCATATCTGAATTTTGTGTTAAGTTTTTTTTTTCCTTTTGTAAGTAATGATTCAGACTAACCCTCTTTACGAAGTATCGTAAATTCAAATTTAGTACACAGGTCTACATGCAGATCTACATAAATTCCATTACGGCAGGATAACTTGAAAATTTAAATTTAAAATATCTCGAAGAGATAAAAGATGTCGATATAATTCAAAATAAATTTTTTAGGGAATAGGTTAAGCTTTTCAACTACATATATAATTAAGCCTTAGCGGCACCATAGGGTCGTGAACGACCCCACAACATTTTTCAAAAATCGATATTTTTCAAATAAACCCCAACTTTAGGCTCATCATAATCATTAAATTTCATAGGTATTAATAGTTGCTATTATTAAAAAAAGCGGTAGTGTAGACGTCTACCTTTTATATTTTCGCTATCTATCCTATGCCCTTAACACAATATATCAGAGGCAGACGCGATAAAATAGTTTTTTTTTTACAAAAAAAAGAGGCTGCAAAAGTCTCATTCATCTGCATAAAATAGCTGTTGACATATGCATAAAAGGTTATTTTATTCGAATTTGTGAGGCGTGATTCCGCCCATTTTTTTTTTCTGAAACTTACTTTTGCTCGCCTGCGTCCAATAGTTGATGAGATATGATGAAATTGATTTTTGAGAGCGTGTCATCGCCCATTTTCCTAAACCAAACTTTGTAAAAAACTTCCATAAACTGTAACAAGCATTAAAAAAAATGAAATCTTCGTGAAAATTCTAAAAAGTACTTTTGTATGAGAGCCACCGTAATTATGCACCCTAACTGAAATTAAAAATCAGCCTAAGCTATGCTTTTTAACATAAAAGCCACGTGGTGCAAATTCCATGAGAATCGATAAAGCGGTTTGCGAGAAAAAGATACACTTAAAAAATATTTTTGTGTGACGGCCACCCTAAATATGCATTTTAAATAAAAATTTTATAGCCTAAGCTATGACTCTTAATATGAAAGTTATGTATGGTGTGGATTCCATGAGAATCGGTTATATTTAAAAAACTTTTTTGTGTGAGGGTCATCCTAAATAATTTTTTTCATAAATTCACTTGCATGTGTTAGTTTACCACAATTACGTCCGTTGGCCGGAATTAGGACATCACTCAGTTTTTAATGTTCCTAATTCCGACAACATCATTTACTAAATTTTTTCCCGTATATATAAAAAACTATGACTCACATTATATTTAAACCATGGTTGAAGTATATATGCATAAATAGAACAACTTATACTTACCCTAAAATGAAACAGTTTCTTAAAACAAACACTTTTCTAAAATCGCGATTTTGACGATTCGTCTGTAAAAAATACATCATTGCACGTCACTTTGCGTTGAATGACAAATTGCTACTTAATAAAAGCCAAAAATAGTTTAAATTGGTAACAATTTAAAAAAAGGTAAATGCAGCTATATATTTTGAAAAGATATGGCTTGAAATTGTTCGTTACAATTTAAATATTTGGCTTAGAAGCTGCTGGACGGAATTAGGAAGTGGACGGATATAGGACACTTAACGTTAGCTGATCGATACTAACATACTGTAAAAATTCCATCAAAATCGGTCGAATAGTTTCCGCGTCCATAACAGACAGACAGACAAAAACTGAATTTTATGCAGTAGACACTTTCTCGACTAATGATTTCTATAATTTCGGCCGATAATTCTTAGCCAATTGTTACAAGCGTCTAACATTTATTTTAAGAGTCCATGTGAAATTTAGTGTTTCACTTAAGCATTGGTTGGGCCATTGTTTGGCATGATGTTCTAGAGTGGCGCATTCGAGTAAAATCTATTTTGGATTTTTTAGAAAATTGATTTTATTCTATTTCGAAAAAAATGTGCAACCTTTTATAAATTAAATCTAAAGCTTTCTTTTTAATAAAGACGATATCTAAATACGCTAAAGTCACAAGAACTAACTAGTGATTGAAAGAAATAGCCCGCCACTGATAAACATCTTACCTCACTCGTAGAATCGGTTACTATGTATAGTTCAAACCTTTATCAAATAACAATGAGTCGCTGTCTAAAACTAAGGTTAACACGATTTTGTCAATATTTTTGTTGTTGTTTTTATTGTGCTAATTTTTGTTTCGATACGAAACTTTTCGCGATTGTGATTTGTTTTCATAATTTGAAATTGTTCGTTCTCGTGTATGTTTTTTGTTTTTGCTAAGGCAACGCTACAGAACGTAACGCACCAGTTGGTTTGTCTTACGTTTACGTTCCACATTCATATTGACGCCAACGTACGACAGATTTTCTTGCTATTTGCCTACTTGGCCGGGTTGTTTGGATTCATTCATGACGTTGTTTTGTATTTCTTTGCTTTACATTGAAAAGTTTACAACGTCGTTAATGTTCGTGTTTTTCTTTATCGTAGTCGTGCGTGCTTTAGCCTTTCTGTTGTTGTTGTTGCTTCTATATTGACTTCTGTGCTTTTATCGTACATTTACTTTAATGACTCATCTTCAAGGTTATTTGTTGTATTGTGTTGTTGTTGTTGTTGTGGATTGCATTTACTTGAAGTCAAATCTTTTATAGCAACGACTTTTTTGTTTTTGGTGACTTTTGTAGCCCACTGGGGTCTTCAGAAATTCAATTGAACATTTGCTGATGGGATTCGTCTTTCCGTACACTTGAAAAATAGATCTTTAAAAAAAATCGGTTAATGTTTAATACAGTGTTGTTATCTCCGATTTTGATAGTAGGTTGTTAAACGCGTTGCGCTGGTCAATTTGAAATAGATACAGTGGCTCCAACGAATAATCGGACAAAACGTATCCGTTTAAAAACTCTCATAATAAAACACTAAATAATTGAATTTAAAAAAAAATTTAAATATAATTTATATCTTCTTTTCTCCATGAATTTAAACAGTAAATAAAAAAAAAAAAAAATTTCATTTTATATGATATTAGCTGTAGTAATTGTAAAATCACGTTTTTTTTGAGTTCAATGAATAATCGGACAATGTATCCAACTCACTTAAAATTAAATATAAAACAATTAAAAGTAGAGTGTTGGTACTTAGTGGCATAGCCCTTAGCTTGCAGTACTGCCTGAAATCGATTTGGAATCGATTGGACCAAATTTTTGCACACTGATGGTTCGATTGAGTTCCTCGCTTGCAATAGCGCCTCTTTTAGTTGAGATACGTTATTGAACTTTTTAGTATAAGCTCTTTGGCTAGTTCATCCCACATATGCTCAATAACATTCAAGTCTGGAGACTGGGGAGGTGTCTGGAGCAATTTGGGGCAGTTGTGGATCAACCAAAGCTTTGCAACACCCGCAGTATGCTTAGAATCATTATCCTGATAAAAAGCAAAGTTACTCAAAATGTCTAATTTCTCTTCTTCTGCTTAACATTGGCTTTAAGAATGTTGATATAAGCAAATTTATCCATTCTTCCATTTATAAATTGGAGGTTGCCCACTCCAGCATAGGACATGCATCCCCAAACCATTACATAACCTCCTCAATGCTTGACGGTAGCGCGAGTTTTTTTATGCTGAAATTCTTTGTTAGGTTTACGCCATACGTATGACCTGCCATCTGATCCATGGAGGTTAAATTTGCTTTCGTCTGTAAACATAACTTTTAGTATGCAAAAAAAAATTATTATGGTACATCTTCTAACATTTTAGACAAGTACTTTCGGTTTTCCAAAATTCTGTATCTTTAAGAAGGTATTCTTTAGCAAATTTTATCCTCTTGCTTTTATTTGCTAGGCTTATAAATGGCTTTTTCCGAGAAATTCTGCCATTATAATCATTTTTATGTAAAACACCACGTATAGTGTGCAGGCATACATCCTTTACGGTCCTGATTTGTAAGGATATCTGTAGTTCCTTCGCAGAACGCGCACTTTTTTATTTGTTGGGTAGCCCTGGATTGATACCAATAAGATTATTATCTGAAGGCTGAGGGGGCGTTCAAGTATTATTTAACGCAATTTGGGGGAAGCGGTCTTCTAAATCGTTACGATACGTTATAGGGCGGGAGGGGGTTTCGAACAACGCATTACATAATATTGTTTTTAAAACTTCTTTAGCGAGGAGTGATTAAGTGAAATTAAGTGTGTATGTATAATGAAACGCATTCTTTACATTTTTATTGAATAGCTACCGCGGAAAAGCTTTATTCAAATGATAAAAGTTGATGGTATCTAGATGAGATACAGCAATAAATGATATATCAAATTAAAGTACTCATTGAACAGAATTACCTAAAACTATCAGCTTCGAGATCTGTTAACCAAAAGCATGTTTTCCGAGTTAATAATCCGCAAACGCGACCAAATTTCGCACCAGTTTCACTTTATTGGACATTAATCTACCAGCCCGCATGCGGAGAGTGCATACTGAGGAGAATATTGCTGCTGCATCGGCCAGTGTCAATGAAGATCGCGATATGTCAATTTGTCGCCGTTGTCAACAATTAGGCATGTGTTATTCGACCACCAGGAAGATTTTACGTAAGGAGCTCGGTATGAAACCTTACAAATACAGCTGGTGCAAGAACTGAAGCCAGGTGACCTACCAGAACATCGTTTGTTTGATGAATGGGCCCTAGAAAAGTTGGATGAAGATCCAATTTTGTATCGAAAAATTTTCTTCAGCGACGAAGCTCATTTTTGACTCAATGGGTACGTCAACAAACAGAATGGCCGAATTTGGTCTGAAAAGCAGCCAGAGGCAGTTCAAGAGCTGCCAATGCACCCTGAAATATGCACTGTTTGGTGCTGTTTGTGGGTCGGCGGCATAATTGGAACTTACTTTTTCAAAAATAATGGAAATAGCATCGTTACAGTCAATACAGCAAGGCACCATGCCATGATTATCGACTTTTTTTTGTCCAAATTGAAAGAATTGGACTTGGTTGACATGTGGTTTCAACAAGACGATGACACATGCCACACGGCATGCGATACCATGTACCTATTGAGAGGCGAGTTTGGTGAGCAATTAATTTCAGGTTTTTGGAGCAGTCCATTGACCGCCAAGATCATGCGATTTGACCCCACTAGATTAATTTTTGTGGGGCTACGTGAAGTCTCTCGTGTACAGTGGCAAACCATCCACCATTGCAGTCCTGGAAGACAACATTACAGCTGCCATTGGTTAGCTGCCGGCCGAAATGCTGGGAAAAGTATGCAAAAATTTAAATATACATGAAATAAAGTAAATGAAAGGAATTGATGTATTGCTCCAAATAAATATTTCATTCACTATTGCAAATTTTCTGTTCTTATTTCAATTTTCAAAAACCAAACGCTTAAAAAATCACCCGTTACATAGAAGCCTGCATTCATTCATTTTGGTTTTATTTTTGCATTTTAATTCAGCGCATACTTTTGTCTAAAATTATCAATAAAAAGTTCTTCGAACTTGGTAATAATTTAAAATTCAACAATTTTTCCTCTGGCCTTTTTAATAATCTATTATTTTTGAAATGCTTCCTCTGTTTTGATGTTTTAATTGATGCTGCTGGTGATGGACGGCACTCGTGAACGTGTGCTTAGTTAGTTGCTCTATTGTTGTTGTGATGCATTTAATTGTAAGTGCTTCTTTTATGAAACTTGTGTGCGCTCCACAGTGGCAACACAATTTGGGTGTTAATGAGCTTTAAAATATTTATCCATTTGTCGTTGTTAGTTTAGAGAAGAATGAACTTTTAACTATTCATCTCTGTTAAATGTTACGATGAAATAACTATTACTCTAATATACAAATTTAAGAATTTAAATAATTGATAAAATAAAGCAACGTTAGAATTGTACATGGTAGTGCAGTTATTTTAAACTGACTTCAATCAATAAATTTGATAAAGGACTAATAGTTCCTATAGAAAACATTAAAAGGGCAAACATTTGACTTAATCTCTTTACATATAAGGAAAATGACAACAAAACAGGACTTTTCTTAGAATTCATTAAAATTTATTAAGCTTTCTTAATATGTAGTTTTTTGCAGTACCAATTTTATATAGCTTATTTAATTAACTTTCAAATGTCATTTATTTTACTGGTATCGGTACAGAAAATCCCCAACTTATGTGCAAAATATAAAACAAAATAATTTATTTTGAAAACATATAATTCGTAAAATACATTCTTTTGTTAGAAATGAAAATTTTTGATTCATGAAAATCTTATGGTGAATTAAATGAGAAATTAACCACTTAAAGTGATTGTTTGTTCGAACTTTCGACCAGACTATTCTAAATTTTGTTTGGCTCAGAACAAATTTTTAAAAAATGCTTACTTAGTCATTCTTTAGTATCAAAAATGCAATTTTTACCTATGGTCATATATGATGTTTCCTCGCAAAGCTACATTCATTTTAAAGAGACATAAATTTGAAACCGTTTGGTAAAAATTGTTGGGTTGCATTGGATCAAATTCATGGCACTTTAAATCGCTATAACTTTGCAAGGAACCATCATAATGACCATATGTAAGTTAATTTTAAAAGAAAAGTATGGTAAAAAAGAAAGTTCTTATTAGAAATATTGAATCCTGAACATACGTAACCTCAAAAGTAGACAAAGAAACCCATATTTTGAGTACTTGAAACTTTGTTGAGGTCTGATTCGGCTTAAGCGCAAAAAAGTTCTTTGAAAATTACACTCAGCTGTCCAACAACATTCATGACTCCTTTATTCGCAGTCCTGCTTAGTAATAGCTGCGTATTATTTACCATCCGATGCTAGTAATCTATAGCTAACAACTATAATTGTCTGGGAAACCAAAAACAAAATTGCAAACTTAACAAGTAACATAAGAGTCGCTATGTATACATGGCCAGTTACTTAAATGCCAGGGCAACCCAGCAAACTTGTATTTTGTCTATTGCGTATTTTAAAATGAAAAGAATGAGAACTATTTAACGGAAGAACAGCAGGGTATGCTAACAAAAGATGGACTCAAGGGTCTGCTTGCAATATTACTAGGCAAATCTAGCCGAAATGGGATGCTAAGTGTTCTTCAGAACTGATTTCCCGCACTAGACATAGTGTCTCGTCAGATGTTGCAGTTATAACTGGCAACTGCCTCATCGGCAGACATGCGTAGAGATTAGGGACTAGGTCTTCTTCTTCTCTTCTGTAGAAGTTGTGGAGAAGGAGGAAAACATTAAACATTTTCACTGCTCCAATCCCGCACTTGCTAGAAAACGCCACAAGACACTTGTTTCGTTTTTATTTGATGACCTGGATAACCTTAGACATGTTAGCAATAGGTCAGCTATATAGCTTTATTACGAAATCTGGTTGGTTAAACTAGAGAGTACAATCCGACACCCTGTGGCATCACAATGGATCACATTTGGTCTCACTGGGTTTCGTAACTGACTGCCACTCATACCTAACCTAATCTTTCCAAAACTTTTATTTATTTAATCTGTTAATACAGCGAATATTTAACACCACTAAATATTTAACATCACTAAAACAAATTAAGAATTATCAATTCAAAATTAAACTAAAATAAAGATAGCGTTGGCTGAACTGAATCCGAAAATTTATAATCATATAATATGACGCGTAAGTTCAAATATTTTTACAATTTTGTGCAAACTATAATTTTAATAAAAAATTTAGTTAATGTGCGCCGAATGAGTTTTCGGATCTTTTTTTAAGGCTACTTCAAGAGATACTTGTGCTACTTATATTTAAATCCATTTAGAATGCATTTTTATCGTTATTCATTGCTATTTTTAAGTTATTCAAATTGTTGTTTTTGTTTTTAGTTTATAATTTACATACTAAATCGAGTTGATCATATCTGATCATTATACAGGAAAATTGGCGAGATTACTTTCGAGGAAACTTCGTATGGAATGTAGTTTTGTTTTTGGTGAAAATTAGTGGGTGGTAGTCTTCTTAATTCTGATAAAAAAAAACGTTGAGCTGGTTCTTCTGAGATTCGAACTCGACGTAATAGATAACGGAATCGAACTCTACCTGCTACTGGCATTTTATAGAGGGGGTTTTATTTAACTGAATTTAAGTTTTGGGAACAGAAATAAGTTCTCTTTGACAATGTTTCTTATGGCATTAGGCAAAGAATTTTACTTGACTATTGGGAATTTGTTCTTTGATGTAAATATATTCAATGATATAAGCTGAGTGAAAAATTCAAAAAACGCTAACAACTTAAAATTTACTCCATAAATGTTGCAAAAATTTATTTAATGCCTATATTTTTTAATGCTCTTCTGTGTGAATTACAAAAAAAATTAGTGAAAATATTTTTAGAAGTAACACGCTCGACTGATTTAAGTTTAATTTTTTGTGCGTTGGGTCGTATTTTTTAGAAATTTCTGCCGGACAATTATAAAAATCGTTTAATCTGCAACTGACTCATAATCACTTTTTTTTGCAAATCAAAATCTAATTTTTGTTTTTGTTTCAAGTTGATAAGATTCTATTTTTTTATACTCATGGCGTTACTAACGAATTTTGCGCAACCTTTTAGTATGGTTCAGAAATAATAGTTTTAAAGCGTTGACAGTGGAAATTCTATGTGAGCTTATTGTAAACGACTTACATGACTAATGGCTGTGATGATCGTTCAAACTAGAATTTGCCAACAATATTTTTATCGATGTTTCTGTTGATAAGTTGTTATCAGTCCACTTGATCTTTGAAAAACATGCACTAGAAACAAACAACACTATCAGTACATAATGCATACACTAGCCAACAATGTTTTTGCATTTAAAATTATCATATGGATAAGATGTTTTATTGTCAAATCTGTGCATTTATTTTTGATTAGATAATCGTAAATATATAGGGTTTGGTTTTTTTTAAATTGGCAACACTAATTCTAGTGACATAAACTTCAATTCTACCCACATTATTATTTGCAATAATGAAGTTAATTGGTCTCCAATATCGCGTTTTTTTACACCACTGGATTATTTATTGTGTTAATGTGTGTAGTTTCTGAAGTATGCTGATAAATCAGCATTAATTGACGCTTCGCAAATCCACATATCTCATGTTATAACCCAAATAAGTACTCAATCGCTCCAATAGTGATTGAAAGTTTGAGCTTCAGACAGTGCTAAATATTGGCCAGTCGCGACGCTCATTTGTTCAAAATTATATTTAAATGCTAAATATAAAAATATCTACAAAGCTAATAGATTCAAAAATCGATTCATGTGGAAATTTTTTTACTTTTTATTTCAATTCGAAATTACAACAGTATAAAAACAATACCCTATCTAAATTAGAGGTCTGCTTCAGTGCATATCAACTTCCGAATGTATTAAACTTCGAGTGCTTAGACTTATAGAACATCTCTCATGATGGACTCGCAACGTGGCGAGCTGGCTTGATGGTCGTTTCGAGTGCACTCATGCAGACCTCTAATGTAAATCGCCGCGTTAGGTGCTATTTACTACTAGCCAAAATGTAAGGTATTTTTAAATCAACGAATTAAATTTTTGTCATTCCTTAATGGAAACAGAAAGACCCAATCATTGCTCGGTTTTTCGTTAAAATTAAAAAAAACTTTTATGAATCCTATTAAGAAGGTGAGACTGTGTCGTAAATCATTTGACCTCCATCCCTCATAATGCCAATATCCCAAAAGGCATCCCAAAGAGTAACTGTTCCATTTAAAAATAAAAACTGATTCATTCGCTTGACTGCAGGTTTTACTTTGTGGCACACGAAATCTTATGATCCAATGCGTTTCAAAGTCTGAATATCATCCTTAATAGCTACACTGGCAACACTTTCCTTTGAATTCTTTTCAAACTTCGGGGAAGTCCCACCAACTTCTTCATAGGATCTTATTCAAGTGAATCTGAGGAGTGATTTTAAGTTTACTTGTTTGTTACTTTCTTTGGATTCTTGGAAAAAAAGTCAATTGAAACAGAAAATTTTACCATGGGTAAGCTAACAGCTATTGAAACGCGAAAAATAATAATCGATTTGAAAGGAAAGTCATTGAGTGAAATAGGTAATATTGTTGGAAGAAGCCATTGCACGGTAAAAAAATCATGAATAAGTACATAAACAACCAGCGAATTGATGATTTGCAGCGTAGTGGAAGGTCAAAACGACTAAGCCAGATCGAAATAAGAGCTGTAGTCAGAAAAGTGAAAGTGGAGCCAGCCTCCAGTGTAGTCAAAATTCCTAAAGATATCACCCAAACATCAGGAAAATCCGTAAGTGCAAGTACTGTCAGGAGGACTCTTCACAAGAATGGTCTACATGGAAGAGTACCACGGAAGGATTCATATATATCCAAAAAAATCAGCAAAATCCTGAAGAATTTGCCAAAAAATATAAAGAAAGAAGGTTACCAGTTTTGAAGAAATATTTTGTTTAGTGATGAAAGCAAATTCGAAATTTTTGGCACGAAGAAACCTCCAAAAATATGGTGAGCCGAAGACTGAAGAGTTCAGTGAAAAGTGTGTTACGAATACGATTAAACATGGTGGAGGCTCGGTTATGGTCTGAGGTTGCATGGCGGCAGCATGCAACCCTTTGCTTGTTTTCATCGAATTAACAATAAATAAGACGGATTATTTGAACATTTTGAGAGAAAATCTTAAGCGAAGTATTCAGAAACTGAACTTATCGCAAAACTGGATCTTCCAACAAAACAATGATCCAAAGCATACCTTGAAGTTAGTCAAGGAATGGTTGCTATACCGGAAACCTAAGACCTTGGATCACCCGCCACAGGCTCTCGACCTTAATCCAATAGAGCACTTGTGAGCTCATCTTGATGGAAAAACAAGACAAAGCTATTTCAAACAAAAATTACTTAAAAAAGACGATAACTGATGAATGTAATTAAATATCGCCAGATGTATCCAAAAATCTTGCTGAATTTATACCAAGACGTTTAAATGCAGTGCTAAAAGCCAAAGGAAAGCAAACTTAGTACTAATTGCTACAGTTTTTTTTAGTGTTTTAATTTTAAAGATGAAGGTGAATTTTCTGTTTACTTTTTTTTGACGCATAAAAATTTATACGTTTTTGTTTTTCATGAAGTTTTTTACAATCGTGTTTTCATTTTTCTTTATGTTTACAGCAAAATAAAGTATTTAATGGATGCTTGATTCTGTATCATTACTCTGATTCATAATTAAAAAATTTACTTTTAATAAATTTTGGAATATATGGAAAATAGGTGTTAACATTTTTTTGACGCTCACAGTACATAGTACATACTTTAAAAATATCAAAACTAACTTTCAAATATCCTGCACAGTTATTGGTGTTCAGCGATGCCAAATAAGTTAGGAGCCACATGATTTATTTGAGAGTCAAGAAAAAAGTATCACTTTGTGGCACTGTGTTATTGATTACAAAAATTAAGCAAATAAATTTTGCCTAACTAAAAATTATTTGTGTACTCGCATATCTTATTTTATTTTAGTATAAATATGGTTAGTGCGTCATTTGTGGGACCTGTTTTGTGAGTTGTTTTCATATAAATATTTTCATTATGCTGATTCACTGATTCAAATTTTACTCAATTTTTTCCTTTGCTGTACAATCGCAGCTATTTAAATAAGGTGTTATACATATATATAACAGGTCAATGAACATGAATCTACCTCGGATTCTGTTAAAATCAGCTGTGCTTAGGTGCATTATAAGCAAATGATTCACTTGTTTTTAATGTGCGATGTATTGAATATTTTTTTTTTGATAGTGATAGACAAAAAAATAATAACTTCATGATGATTAGCTGCCTATATTAATTTTGATGTGCTGAAGCAGAAATGGGCTACGTATCGCAGAAAAATGTAAATAAATGTCAGCTGGTAATGAGCATTTAAGCAGTTTTGAAACATTGACAGAAGACATTCTGAATCTGCTTTAGAAGAATTGTCTTGATATCTAATGTTCGATCGATGAATTTTGATTCTAAAACCTGTGCTTGTTTTTACACCTTATTATGTAAAAATATTTAGTTTATGACTCCAAACGTTTCTCTCATCAGAAAGTGTTTAGGTAATTTTGTTTTCGCGAGGCTGCGTTCCCAAATTTAGATCTTTTAACAAAACTCCACATCTTTCTTTTTTTTAATGTTTTATCACCTAAAAGTTAGTTTATGCTAACAGACGTATGTTCTCAAAAAATGAGGCGTATTTGGGCAGAGCGGTAATCGAATTCAGATTCAGTAAAAAAAATTTGTTTGGTCTATATAAAGAAGTCGGGTTTATGTACATTTACTAAATATGTATTAACAAAATGTTTTTTTTTTACTTCAGCTAAATTAAAAAAAATAATGAAATAATTTTTACATTTCTTTTCCTTACAGAACTCTACCGAGAGCGAGCTTAATTATTCGAGCACTTTGTAAGGCTGTAAAATTAGTTTATTAAAGATACACAAAATATATTCATATACAAAAAAATGTCTGACTTTGTGCCACGTGATATACTTCCTGATCTGTGGGCTGAAATTCTCAGACGTCATTGGACATTTTTGGAGACTGAAGAGAGCATACAAAAACTGGAAGAACGAAAAAAGCTTGAAGGTGAGTTCAATGAAATTTACTTTCGATAAAATTTTTAGTTCATGCCTTAATTTCTCATTTACACAAAGGTTGCCTCAAAGAATTTTTATGCATTGTGCCAAATGATAGGAAATTTTTTTTACCCGAAACGGCGCATGTATTGCGGAAATCTGTACGGGAAATGGACGAATTCACTGCTTATAAAGCACTCATTGGTTTTGAATCCATAAGTCAGTATGCAAATAATTTATTTACAAAACCGTGGCGCAAAGAATATCGTGTTATAAAGGTAAGTTGTGAAATTACACCATTGCTTTTTATGTTTAATTTGGAATATCATATTTTGCAGATGTATTCTGGTTTCTTTCAACATGAAATAAAATCAAATCTGTTAGATGCAGAAAAATTATTTGAAGCTATGGGTTACCGGCAAGTGTCAAGTGAGATACTTATATTAGATGGTCCAATTTGTCCTGATCAAGTAACCAATGTTTCACGTGATGCCATGGCGGCATATGTTGAGTGCCAAATAATAAAACATGTTTACGCTGGACTAGCTGCTATAGGTTTGAATTGCACTTGGCAGGATGTATATCACTATCGTGAAAAACATTTGGGTACTATGATATTAAATATTTAAAAACAAAATGTATATTAAATAGTTCTTAACATTTACAGGAGGCTCTACACAAACTATAAAGGGAATTGCCTATGCATTACAAGAGCGTCGTTTCCGAAAAGACAAATTGCTTAATTCAGGTATTTTAATTTCAAGTGTCTAATCTTTTGCGGAAGAGGGAACTAAAAGTTGTACGAAAAAAGCGATCGAAAAACAATTTCATGCAGGTACAATTGAGTAACTGCAGAAGGAATAGTTTTTCAAGTAATTACTTTGGTTGCATCCACAATTGTTTTTAGAAAGCTAAAGGATAAATCACTTTTAAAATATATGCATGAATTACTTTAGTCTTTTTAATTTTCTGTTAAAATATTGAACAAGAATATATGTATAAAGAAAACTGTGTTCTACTAAAATTTGAAGATTGTATTGCTCTTAAGTGATAGGTCATAGCCATTTGGAAAAATCGAAATATCATTTCAAAAAATTATCTCAATATCGTATAAAAACGAATATTTCTGTCTGTATAACATACTTTTTGGTATCCCAAAATTTGCATATCATGGAAGAAGATATATAAAAGAACAAAACAAACCAAATATAAGAAGAAAATAGAAATTCTCTTGCATACTTTAAGATTCATCAGGAATTAACAAAACAAATATCAGAAGAAACAAAAATTCTGTAAAGGGTCTTTCCAATTTATTTAAATACACAATTTCAACACTCACTCAATTATATGTTGCTCTTCTGTCAAGATGCTGAAGGAAAGAAGGAATAAATTCGAGTGTAAATTGGAAATAAATATAGTGTTAGAATAAGCACTACAATAAAAACTTACGACCTAAAGTAAAAATCTACGTAACTTTTCGTTTTGTCTGTTTCTTATACAAAAAGAAAACGTTAAAGGAAAAGGATTTTGGGCGGGGCTAGAGCTCACGAGCGAAGCAAAGTGTAACATTTGTTTTAAAAAATATTTATTAATTTGTTTATTTTTAAAAGTTTCATATTTTCGCTGTACCAAACCGAATACATTTGAAAATTCTTCAACGTTGGACCTCCCAATTCCAGACATTGTTTAGGAGTTGAATAAAAATTACCCTCATATAAAATGTTATCAAAATGGAACCACTGAATTCAGAGACATATAGAAAAAAAGAATTGAATCAAACTTGTTGAAATAGTTATGGCGCACAGTCAATCGGGTACATACAAAAAGTTTGAAAGTAGAATAATTGTTCGAATTTAATAAAACTCAGTTTTTAAATGAGCAGTACGCTAACGTGAAGTTTTTGAGAAGATAAGTTTCTTGCCATTTATGAAAAGAAATAGCATGACAACCCGACGTGCTAAAAATCTTTACAAAATATCGCAAACTAAACAGTGTGCTTCACCTTTCGAAGCCACAAGGCTTGTTTATGACTTCGAAATTACTAAGTCACTTTCATTAAGCAGAGTGAAAGTTTAAATTTACTAAAAATATTCATATTTCATATGTAAAATTTATATTTCATATGTTGTTAAATAAGTTTTTTATTGTTCATCATCGCATTACTTTTTTGTAGAACTTTAGAAACATTTGAAAATGATGAAAATATTTCCTGCAATATAATCATCAATATAATATGTATTGGTCTTGTGATTTTTTGGTTCTATTGCTGGTATGTATTTCTTTAATTCGCGAGTAAATGCTGTGCTGAAACAAGAAGGTGACGTTAAAGGACTTTGTTGGTGTCTTTTCGTCTCGTTTTTCGAGTGTGAGTTTATTGATGCTTATGTACTTATGTGTTGCCTCTACTGCTTCCTCAGATAAAAAATATCCTTAGTCCTACACATATTAGATTTTGTATTATTGAATGAAAAAAAGTTGACGTTCACTAATAATTGTATAAATAGTTGAACATTTTCGAAAATAAAAATAATCATTGATTAATACTTAAAAAACATAACATTATATAAACTTCCTAACCAACAGCCTGGTGGCTGAATTTAATAGAAGAAGCCTTGTAGAAAATCAAAAGGCGGGTGCGCCCAGAACACGATCACAGGCCAATCCCCAAATTAGTGAAATTAACTTAACCAATCCTTTTATACTACTTGGCAACATTATAATGAAGATACGAACATTACATATACATATGACGATCTTGAAAATGTCGAACCTATAAAACTCTGCCGAATAACAAACATGATCCTGCGGCCTCCGTTTTGACCAAATTTGGTTTGGATTGATCCTGAGAATGAATGTATTCCAACCACTAAAACCAGATGTCGAGGCTTCTAGACAACTTCCATGTATTTTTTAAAAAAATGTGCCATATCCCTATCTATAAAAGACATATTCCGGATAGACCAGACGAACAAAACAACGCCAGTACTAGTGAAGGACGTCTGACTTCAAGAACAGCAGCCAAAAAATAAAATCGCAGCTGGAGCGTAGGTCACACATTTAAAGGAGCTGAATGATCTATATCAATTAATAACGATAACCAAAATAAAAAATGAATTATGCTAATCATTTTAAATAAATTAGTATTTACTGTACTAATAATATGACAGAATACTGTTTCGTACTTTAAAAAACAGCAGATAATTTTAGAATTGTAAACAAAAGTATGCAAAATGTTAAAAACACGTAAAATAAATAAATGATATAAAATAATACTCTAGCTTCATTTTGTAAAAACTGTCATTTTTCTTTAATGCCAGACAATGAATGGACTAAATCCTGTAAAATTGCCAAACACGAGACAGTAAAAAAAATTTTTGAGTGCAGTTGGAACAAAAATTGAATTTTCAAAGCATAGACAATAAATAAACATCTTGAACTGGTTCAATAAATTGAATTCTATAAACGCAATGAATAAAATGGAAATAAAAATAGTTAAAATAAATGTAGTGTTTACAATTCAATTTGCACAACACAGAACAGCTGATAGTTTGGAAAAACTAAACTCTACTTCTCTGTAACTTCGTACACAGAGAGAACATAAAATACTCTCATTTTTGTTCTCACAGGTTTATCGAATACAGGAATGCTTTTTAGAGTAATACCTGTAATAATCTGTAAATTGTACTAATGGATTATTGTGCTGGTACGCAGCTCCAAACATTGAATTTGGAAATGGTTGTGATAGGGCAAGAAAACAAATTAACGAAAAATATTTCCATCAAATTAATAAACTGACTGGTTATATATCTGTATTAAAATATTTCCAAAAAAAAAAAAGATAGTGATATTGACGAGACTTGATGATGTGTAAGATAGACTTGATGATGTGAAAGATAGACTTGATAAGTTTTTTCCATCAAACACCGTGTAATAAAAACTCCTGTAGTGGTATGGACGAATATCAAAACTGTAAAAAATAATGTGAAGGTTCGCCTACACTTCCTCTTGGCTTAATGAATTAATCTATGAATGCAGTAAACATTAAGGTTATCATATTGTGTAATTAAAAAAATTTTTTGACTACGATTAACTCACTTGTGCGGCATTACTAAACATGAATTAATCGGATAAATTATTGTTTGTTTATATCGGATGTGATCCGAATTATATCTATTTCCCACTAACACATCAGAGTAAACATCCCACCAAACGTAATACTTGAACAGAGATCGAAAATGTTGTTATCGGTTATTCGTATCAAATGCTTTTGCTGCAATATCGGGTAAAATATTAATTTTTAAACTTTGCAGGCTGGAAAAAAATGTAGGTGCAGTTTTTTATAACTTTCCGCTTTAGCCAAATTTGAATCAAAATATGAAGCGAAAGCTTGAATTGAACCATAAGTTTTTTTACGATCATCAGTACCTCCGTAATTCATGTTTCAGAAACAGAGTTCATTTAATCAGCATTGTCTTCATTTTAATCACCATTGTGTTCATTAACCACTTCTTCACTAAGCATTTGTGGTCTTAAAGTTTGAGTAATATTAAATTTAAGGTCTAGCGCGTGTCTCTGTACTGGTACTAGGTTGCTTTGCAAGCAAATTTGTAAAATAATCTTATACATAATTAATATCTTCCTTATCTAAACAATTCCTGTCTACTATATTCAAGAAGATGTCAAACCTTCAAGTTTTTCTTTTTTTAAGGAGAGCATATCTAATTTGCTGTCATTTGGTTTTTGCATTTTAATATTTCTATGCAATTCTAAAAGTGCGGACTTATTTTTTCTGATAAATTGTGGTTCATTGTAACATTAATAGAAAAACCATTACAGGAACTAAATTTTTAAAAACTCCAGAAAATGCTCAAATATCATATTATTCTGAATTAGAAACCTCTATACTTGCAAGCATCTAAAGTAATGTGACCATGTAATCCGTGTTTCGCGGAGCAAGTTCGCGGTTTTTGATTTTCTGCTCCGCGTGGTCCGCGTTTCCATTGGATATAATAAATCTCATTTTGCTTGGGCTTTTAGTGAAAGTGAGTGCCTTTTTTTATACAAATAATTGAAAATAGAAATATCGAATTTTGTTAGGGCTTTCGAAATGTGAAAGTGAGTATATTTTTTTTTTAGTTTTAGTACATTGCAATTAAGAAAAAACAGTTTCATCAACTTTTTCCTGCTCCGCGTTTTTGTGAAAAACATCTGGTCACGTTAATCTAAAGTTTTTATGACTTAACTAAATACAAAACTAACAAATCTTAATTACTTGGTTATATATCTTAATATTAGGGCAAACAATTATTTTGCCAAATTTTCTAGTATATCACCTACGAGGATTTCAAAGAAACTAAAAATCGTCATCTTTCAACAGCATACTTCGCTTCGCTTTTGGGCTCTAGCCTCGCCCAAACCCTGTTCTTTTTGTATAAGAAATATAAAATAAAAAACGTAGATTTCACTCAAGTTTGTAAGTTTTTATTGAAGTACTTCTTCAAGCACTATGCATTGAATTTTCTTTTTTAGAAGTATGCAATGGAATTTTTGTATTCTTATATTTTTTTTTGTTCTTTTATCTTTCTCCTTTCATTATTCAGATTGGTAACTATCCAACATCACATATTCATTGTTATGGGTAATTTTCTTTTTCGATTATCTGTTTTGATTACATGTAAGCGAAGCTTATGCTGGGAATTTATAAAAACAAGTGTAATATACATATATCCTTTGAAAACATTTTCTCTACTTAACAGAAACTTAAGTTGGTACATTGTGTTTCGTGAATAAATTATTTTATTTGTTCTTTCTTTAGAAAACTGTTATGCAACAATTCAACATGTGAACTCTCCACAAGTACCTTCAGCAACGACTACTGGGCCGCCGATGGTGCAACAGTGTCAAAACTGCGTATCTTACCACTTGCCGCAGTCTAATCACGCACAACAACAGCATTTGCCAAATGGCCAATGCGCAGTACATAGTAACAACAACAGTTGCTCTCTTCATGCCGGAGTTAATCTACAACACCAACAACAGCCTCCTAGTCTTATGTACAATGGTAACAACGGTAACAGCAAATTGATTGCATCATATCCGGCAACAAATTATCAACAACACACTTTTGTTGCACCCGGTACGCAGCATCATAACATGTCACATTCACGTAGTCTGGAACACTATAATGAACCGCCACCACCGTTGCCGCACAGACATTCATTCGATCAACAGCAGGGTTACATGGCAGCACATCATCAACATCACTACCCACCTCCGCAACATTTGTATGAGTCACCATACGATTGCATCGATGGAATAAGCATGGGTGGCAGTAGCGCTTCGTATGCGGCAGTAGCCGGAGCAGGCATTGTACCAAATTGCAATTACACAGCTGCTTATGCGCATCCTTACAATGTTTCAGGTAATCGCTATCCATTACCGTATAATATTTCAAATCAACTGAATTCGCACTATGCTACACCAGCCGCGCCACCAGTCAACTGCAGCGGTGTTGGCACTAACGTCGACCATTACATGGATAATTTTGCTACCGCTATGCCCGAAGCCAAACATAACTGCAATTATCATACAGCACAATTGCAGCAGTCGCCTTTACCACCTGCACGACATTACTCCTCAGGAGGCGTAAAGGATTTTCAAACTTATCGACAGCGATCTTTTCCACCTGATCAACAGCTGATAGATTTCGATGATCGTGCTCCGCTGACAGATCATGATTTTCATGCGCAGTTGCATACACGTTCACAAAACAATTCATTCGATTATGAGCGTGAACGTGACCGATGCGATCGTATGTATGAAGGGCGCTCAACTGATCGGCGGTCGGTTGCACTCTTAGCTGGTATCAATCGATTAAACATCAACTCGACTTATGCGCAACCAAAGGATGTGATTTTCCAACAAGTGCCATCATCACAGCATAACATGTGTACTGGAGCAGATGAGCTGATTGGATCTTCGGATGATGTAACAGGGAATACAATTTACGCGCGACCACGCTCAAAGGGTATCAGTGGTGGTGGCGCTAATTGTGGTGAACGGTATGCTAAGGAAGTAATGGGTAGCAAAATGACTGATAAATATTTAAGGAATTCGGAGTATATACAGGTAAGCGATAGGAGGTAGCTAATCTTCTATATCGATCTTGATAAAATTTCAGCAGTAGATACTAAGCTGATATAAATTTAAAAAACTTCCAAAAACTGTTTTTGTATTCATTGTGGTTTTTGGGACAAAGGGTGCTGAGACTTTAAAAATAATTTTTAATAAAAATACTTTTACATACTTTGTTTTCCATATGAATATAAGGAAACTATGTATAATGATATTAATTGTAAAAGACATTACCCGCACGTAAAGTGATAGGGCTTAGAAAAACCAGAGTGGCAAATTCCATTGAACTATGGAGTCTTAAAAGTTGTTTTTTAAAAAAAAATTTAATTAAATTTGGTACAACAACATTGAGCGACATAACTTCAGTCTGAACGAATAGTGATTAGGTTTGGAAAAATGTGCGTAGAGCCTCCTGCAGAAACAAAATCTTTAACTTGACATATCAAGAAATTTGTCTGAGGAAATGTAATGAAGGATATTATTTGAGGCCATTGGTGGATTTAAGCAAGTGTAGACCTTGGTGCTACATAAGGGGGGTTAGTTATGAAATCAATCAATATAATATTACAAATATCATTGAAGAAAGATGATCCGTTTTATAGTTTGACCTATTCCTTAATAGAAAGCACCATTGGGTGAGCGGTATAAAATGTGAGCTACTGCGTATTTATACCTTAGCTGTATAAGCAAAATCTATTTTTTTTCGAAATACTCAAAGTACGAATATTAGTCTATGAGTTTTAGATATAGAAATACATAAAGTGAATCAAGAATGTTGTAAATATATGAGGAGAGAGAGGTTAGAATTGTGTTTTTTTTTTCTATTTAAAAAATTGATTTTTTTCTTTAAATTTTCATGTTAATTATACCTACAAACTATTTATTTAAAATTGCACCCACTAAACTCATCTTTGTTTTTCTCCGTTTTAGGACTATGTTGACAATAATCGCAAAATGCAAATGGAATTGAGTGAACGTGCCACAGATCGCATAACAAATGGCACTGCTAATAATAGAAGAAAGATAGCGGCAGCGTTCTCTGCTGATCGTGATGCATCTGACATGAGCTATGGATCTACAGCACCATTTGATGATTTTGTTAATGTTGGTCACACTGAACATGTTGCATCAGTGGCCAATATACAAAGATCACCAACGCAAGCATCCAAAAATCAAGATGGTGTAGGCTCGTTTGAATCATGGGACTATGTTTTCCAAAACCTTGAACGTTCAGGGTACTCAAAAGACTTGGGTGAGCGTGGTGATTTATTGGTGCAAAGCCTAGATTTGGATTCACTTAATGTGCCAAATGCAAACGCTGCCAATACTTCAGATAAACGTCGTTCAAGTCACGCGGCCGAAGTTAAGACAGCACGTCAAGCCAATGGAGGAGAAAAATCACGCACACTAGAAAAGACACCAGCAACAACAATAGAAACAACACCAGTAAATAAGCAACGAGAAGTAAAAGCAACACTAAAGCAAGAAAAATCTATACTGAAACCAAGTAACAGCAATGCAAGTGCAAGCGCTTCAGGTAGTAAAATTAAGTCAGCGCTTAAATCAACATCAGCAACTGCTGCTGGTAATAATATCAACAATAATAATAATGGCAACTATGCAGATCAACAGCATAACAATACCGTGCGAAATTTAGAAAACACTGCAACCGTTAGCAAAAAACGCCAAAATAATGCAAATCATCGAGTGGTTAAACAAGCGCCTGTTTCAACACAGGTGATCGTTACTAGACCAAATGAGTGGGAATGTCGATTTTGCACATTTTTAAATCCCGATACGAAGCACATTTGTGAAATGTGTTCTCATAGTAAGGATTTTAATTTGGATGCCATGGTAACGAATAAGCCCACTTGCGTCTAAATGTGTTGACTTGGTTTTGCTTTACATTTCCTTAGTAGTTTTTTATTTTACTTTTACGTTTAATTGTTTAATTCTATTTTAAGACAATATGTTTTATGTGTCTCAGTTTATTTACTCGTATATACTGATTTTATTAATTTTATTTTTTTTGTGATAGTTTAACCTTTCAGATAAAATGACGTAAACATATTTTATTATTGTTTTAATAAAACAAAGTATTATTTGCTATGAAATCAAATGCGAAAAACAATCAATTTATAAAATAAATAATTTTTCAAAGCAAATATAAAAAAGTACCTTGAATTAAAGCTTATTTTCAAAGTAATGTCTCCATTGCAAGAAAACATGGCACAACCTATATTGAGCTCTTATGTCCAAAAACACTTTTTTAAGTGTAACGCATTACATATTTCCTAAACTAGCACGAAACAATCAATGTATGGAATTTGAAATTTTTTTCTTTTTGCTATCCTGATAATTTTTAGTGGAAACTAAAAAATTTTTACTGGCTATATCTTTTGGTCAAACACGAAAATTATTGTGTGTTAAACGGTAATCTTTTGTCAAAATTTTCACATCAAATTTCTGTCTGTAATATCAGAAAATAGTTACTTTCTACGAGCATTTTTCACAATGCGTTGATTGCTTTTCTAGATATAATCAATAAATAAAAACTTTTTATTTTGATACAATGAACTGTACAAAATTTGTTTGTATTCAAAATTTCAAAACATCTTAACTTTAATGAGTAGCATCTTCAAAAGCAAGTATCGTATTGGATAGATGAACTAGAAAGGAAACGGACTACTTGACTTTATGATGTCTGTCATTAGCGTAAATGAATTCAATAAGTTGCTACAAGATTGAAATACATAGCTTCAGATATATGTACATTAGGGTGATTGAAATATTCTTCGTTTTTTTTAAAGTGCTGTTACTTAAAAAGTAAGTTTATGATATGAAGAAAAATTTCACGAAAATTTAGCTCTGTACCTCAATTTTATAAGGTGGCGCCGAAGTCTGTTTTACATGTAAACTGTATGGAAAAACTATATTTTATTAAAAACGAATGTGAATGAATAGGTGATGAATGCTGTTGGGCTGCGGAAGGTAGTTTTTCGAAGTAAAAAAGGACTTTACTAAATGGTTAAAAATATGCTGAACAACTTTTCTTGAATTATGTGCATGGCCTCGAAAGTAGACAAAAACTTCATCTCTTAGGTACTTAACCTCGAATATTCCAGATTTCTGACGTGATGGGTGAATTCTGAGGCCAGGTTCGGATTCAGCCAAAAAAATACTTCGAAAAACGACCCTCCACAGTCCAACAACGTTCATCACCTATTCATTCACATAGATTTTTAATAAAATATAGTTTTTCCATACAATTTACATGTAAAACTAACAAGCATCGGCGCCATCTTATTAATAGAAGCACAGAGCTTTCTCTCTTCTTTTTAAGCAACAGCACTTAAAAAAAAGCAAAAGGCAAAAAAAAATGATTCACCCTTCTGTCAAATTTGAGCAAATATATCTAGAAACATTGACCTAATGAAAAAAATAGGAAACTAATTTCATTTTATGCCTATACAATTTTGCAAAGTAATGTAATGTTTGCTCATAGCAATTAAATAAATTCATTAAAAAGTACATAAGTTGTACATCTTGCAACAATTTAGTTGAATTTTTTTGTATGCATTTATGTAACCAATGAATGTCACATGACACAATTATGAACCATGTTTTAAAATTTTGCCATTTTGTGTGGCATTTGAAATCGAAGCAACTTTTTTTATGCATATCCTTATTATATTTTACATCTAACTTAGTTTTTAAGTTTCATATGAAAAAATCCTTAGTAAAATTTGTGAATGAAAATTTCGACTCAGACTTCATTGTCAACTTTCTTGCAGCAAAGAAATTATTTGCAGTAAAAATGCAACGTTCATGCAACAAATTTGATTTCTGCAACTAGTGCAACCAAACTTCTTCACTTTGTCTAATTTTTTGAAAGTGCTACTTGGGTAAATTACATTTTCGATAGCCGTTAAATTTAATAAAATCCAAATTGATTCTGATAATGTATTCAATTGAAATAAATTGTTTTTCCATTATCTCTTAACTTTTAGATGATATCGAAAACATTTTGAAATTTTATTTCATATTTTTAAGAAAAGTTTGTTTTTCTTTTTGTTTTTTGTAATAATTATTGAATATTATTTTGAAACAGAAATAATTTTATGCTAATTATAATATTTTTTTGGAATTTTTTCCATGATCTTTAAATGTTCTTTTTTATGAAGAATCAAATTTTATTTACCATGTTGATAATTGTTATGTCTTGATTATTGTTTGTTAATCGGAAATATCTAAATTTTTTTTTTGAAAATCATTTTGTAATTTTTTTTTTTTTTTGATAAAAAGAAAAATCATTCGATATGCTTAGTCCTAATAAAACTAAATCAACAAATAAGAGCGTGACAGAACTAAGCCAGCAATACAAATTTTGTTGTTCCAAAAAGCATGCAAAAGCGATATTGACACCAAAGGAAAGCAATCAAATTAAACTTTTTCTCCTTCACATGAAAAACTCCTATCAGGGGCGGAAAAGCACTAAGAAAGTTAGTTTGGATTACAAAAAAAATGTACCAAGTATTAAAATGGTGAACGTCATTACTTTCAAGAAAAGTGCTTAATTTAAATATGTTTCATTTATAATTCTTTTATTAATATTCGCTTATTTTACGTTATTTATATTGCATAAATGTAGGCAACGTTTTTTCACAGAAATTAAATTTATTATAAAGTACAGAGTTTGAAACATTTGTTCTATATATGAAAGGAAATATTTGTTGCATAGTTTTATTTCTTGCACTTTTCAAAATTGTTTTGAAAAGGAAAGAACTGATATACAGGTACGGAGAACGTCTGAATTCTCTATTTTCATTTTATTACCACCCCCGAAAAAGTATCGCCTCTGAATTTTAAAACATCAATGAAGAAATATCAATATATATTTGCTTGCGTTTTGCGTTCAGAAGGGTACGATGGTTTTATAACCGTCTCATAATTGTACATGAAATATTAAGTTTTGTCTAGCACCCAGTACCTTCCAACCATTAGAAATGATACAAAGCAATCTTTTATTTTACTACAGTGAAAAAGCTGCCTCATAAAATTTATATTTTCCAAAACTTTTATGTGTACAACGGTAGTGCTAGACTCAAGCATAAAATAACTTGTCCTAAAAAACCATCTTTTATATTAATTTTTAAATAAGTTACAAACCATGAAACTTTTGAGTAGTAGTTTGGTGCCTTCTGTATTTCTTTAAAATTGTCTGATAAATATAGTTTTTATTTGTTTTGGTTCTGCGATTCAAGCCAATTTAAGATTTAATATTGAGTACAGGGGTTTTAATTTTTGTGCTAAGTTAATTACCCGCATATATGTAAATGTCAAATTGAAATAAATTTGAGCTCATTTTGATATGCACTGCGGCCATATGATCTATTGTACTTCATCTAAATAATTGAAATATTTTCTGTTATAGAGAGTTAATTGTTCCTGGAAAACTAAAATCAGCTGAATATGGCATTTGTCTGAAAAGATGGAAGTATTTTTAGTTAAGGCTGGGTGTTCCAGCACTATTCAGGAAAATTAAGATAAGTCTAACTTAGGGGGTTAGTAATTCCCGTTCGAAAAACTGGAATGTAAATGTGTATCCGGTCACTCTATTACGTATTGACTTTTGGAGTATTGCAATGCAATTTTTATGAAATAAAATCTAGTAATATTGGTTTTTAAACATTTTACTATCGACAATAGTCTTGTGTCTTAAAAAATTCGACCTGCTTTCTCTTCTTGAACCTGGTGACTGTAAATTTAAGATACCCTTGGCATCGAGTCGCGCGATGTGCTCGTGCCGGAGCTGTCGACGAATTTTTATTTGTCATCTACATTTGGTTAAATTTTGATCTCCATACATCCTCACCATCCTCGCATACAGTACCAAATATATGACATTAGATTTTCGTTTCTAGTGCGGCTGTGCTACTGAAACAAAATTTTTTCAAAATATCAATTTTAGTATTTATTGTCTTGTTAATTTTAGTTTGTTCTTATTATTTTATTTTAGTTTTTGAAATTGTTTCTAGCACAAACTACGTCTCAATTATCTGAAAAGTTAAATACACAATGTTTTTCTCTTAAATATTTATTTTGTATGATGTTTACTTTCGTTTTTATCAAATTATTATAAAAAACAAAACCAAGTTTCCATTGTGTGCCTCCTGTTTTCTGTGTTTCTAAGAAATTATTACCAACAATTAACGAACAGTAACATGTTATTTAAATGTTATTTCATGAATTAAATTAATGATACTTAAACATTTATTATATTTAATCCACAGTGAAAATCCTGCTATATATCATATATTTTTAAAAAATAAACACAAAAATGCATTAAATGCATTGCAGTAAAATCCTTAAAAATGAGAATGAAGATTTTTTTACCTTATTAGAGATTTAGTAATTATAAGTTTACGTACATAAAATGTAATAAAGAGAGAAATTAATACAAGAAATACACAAAGTCAACTTAAATCCTTTTAATGTGTTTTGTGTTATTATTTGTAAATGAAAAAAATGAGTGAGGTTTGTTTTACGTACGTTACATGTGAAATGTAAGTAACACTGAGACATTGTTATGTTAATAAAACTCGAAGAAATTCAATGCTTTAATTAAAATTTAAAACTAAAGAATGAGCATACATGCAAACTGCAAAATAATAACAAAATGACATATATAAATAAAGAATCACAATGTTTGTTACATAATTATTTACAATTGGTATAGTCTAACATTTACTTTATAACAAATGCTAGATGATCACATTAAACATTATTTTTATGTCTGTGTAAAATTTGTTATTTTACCATTTTTAAAATCTCTGTAAATAAAATAAAAAGTTAAAATCCCCATAAAATAATACGTTGCGCAATATATGAAAATAAAATGAGTAAATCAAAGAGAAACAATTTGCCTATCGTTTATTTATTTTGTAAACACTTTTTAATTCATATTAATAACTTAGTGCTTTAGCAAAATTTTTAGATAATATTTAACAAACATGAATATAAATTTAGCATACATCAGTAGCTTCTGCAATATAAAATATTAACTACAATATACAACTTAAAATCTAAATTTTTTTTTTGCAAATGCAAAAGCACCATCACACATAAACTAAATTTAATTTTCAAAACTATAAAATGGCTTATAAATTAATATAAAAGAGCCAGTCCTATTTATACTACCATTGAAATTAATTTGAGGAATGTCTGATGCTCAAGTTAGTGAAACTAGACTTAAATCAAAAATAAATTCTCATGCTTGCAGCGAAAAGTTAGTGTTATGTGCGTACGTTAGAGTGTTTTTAAAAAATCGTTTTGTTTTTGCATTTAAAGGCGAGCGCCCTTTAGAAACTTTACGAAGGGATTGAAGTCTTATATGTAGGTCATAAAAACTTTTTGCTTTCAAAAGTTGGGGATCAAAATATCTGCGATGAATATTGTCCTTACGACAATAATGGCTTTGGTAAGAAGGAAAAGTTTTTATATGATCAATAACTGGTTGAAAGTTGTTTTCCTCTAAGTTCATCGCCGATTGTTTTCGAGCCACTAAGTTTTTGCAGAGCACTTGATACCCTGCCGTTATTTTTAAAGCCAAATATCGAAAGAAAAAACTTCTTGCACTCTTGAACCGTTTGGCCTGTACAGCTTAGATAGTAAATGTACGAGCAAGTTTTTGGCTGCCTGTTGGAATTATTTGCTCTATCTACTCAGTTTAATGTTGGCCTTGTCGATTAGTTCACATAGAAAAGCATTTTGATTCCAACCGTAAATTTTCCTTAACTTTTTTATAAAATTTATTTTTATAGCCACAAAAAGCATTCCCAATCCTCTTCAGTCAGCTGTCCAAATCTATTAACATACGATTCCCCAGTTACCTTGCTTTTTCTTGTTTCCAATTTTAGGGATCCTCGATCGTTTCCTTGTTTTTATGGTATCACAAGTGCAACCGAAACCTCTTCCCCATTATCACAAAAAATTAAGGTAGATGGTTAATATGAAAATTTAATATGTTTACAAAAGATAAACTGGAATAATATAAGAATATAATAAGAGTAATGCTTTGGGATAATGCATTTAGTTGTGATTTGTAAGTGACGTGGCTCCGCGAATAAGAGATAAGAAAAATTTTGTAGTTAATTTTGGAAAAGAAAATTAATCCTGTGGTGAAATTTTAAAAATTTTGCGCTTGAGTCGATCAACGGTTCACACGATCTTTAAAAATTATAAAGATATTGATTCCTTTGAAAACAAGCCCCATAGTAGCCGTCAGAAAGAACTTATCTCGCAGAGATGTCAGCTTGATTTTAAAAGTGGACAAAAATGCAAAAGTCAGTGCCTCAAAATTGGTGAAACACATAGCTAGTACATCAGATCAGTGTGTGCATCTCAAATGCGATTTCGCCTATCTCCATTGGCGTTTCTAACGTTTTCCTTTTACTTTCTCTAGTCTCATCGTGGAAGAGCTGACTAAGGGCTTGAAAAAATATTTTAAAGGTATTTAAGGAGTGGAATCACTTTTGGTTGCGAAGTGCCCTGCAAGGCGATCAAATCCAAGTACAAATTGAACAAAAACTGATCTGATAAGGCTATATATGTATGTATTCACATGAATGTGTATATGTGTACCTACATATGTATGTATGTGGTTCCAAGATGTTTAAACTGGTGCTTCTGTTGTATTGACTGATTTGTGAAATTTACATGAATATCGGTGTTTTCTAATGCCTAAGTCTTGGAATAACATCAGTCATTGAAAGCAAATAAGAATTACTGCGATAAGTTTTTTAAAAAATGGTACTGACAGTAGCCTGCTATTTGAAAATTCATATGATTCATATTCCTTTAAACTAAAATGCACCTATACCTTTTTCATCGACCTCTAAATTTTCGAATTCAGAAATTTTCTTGGAGGTGAATTTCTTTCACATGTACATATGTATAGACTTAATAACTATGAGTATTTAAATTTGAGAAGAGCGTTTTTTAAAAATAAGATAAAAAACAGCTTAATATACGCCTGCAGCAACTTTTCGATGGATCTTACCATAGAACAAATACAATATTCCAGACTTATAAATATGTAAATATATAAAAAACACACACAAACACAATAAAAAAATGCATTCACTTAAAATATAAGCGCAAATTTGTTATTTTTAATTTAAAATCAAAAATTTATTCCAATAATTAAACAAAAACAAAGATTAAAACTAAAACACAAAAATAGTTTTCATTGAGTTGAGTCCAAAATCGCTGAACCTTTTTATTTTTCATGAGAAGATTCTGCATTTTAAGTACACAACCGGAGTTAAGTTTAGTTTTCAAAGGTAATTTTTTATTTATAAGTTTTTTGTCTTTATAGGATTTGATAGTATTAATTTTGATTACGCTTCCAGATTTTTTCATCTTTTATAATGACCGATTTACTTTTTTTTTCATATTTTTTGTGAACATTTTTTGAAACGAAAAATCTCAAATATTTTGGGGAGCAGAATAAAAATCTTTAATCTTTTTTTTTGAAATGCAATAATTTTATAAAAAATATAAATAGCTTTTAATAAATTTACTTAAACATTATATTTTTGATATATAAAACTTTTTTCCAAAATATCTTCTTTTATTTTTGATTTCGAAGATATTTTCAGAATATATTATAAATAAAAAAAATTAATGTTTAAATAAATTTATTTCAAGCAAACGTTTTTTTTTAATAAAACAAATCAGTTTTAAACAAAAGTAAATATATAAAGTTTTTTATGCTATTCCCCATTGTTTTTGAGATATGAGTATGTAAATTTGTTTTAAAAAGTTTTTGACCAAATTTTGAAATACTCAGTAGGTATTTATTTGAACATAAATTTTTTGAAGTTTAAGTGTGTTCCAAACTCACTTTTAGATAAGCACAAACAGTATACAAAAATCAAACATATATCTAAGAAAAAAGTTAAGAAAGGTGTGCAAAATTTCGAACCTTGAAGTCATGAAAGTAATAATTTATTGGTGTAAGAAGAGTTGACATCTTCCGGATTAATGGTTACTGAGTGACCCAAGTGGCCAGCTGCACCGTGGCCAAACGTGGCACAAATTTGCTATTCGTAAAATAAGCTAAGCAAAATCGATTTGTAGAACGGTATTTCGTGACGATATAATGTTCGAAAAATGAAATCAAGGACAGAACATGACAAATCGGTTTCGGCATATGTACATAGTTCCCACGAAAACGATTTAGAGAACATGCCTGAATGACAAGTCTTAAAAACTTGTGTGAATGGATGTCAGTGATAACATTTTAGGTACATTTGTACTTTTTCAGTACAATTACGTCGTTAAAAATCGTCGTCAGTAATTTCGTAAGGTTTTGAGCTCATTCGGTACATTTGGCGCATTTTCAGTACATTCGGCGCATTTTCAGTACATTTTTGGTACGTTTTCAGCACATTTAGGCCATTTCTAAAAAGTTACTTTAAGTAACTTTTTCTGGATTGTGTTGATAAGCCAGCAATAAGTTGACATTTCGAAAATCCACATAGCTTAATTTCTCGAAAACTTGACCTCTAGACTGCGCTATAAACAAAAATATATTCAAATGCAAAATGATTTAAAATTATCTAGCGAATAAAGTCAAAATTTACATAATTTTGTGTTTTGTTTTAATTCAGAACTCCAAAACAAAAAAAAAACACCTTATTTAAGGTTAATTTTGGCTTTGTCATGAAATCAATAGTGTTATTGATGGTCAACTATTTGTAGTGTAAGCGTAATTTTTATGCGTTAAAACAGTTAAGGAAATACAAAAATCTTTACTCTGATTAACTCCATTGGAATGGTGCTAGTGGTGTAGATTTTGCTTTACTGTACTCGAGTTATTTAAAAGACATCTGGCATTCCAGTCAGTCACAACAAGGTGGCAGCACTTCTCTTTAGTTGGACTTATTTCTACTGCTGTCGGATTCCTTTTGTCATGCTCGTATTTAGTGTAAAATTAAAAAAAAGATTTGTGCAATAAAAGTGCAAAAGCATCAACATTTATCAATGGAAAGTGCAAGTGTAAAGTTTTTTTTTCTCGCATACGTGAAAAAATAATTAAATAGTGTAAACATGAATTGTTTTAAAAAAGTAGTGAAAATTTAAAATTTCTGTGAGCTGCGAAAAAGAGCCGTTATGTGAATGTGAAGTGCGAAAGAGAAATATGAGACCGGCATTTGTGGTGAGTAGAGTAGAAAGCTAAGCTTGGAGAAATGTAAACAAATGAACATTGTTGCCATGTTGACTTTTAATTAATGGTAGAAAGGGGCAAAGTATTAAATGTTCAATTTTAAGTTTTGCACATTCGAAGAGCTTTCTCGGTATAGTCGGGAAGGCAGCGTTGCATTGTCCAAGGTCATTTCCTCCCGCTTAATTTTTTTTTGGCAACTGATAGTTTAAGTAAGGTTGATAGTTCATGCAAATGAGCCGCCGGAATCGTGGTGGGTCGAATTCTAAGAGCCCAACCAAAAAGTATCGTTCTATAACGCGGAAGGTAAGCCACAAGTAGAAAAATATTTTAGGTCCAATGTTGTATAGCAGATGAAAACACATCGGTCTCCAAAATGAGCTACTTCAAGTTTGGGTCTTAATAAATGCTTCCATTTCTTCCTTGGGACTGTCAATGTCTTCCTTTGAGAGAGAACGTTTAGTGTGAATTGCATTTCTTAGAAAAATGCTTATATTTTCATAGACACTCAAGCCTTTATCAAATTCCTCTGCTCTGCCACTTACTTAATTCTCTTGTTGAGTGCCGGCGCATTGAAGTGTTGAAGGAAACGAAAAGATTGACTAGCTCGCTGGTCATGACATATTGCAGCATTTACTGCATCATGCATTAAATCTGGACAGCACTGGATTATAAGCGCTCAAAAAATTTTATTGCTTTATAGGAGTCGATAATAAAATGGATAATACGTATCTTTCCTAACAGGCTACTGACTTATTGGCAAACATGCTAGGCGTTTGGGTGTTCGCTGCAATATTTTCTGTGGAAGTCCTTGTTGAAAGTGTTGAGTGCCACTCAAGGTTGCCAAGTTGAAAATAACGAATTAAAGGCATTCCAAAAAGCCAAAAAATTTGTTAAACGTTTTTTCGGAAAAAGTTGATGACTTTTTTTTGTATAAAAATAATTTCAACTCCAATTAACTGCCATTACCACCTTTTACCTCCAATTAATGGCTTAACTCCCACTCCGGCCTCCCACGCGGCCTACGGCTTTACCATGCAATTAACCACTTTAGACGCGACCACTTGGCAAGCCTGGTGCCACATCTGTAATTGTCCTGCTCTCTGTAGGTTTAATTTTTATTTATTTGATTTTTTATTAATTTAATTAATATTCTAAAATCTGGATCAGTTTTTTTCTGCTCTGGCTGTTTATGTGGAGTAGTTTCCATATACATTTCCAAAAATAAAGTTTAATTTGATAATAATATTCCACATTTCGTCAAATATATGGGCAGTCTCATAGAACGACATGTATTTGACTATAGCTGGATCTACTAAGAAGTGAAGACGTAAAAGAAACATCAGATACCAGGTGATCAACCTGGTTCGATTTTTTTTTTCATTAGCCTTTTGTTTAATATTGCAACAGAAATGAAAAAAAAAAACTAAATTGTGCAGAATGTGCCACGCCTATCATCACATCGCACCCATTTTCTGTTTAAAAAATTTTTTTTACCACCTTTAAACAAACGCTTACTGATGCTATTTCCTTAGTTTTGAGTGCCCAGCTCCAAGCTGTATCGCTTTAATCTGTATCGATATATTCTCTTTCTCGTCTCGTTATCGCCGATAATTCTCGTTCACATTTTTATATATATAAAACTAGCTGAACCAGCGGCTTTCCCGCGCACTGTCTGTTGTACAACTCCGTCTACATTTCACGCAGTCTTTACTGCATACCATTGGGTCCATGTACGAAGTTTCACAACTTAGCATAAGTTCCAAGAATACCTACATAAGGGTTTTTGTTGAATGACTTATTAGCCAACACTGCCTTCATTTAGCTAGTTGCTTGGATTTAAGTGTTTATAATCTATATAGGTGCCACGCCTCTTTGTCTAATCTCGTCCAGATTTCGTGAGGTACTTAACATAGACAATATACACGATATTGTGTTTTTGTATTATGGAAGTTCAACACTGTTTACATTTAGCGAGTGGCTTAGCACAAAAAAATTTCATTTAAAATTACTTAAAACTGTGACGTTTTAAGTAATTTTGTTTTATGAAGGTGCCACACCCGATTGTCTAATCTCGTTCACGTAAAATGACGTAAAATGGGCAATATTGCTTGCATGGTGATTTTAACTCTTCCTGCCACGTTATCACAGATGACGAAAGCTAACGATTTTTGTGGCCATAATGAAATTTATTGGCGACATTCGCTGCGATTGTTAGATTTTCTATTCCGAATTCCGAATGATTTTGCTATGAATTAGAAACTTTTAGTTTGGTCGGCTATATAAGGAAAAAACTTATAAAATAAACAAACAATTTCTGTGTAAGGATTTTTAATATTTAAAAATTCCAGCTATGTGATGTTGCGCTTTCCATGACGATATAAAGGGTGTATCAATACAACTTCAGGATGTTAATTGTAAATGGATCGAATTTTGAAATTCTTTTTCGTAACAATGCATTTGATTTAGAAAAGTGGCTAATTGAATCGATTTTTCAAGTTCTTAAAGAATCAAGATTTTGGAATGCAATAAAAAATTTTCAATTCCAAGCGTTGACATCTGTGATGGAATTGAAAAAGTCAGTTCCAAACTCTAATTCCATGAAATAATGTACACTCTTAAGAACATATTTCTGTAATTAACCTTTGAATTGTACTAAAAACAACACTTTTGTATTATAATTTACATCAATTTTATTTGTTTTCATTTTTAGTATGGTTTCAAAAGACTTGTAATGTATATCTGTATATCTGTGTATATATGTATTAATGTTTTGTATATAATAATTTTATTTTAAAAGATATCATAATTTTAACTAAACATAATTGCACAGTAATAGAAAATAATTAATTTTGGAGATTTTTTGTTTATTTTCTGAATTAATGAAATGCTTCAAAGAACAAATATTCCTTTGTACTAATATCTATTTAATCTCAACTACTACTTTTTCGTTTTACGAGTAACGTGTATGTCTATAATGTTTGAATGTTGCAAAAACATATCTTTTTTATATCCGAATCTGTGATTCTTAATTTTGGGGTATAAAAATAGAGCATCCATTATTTTTGATAGCAAATAACTTTTAGATTGAGAATATGGAATATTTCTGGGTGGCCACTGATAACCTGAATGGTTTCAGAAAGTCATGAGTTGTTCGTTTTTAATGTTTTATATTTATATTACTATATGTGGGTTACAGAGCATCTTTTGCATTCTAAAATGGCAACGTTGGATGCTCCGTAACTTCTGCGATGAACTTTTGCTGAAGAAATAATTTCGAATCCGATATTTAGGACATGAAACCTTAGGTGTAATCATTGAAATGTTCAGAAAAGAGCCTGCAGTTGTTTTTCAAACAAAATCAACGATATATATAATATATAATTATAAATCCAAATATTATAATGGAAAGTGAGAAAAAAATACATATTCGAAAAAGTAATTTTGTATTTTATATCATTCAGCGTTTCAGTAGCCACCCTGTGCTTGGGATATATATTTATAACTATGGTTTGAATATATATATTTTGCTCTGCTTGAAATGTATAAATCAGGTGTGGAATATTTTATTTATTTTACTTTCTACTTTATTCTTTTGTTACATAGGTTTGTTGGTTTTATCGAGTTTCTCTAATATATAGAATATAATTGTTGTGTAAATTAGATTGTAGAATATTCGTTTATCGTTACATTTATGTATATATATATATATAGATGTATTCATAGACTTTTTATTTTAATTTTTGTTTTTCAAATCGTATGTTGGTAGTTTTTTCCATGAATTATTTATCTTAGATTTGTATTCTTTTGAAAATGTCTGCATTCAGAACGAAATTACAATTTTGATGTTACTCAAAATATAATGAAAAAACTTCAATCATTATATAAAATTTTTTTAAGACTTAAGCAAATTAAGCCTTTTCATTCATTTTTTTGCTAGTTTTCATATACCCAATATATATTTAAACAAAGCTTTTAAAGATGACTTGACTTACTTGGCCAAGTGAAATCTCAAAGAGTTTTGCTCAAAATACCAAAATCAAGTCATTTCTCGACAAAAAAAAGAGTAATAAGTTTATTAGAAATAAAAGCTTACTATCTAAATTTTATAATTACAAATGAAAAAAGCCCTCCGACTGGGAACTTTGCAATATGCTTGAAACTTTGACCGAGTGGTTTCATGAAATTTATCCGTTTTATATTCGATCCATAAGGTCTGTTTTTTTGAACTGTAATACTATATCCAAAAATTGACTACATATCAGATGATAGGAGCAGTTCTAAGTATGTTTACATATATTTAAAATTTATAAGAACAGTAGTGCAAATGAAGAAAAATGCTTGATTCATTTGCTAGACCTTATAAAAATGGCATCCCTGTATTTCTTCCCTTTGTGCAGCACATGTAAATGTTTCTTTTCTTCTGCAAAACATTTATGATTCGATTTTTATTCCGATTCAAAACTGCTTTGAATATTTATACATTTCATTGAAGCCTGTCACACTATACTGAACAAATTTATTACAAAATTATATAATATTGTGCCCCGAATTTTGCACCAGAATCTCAAGAAATTATAAGCATATTATTTTTTAAAATCTTTCATTGAGCTGACTTCGAAAACGAAACTTTTTTCGAAAAATTACGATATTGTTTCAAACTTGAATTCTTAAATTTTATTTACCTATCTTTTCCTATGTAATTTTTATACTGAATCTGGTATTTATTTATCTCTATCACATATCTCTCGTTTGCTGCAAGACCGTCATAACTTAAATAACTTAAAGTTGCAGAATAAGACACTTAAAGTTTTCAATAAATTTCTTTCCATATGAAAATTCAGAAAAGTATGTTCACATAAAGCAAGTTTATTAGATACATGAAATATCGGATATTTCTGCATAGTGAACTCGAAAAACTTTTTTTTAAGCTATGACGACCTTGCAGAAAACGAACGGTATGGCTTTTGAGATATGTACATGAGGTTTAATGCATCAAAAACACTGATTTTGACTATTTTCGTGCATTTGTAGCAAGGCTAAAAACTCTTTTGGAGCATTGTGAAGTACACAGAAATCAAATAATGGACTTTCTCCAACAGTTTTGATACTGACTATTAAATGTAGTCATTATTCCTACGAAATAGGAGAGAGAAAACACAAATTTGGTTCTTAGAACAAAGTCTACAAAAGAATTGGTGTACTTAGAATGAGTACACAAAAATGATCAAACCCCAATTCGCATTGAATACTAAAATCGGAGTCAATGAAGAAAACTACCTATATACGAAACATAAAAAAAAATTTTAAAAATTGTACCAAAAAGTTATGATACAACGTCGTGTTTTTATATAACTTCATAAGGAATCAGATTCCGATAAAAAATTCGGCATACGAAAAGCTCTTATAATAAATAAGTTCAGAAAGTTTGGGTTAATGTGTCAACTATCGGAACGGTTTGATACTTATGTATCACCTTTTATGTTTTATGAACAATTTATCATGTGATATTCTTCTTTCCAGCTCTTTTAAAAGGTATTTTGAAAGTAAAAGTTTCATAATATAATTAAAATTTTTTAGTAAGTAATTTAAAAAAATACTGACTTAATTCACTTTAAATATTACACCAGCTCTATCGGGAACCAATATCTCGAAAATTATATATATTTTTAAAAGTAACTTCTGTAATATGACAAACTATTATTGATCAGCCGATTTATTTTTTGAAAGAATTTTATTATTATTAAAAATATTAATGATATAACCTAGACATTTTTTTCTTTAGGCTAAGAAGTTGTTTAGCATATTTTTTTTAGAAAATCTAAGTAAAATAAATCATACGTTTACTTGTAGATGTAAGCATTAAAAGGATATGTATATGAAATAATTTGGAATATGAATTAATAAAGCTTTTTTTGAGATATTGGCTCAAAAAATGTTTCGCGTTAAACTTAGTGTAACCTCCTAATTACTTACCTCAAATTATTTCGCACGTCTAGACTGTTTCTTATATCTTCAAGAAACTTTTTTAAGATTTTTTTTTTTAAACTTCTTATACAAAGGCCATTAAATAGTCTTATAACCATATTTTATGTTTCTTAATATCTATATTTGGCTAAAAATGTTTAAATCAATAACATAAAAAAATCGAAAGGCATAGCTACAGAAAAGATTGTTCGTTTTTATAAATGTATTTATACTAAACGATATTCTCAAAACTTTTTTTTTTTAGATCTTATTTGAGTTGTCTTGGTAGAAAAAAAAAACTACGCTTAGAAAATGTTTTTCCTGCATTTCCAAAAATCTATTGCCATCAATTTTATGTATCATTAGTGGGTGATTTTTCAATACTAAGTTTAAAATTAGATAAATTATAATTTGACTGACGAGTTAAATGTATGTAATATATAATTTTCTAAGCTGATTTTCAATAAACTTATTCGTAATACATATGATACTAACATCAAGATAACAGTATGACCCAAATAATAGTGAAACATTTTGAATATTATAGCTATGAGTATTTTGTTTTCCAATTTGATGTTTGAATTATTGAACATAATTTGATGGAATTGTAGTCATTTGGAGAAACCGATATTCATGTGAAATTTCACAAACCGGTTAATATTTTTTTTAACAAACATGACATAGACAACAAATGGAACAGTTTTGGCTATTACCACATACATACATGTTCATATATGTATATACATATATACATAGCCTTATCAGATCAGTTTTTGGTTAATTTGTAAAAGGATTTGAACACCATAAATTATATTTGGACAGCTGCTCTCCACACTTGAGTCATGAGGGGTGTTCTCCATGAAGTGTACAAAGTGTAGTTTTTATGTACTATATTTAGCACCTGTCTTCTCTTATTGTCAATTCTTGTTTACCATAGCTTTGTTGAACCGACAATATATTCCGTACAAATTTATTACAGGGCTAGACTTACATTTTTGAAGTGTTATCTCAAAATTAGTTGGTGCCCCACAGAAACAGAAATTTGCATACAATTAAATCGATTTGCTCAAAAAGGAAAACCAATACTCTAAAAATCTGCTACTGGTCTAAGCCTTGCGGGCTATCTCCCAAACCCGGCCCTAGCTTATGATGCTTTCGTTATAAGGTTTCGTTTTGGTTTTTTTTTTTGTTGTTAAATTGTCAACCAAATAGTAAGCAATGTAAGCGAGATCAAAAGCGGATGAGCTTTTGCAGTTAAGCTGAGATTTCTTTGGTTTACACAAATCCTATAAAGTCATACCTTAGTATCTGCAAGATGGTAGAGGACATAATGGATAATGTTATGAAGATGTTTTCGTGCTGTTGTAGGAAACTTGAGGAATGGAATGGCATCTGAGACTTGAAAACGAATCTATGTATACCATTTAAGTTTTAGTTCTTGCCATATCATGCATTTGAGTTAAGGCGTTTAACGAGTATTTTCTACAGTTTTTTAAGTAGCACTTTTGTAAATATCATTAAAATTTGGTGGGTTTAAGGATCAAATACTAATCTTAATTGATTTTATTCTTTGAATATAAAAGTGCCTGAAGAAACGTACTACATACACAAAACTTTAAGGCTAAATAAATTTTTAGATTATACAATGTATAGAGGTATTATACCCGTAAATATTCTGTCGTCAGTTAATTTTAAATGAATATTAAATAAATTCATACCAAAATGTACGAACAATTGAAAGCCAATCTGAGTTTTCGTTAGACGACTGTAAATAATTGGAATTTTCGTACTAAGCTCGTGAAAATAAATTGAGCTTTTATAAAAAAATATGTATCGTTTACTTAGCCATATTAAATATATTATTTTATCAAACATTTACTAGTTGTATATTTAAATGCCTTGTTTTATTTTTGAAATATAGTAAATTGTTAAATTTGTCGTTTTTGAGTTTCTTTGTATTTTAATCCTTTAAACTGTCTATAAGCTCAAGAATATATAGCATATCGGTCATTCCATCTATAATGGGCCTATCATTACCCTCGTGTTTTCTAATTAGGCTGAAACTTTTTTCTGTGATTGGTCTATCATGTAGAAGATATAAAAAAATTAGATAAAATTTTTTAACCAGTATTATTGTTTTAAAAAAAAGTTTCAAATTGTGTTCAAAAAAAACTCGTAAGTAAAACAAAAAAATTCATTGATGAATATAAACAAACCACCACAATCCAAATTAGTTTTTATATTAATTTTAGGTAGATGTGTACTAGTAGATGGCAAAAAAACTGCAAATCTGAATAAATTAAGGCCTGAACGGTTTCTATGTGGTAAAAGATAAAAAAATTTACTTCTTCAAAAAACATCAATTTTCCAAATACTCTATCACAGATTTCAGCTTTTATAGGCTCAAAATTTTAAGACTATACAGGAGTATCATCCCTAAGAATTTTATCCATGTTTTTCAACCCAATTTGATTTTACAAGCATTTAAAGTTAAGATTTATGATTTGCAATGTAAATTGAAACATTGAGAATGAAAGCGAGAGAATAAAATTTGAAATGATTTCAGCCTTTTTAAAGTCAAAATTTGCAGAACATTCAGGAGTATCATCTCTGAAAATTTCATTAATTTTTGTTCACCTTATTTCATTTTACAAGCATCTAAAGTGAGTGTATACAGTAGAATATTTATGAAAGAAATATAACGGAATATTCAATTTACACTGCAAATCCTAAATCTTAACTTAAGATGCCTGTAAAATGAAAAAAGATGCACAAAAATGAATGAAATTTTCAGAGATGGTACTCCTGAATGTTCTGAAAATTTTAAGTTTAAAAAGGCTGAAATCAATTCAAATTTTATTCTCTCGTTTTCATTCTCAATGTTTCAATTTACATTGCAAATCATAAATTTTAACTTTAAATGCTTGTAAAATCAAACAGGGTGAAAAAACATGGATAAAATTTTCAGTGATGGTACTCCTATATGTTCTAAAAATTTTGAGCCTAAAAAAGTTGAAATCGATGATGGAGTATTTGGGAAAGTGATGTTTTCTTGGAATGTCAATTTTTTTATCTTTTACCACATAGAAACCGTTCAGGCCTTCATTTATTCAGGTTTGCAGTTTTTTTGTCATCTACTAGTACACAACTACCTAAAAATAATATAAAAGCTAATTTGGATTGTGGTGGTTTGTTTATATTTATCAATGAATTTTTTTGTTTTACTTACGAGTTTTTTTTTAACACAATTTGAAACTTTTTTTTTAAGCAATAATACTGGTAAAAAAATTTTATCTAATTTTTTTATATCTTCTACATGATAGACCAATCACTGAAAAAAGTTTCAGCCTAATTGGAAAACATGAGGGTAATGATAGGCCCATTATAGATGGAATGACCCATATATAATACACATGGTATCTAAGAAACTAGTGCAGGGAGTTAGAGAATCTGTCCTATATTATTCAGCAATTTGCGTTAGTTTCAAAGTACGAGCCAGCTAAAAATCGGATAAAATGCTATATCGATTTCAACAATATATGTATCATTTAAAAAGTAGTCCAAGTCCAATCACTCAATTCGAATAGGCTCTGAGCGCTCCCTACTTGCTTGACACTAGCTTCTGGGATACCCATGTATTACAGCTTAGTTATTGAAATAAACTGCTTTCTGTAGAATACTTAAACATATCAATAATTTTCTAAACACAATTTTCTTACTAAATATCTTGAATGCAAATTGGATACCATAAAAAATTGTGCATAGTTTTTTAAAATTTATATTAAAATGTTATGTTTTATGTTGACTTGATGGTAAACATCTAAATAGTTTTCAATTGAATTCAACACAATTCAATACAATTCTCAACATGTTCAATTATGTTATCAGTGCAATTGCAAAATATTTTAATTTACTACATATTATCGAGTGCATTATTTTGTTTTTGATTAGCTTAATTTTTTCTGGAATAAGTTAATTTTTTCTTACCGAAGGAAAGGCTAAATGTACTATGCTCTATGCCTTAAAATGCAAAAATCTTTATGTATCGTTTAATCTCGTAAAATACAATAACACTCTTAGCTTACAATATGGTACACGCTGAACCATGCATTACTTCGCTAATAAACATGGGCGTGCCAGCGCCCAGGCCGCCATCAGTTTTTTGTTGTTCATTCTGAAAATCAATGAAGATTTTATGTATTTAATATAAAGTTTTTTATTTAATTTTAATGTCAATATGATTGCAACGAGTTTCTTTTAGCCAAGAATACTTGAGTATTGAGTATGAATTTAGATTTTTTATGCTATTGAATGCTGATTAAGCTACGATTATATCGTTTATTCCATCACGAATGAATACGTTTCTTTTACCAAAAAATTTAATGCTTATAAAATTTGTTAAAAATGATTTTAAACTCTTTTTTGAATATTATCACTGAACCCATTCACATTTGTCATAAAATATGATTCCATTACATACATACATACATACATATGTGAGGGCAGGGTTGCCAAGTGGCCGCTTTTGACGCGGCCAAGCCGTTAATTGCATGTCAAAGCCGGGGGCTTTGTAGGAATTGAAAAATATCGGAAAAAGGCCTTTAATTGGAGGATTTTTCTTACATGTACTTCAATTATTTTTAGCTATCCAAAAAAAAAATTTCATCAAATTTTCCACTAAACTAAATTTGATGACTAAAAAAACAACCTAATAAAGTTTTTTATGTGAACTGTTTTAATTTAAAATAATTAAATTTAAGTTTTTATATTGTTTTATTTTGTGAGGCCGTGTCTTCAACTTCGAAACCCTAAGTGTCTGCAGTTTTTCGTTTGTCTTCGAATATATTGAAATAGCTTAGAAGTCGCTCCCAACTATTTGAAATTCGTTTCATTTAACAATGCACAGCAGGCCAGCGAGTAGCTGTATGTACCAAGGATCATGCAAATTATTCGTGGGTTACCTGGGTATTGGCAATAAATCATATAAAGTCATAAGTGCTCAATATTGCAAAATTGCTGGGTATATAACCGATTATTTTTCTTAAAAGTATTTTAAAAGTACCATGTTTCTAGTCTAGCTATATATGGGACCGAAATTCCCACAAACAGGTTAATATCCCACAAACTGGCATCACTTCTTAAAACATGTTTTTCGAACTTATGGTTTTTATAGCTTATTAATTCTTGTAAAAATTTATGCAGTAAGAACTTGCAAGTTTTCTCGAAGCAAACTGTTGAAAATTCTTTCACAACAAGGAAAAAAAAGTAATTCCATTCTGCGTTGAAGTTTTCACTCTATTCAACAAGGGCAGGACCATCCACTCCGCGCACTTACTCCTTTCACCTACAAGGGCTTCATTGGAGCTCTTTTTTATTTTAATTTAGCAGTAAAAATTTCACTTTATCACAATCAAAAATATTCCAATACAAAAATTAGTTCCTTGTAAGCACAAAATGACAGCTATATTTACAGTCGTACGTCGTAAGTCGCAACTCTGTTTATTTGAACGGTCTTTACGACGGTTTTACCGTTCAACGTATTTTACGCTGGCGGTATTTACGTCGCCGGAGTTCTGTTTAACGCATAACTCCAAAGCTGTCATTCTGATAAAACACGTGGCAACGCTAATCGACTGCTACCGTTAGATTTAATTCTCATTCTGAGGTGCACGTCAATTTTTCGTGTTAAATTGTGGATATTCTGAATAAATTTTAATTACTAATAAAAAAAAGTTTATAAGACTATATGACTCCAATATTGGCTGCATCAGTTGTTTGTGATATTTTCAATAAAAGTTTTAATGAAAATGCATGAAATTCTTATTGAAAGCGGCGCCGTTCACAGAGCCGCAAGTGCATTTTGTTTTGTTGCTTTATCTTTGGGGATTTTCTTTATTGTAAATTGGGCGCGATTTTGACAAAAACCAAAATTAGATCAAAAAATATCTAATAAATATCAAAAAGTGTTTTATTAAATTCAATCTTTTTCGCAATTCAGCAATTGTTTGTATTTATTATTAAAGTTTATTCCTTCAATAGTGTGAGTGAATTGCAGCTGGTGCCAGAGCGCAGCAGCCACTGTGGTATACTTCACTGCTTTCAAAAGCTTTAACTTCGGAATTTCGGGTACCACTTCCTCAACTGTATGAGAAAATTTAAGGTCCCAATCGGTAAGTGTCAAATTAAATAAGTTCTATCTCTTGTCTATGTCATGTTTGTTTACTAAGTATTCCAGCTGTTGATTTTTCTACCAGTAACTTTCATATTTTGTCCAGGTGAGCCAGAAAGCGGGATCGCCGTGATTTGGATATTTAACTGTTTTTTGGTTCTTTTTTTTTGGGGTAGTTTGTTAAAAATTTTTGCAATTGTGTAAAAAATAATTTCTTACAATTCAAGGTATATTTGATGTTAAAACGCTACGAATAATATTCGCCATTTTTCCCGCGATCCGTGTGGACGCAAAAGTGAGTGACCGATATAAAAAATGCAATATATTCTTTTAATTTGTGGACCATTCGACTTTACAAATTCTGAAATGTGTTAAAGCATTTTGTACGCAACTGTACATCGCATTTGGTGCATTGCCATGATGCATGCTTCTGGCAAGCGTTGCAAGGACGTGTCTTAGTGATCCATACTCTTTTTTTTCAGTACGAATATCGTTCCAAGCGATGGTTTTGGTGAAATTGGGTGCTTTGATGATTAGGTTTGAGTAACTATTTTATTTCGATCAGTCAAGCTGGTGTATGTCACAATTGCTTTGTCGGTGTTGTCCACAAATGAAAAGAATCGATTCTGCTCAATTTTCATTCAATAAAGCATGATTTTGCCATACATAAACGTTTTTCGTTCATTTCAGAAAATATTGCATTTTTTGTTATAGGTTGTGCCCAGCGGTCGAAAAATCCACCACTCACCTGAGCCCAAACCTGAGTAGGTAATAAAATTAAGAATCAAAGCTTAGGGCTATGATCTTAATGAAATTTTATCGATTTTGGTCCAGTATTTTAGGCTTGGGTCTTGGGTCCACCCAATGTTTCAAGAACAAAAAGTTAATTAAAAAAAATTGGCTCTTTTTTATGTAAAAAAATTGAAAAAATTAAGAATCTTAATCAAAAATTACTTAACCAAATGATCTGTTTCTTGAGCTGGGTCGCCAAGTTGAAAACAAGGAATTACCTGGTCTTCCCAACCTAACACTAATTTCTCCTTAAAATGCTAAAAAGTTTAATTTTTTTTTTGGGAAAGTTTTTGACATTATTTTTAGCTGTCACTATCACTACAATATACAATTTTTTACCGTTCTTTTTTTTTTGGAGAGCAATGTTGAAAAAGTTAGTATAAAAAATTTGATTACCTTTTTTTTTTGCCCAAATTAACGGTTTTTTCCGAAATGCCGGGCTTAACATTTTCGTCTAAGCAATTACTAAAATGGCGTCTGCAACGGAAAAGGACACGTAAAATTTTTGTAAAATATTAAAAAGAAATGTAAAAAAAAATTTTTTCTTATGGTTTGGATGCACAATTTGGATGATTTAGCATATTTTTTTGGATATATTTTTCGATTCAATTCAATTCAATACATTTCACAACTAAACAAAAACAAAATTATTTCTTGTGTTTTTTGATCAATATTAAGAAGTTTTTTGACCAAAATCGTTTTTATCACTAAAGCAAAAACTAAAAAAATCCAAAAATATTCAAAATCATCCAGTTATGTTTTTCCGTACATTTTTTCTTAATATTTTATAAAAATTTTACGTGACCTTTTCCGTTGTGGACGCCATCTTGATTGAGACTTCATTTTGGGATTCGCAAAATTGCCAAACGGCATAGTAATGTCATAGTTTTAGGGAGGGTTAGGCGTATTTACCTGAAAAGCTCCGTTGTAGTGGTGGGGTGGTTTACTTGAAAAAAATATCGTCGTGCTTTTACTTGAAAGAAGGAGACACGCAAATGTTATACTCTATTAAAAAAAAAAATTGGTTAAATGAAGTACAAATTTCGTTTTTAATTTCAATTACACCTGATATTAGTACTATAGCTTTTGACCTGAAATAAAAATCATGCGTCAAAGTCTAAGACCATACAGGTCAAAGTAGTTTAACAGTTTTCTACATTATCTATAATCATAAGCAAAAGTCAACCAAGATTTCTAGGGCAATAATTTGTTATCTCATATGAAAGGTATTTTCTAGTGCTTCAGTTATTACTCAGGGAATAACAACGAAATTGCGTGCGTGAAAAAATTGGCCTGCAACATTTTGACTGCGGGCCAGTGTTATCGAACTCTAGCTAAAATTTTACTCAAATACCGATTACTCGTAGCACATTCTTATGTTTGTTCATAAGTAGCAAACGTTCGTTGCAATCTTTATGTTAAAAATATATGAAAAAAAATGTTTGCTTTAACTTACATCAGGACTGACATCATCGTATTCACAATCGAAATAATGACTCTGACATTCCATACAACGACATCCGTCAGACATTTTGCACGTTATGCCCCATTGTTTGGCCAAATCCTTGTAGATTTCCTTTGAGGATTTGTTGCTTATTATTTCCGGTGTTTGTGAACGCAGTTCCTGTTGTTGTTGTTGCTGCTGCTGATGCTGCTGCTGCATTTGATGTTGTTGTTGTTGTTGCTGTTGCTGGAGGTGATGATGTTGGTAATCGTTTGACATTTGCGTGGAATTCCAGCTGCCACCGCAGCCACCGCCGTCTTCACTATCGGTGTCACTACGTCTGTCTGTGTACTCAGGTGGTGCCTGATTCTGTGAGTGTTGCTCATATTGGCAATCATCATTCGAATAATGATGATTATCTGTAAATTAGATTTATATCACATGGGTATATTCAAGCGTATTGCAAAAAAACAAAGAAAGTACACTATTGTAATGTATGTAAGCATATATGTATGTACATATATATGTATGTAAGCATATATGTATTACAAATTCAATGACCTACCATTAGAAAGGATTTCATATGTATTTCTTAATACCAATGTTAATTTAATACAATTGTAGTGGGTTGGGTGAAATTATATCCCCCAATGACTAATTTGAAGCATTTCTCCTAAATATGAACAATTTACAACCAAGTTGAATGTGAGTAGCAAAATTTATGTATGCACATGATGTTAAAAAGTTCAGTTATATAGGGTGATTCATTTGGAGGTAACAATATAAATGTGAAATAAAACCCAATGCTCGAAAATGACCGATTTTTGCCCAATTTTGTTGTTTTAATTAAAGTTGTGTAATATTGCAGATAAGTGTCAAACGATAGAGATCGAAGAGCCAAAAAAATAATATAAAAAGCTGCCTTGTCGAATCCAGTCTTAAAAATGGGCTGCCACCCGATTTTATTTAAAAATTTTTCTTAAATGTGTGGCAACCCATGTTTGGGACAGCACACGACAAGACAACCCCATATATTCTATTTAGGCTCTTTGAGCTCTATCAATTGGGACACATTTCAAGCTGTTATCTTCAATAATGAAAATTGGCCGAAAAAAACCGGTGGAAACCCATGTTTGGGAAAGGATTCAACAATGCAGCTCTATATATTATCTTTATTCCCCTTCGAGTGCTATCATTTGGCAAACATTTTGAGGTGTAATATTTTACAGTTTTAATTAAATCAACAAATTTGGGTAAAATTTCGGCATTTTCGGGCATCGGAACGAGCTTTGGCGAGGCAACCCTGGTTCGTTGGTTTCACAAAAATGCATTACTATTTTTATCGTGTGTCTTATCCTGTAATCTTATACACTCGACTTTTCTATAGCGGGCTCTCCGTCTATTTCGTTTTTTAACCCTAAAATCGTTAATATACACCTTTGCCTTTTCAAAGCCCCACAGAAGAAAAATTCGGACTTGCAATATCACACCATTTAAGTGGCCAATTTCGATCGCCGAATGCAGATGGAGCAGCACATGGATATGGTTGAGATACTTAGTATGCAACAACTGTTTGTTGAACTTTGTCCTCTTTGGATATAGATTTTACAGTTAAATTCTTTCATTTGTTAAATACTGTTCCATAGTTATTAATTTAAATTTTTAATAATACCAGATGACAAATATCAGCTTTTTATTTGAGAGCGAGGAAAAGTATTGTCAGACTTAAATTATGACCTCCAATTGAATAACCATTTACTTTTGAAAATGTGTAAGGCTCTGTAATCTTTCTATACAACTAATTTTTCTGAGGTCCGCTTAAATGTTTATAATTTCCCTAAAACAGGCCTTAACAGGCGTACACTTAATATGGTAACCGAAAACTTACACAGGGCTCGGGTTTCCACAAATTATCATCTGCTTTAAATATTTAATCCAAGACAAATTACAGCGAGTACATTGCAGAGCCTGTCTGGACATTTTAGAAGTATTACGCTCTTGTTCCCTTGGATGTATTAAAAGTAATTCTGCATCTTATGCTATAAGGTTACTAATCAACAAGAGCTGACTCTGAGAAAAGAACTACTGTATCACGGTAATATATTTTGAGAGAATATTTTTAGCCAAAGTCAAACTACGGTTAACCATTAAGAAAATAAAGTAAATCCGTATGTAATGATGAGCTGTGAAGTTGGGACAAGAGTTTCCTCAGAGAGCCCAAATATTGTAAAATTTCAGCGATAGCCAATACCAGTGATAATTGCGTTCTTTTTCCGAGAATTTATACTGCCACCTAAACTATTACTTTACACAAATGATTATATTTGACAGAATGCACATTCATTCCTTCTCCCCTCCATACGCATCATTATCACTGAAGGTCTATAAGACAAGGCATTATTTTATGTTACCTGCACTAATGTGTCGTTGAGATTAAGGAATGTTTCATGAGTGACTCTTCTTACCATTCACACAATATCCATTGTGATTCATAAGTGGATCACAGAAATCACTTCCTCCATCATTTCCACCACTTCCGCCACAATATTGATTGCCATGCTGACATTCCCCATTGCAATTGTCCAACAGATTTTCCTGTGAAGATGGCGCCGTCATGTTTGTTGAAATTAAAAGTTCAGTTGAATCAATCGATTCCTTGCGATTGTCGTCGCTTTCGATGTCTTCGTCGTCCAGATCCAATTCTGGAACAGCCAAATGAGCTCCACCGTTATCGTTGTGACAATGGTCGTAATCGTTTTCTATTTCTTGTTGCTGTCGTTGATGATGACGTTGTTCGTTGTTGTTTCCCCCAGCGTTGTAGTCGTATATCCTTTGTGCACCAGTTGCCTGCTGATGCTGTTCATTTGCCAAATTCTCAAGGCAATCGGGATCTGTACACTGTGGAATACTTTCTAAGGAAGAGAGATGAAGACTGTTGCGCAAATTATTGATGGAACTTCTTAGACTAAGTTGCTGTGTGCTGTTGTCGTCAGCGGGAGATTGTCGCTGAGGAGTATAGAGATCAAAGGTGTTGGCTAAGCGTGTATTCTAAATGAAAAAATGAAGAGATCGCAAATGTTTAGTAAAAAAATAAAACACAAAACAAAAATGTTGCGTTGGTTTCTTTAAATCAGTGATTCTTAACCTTCATATTGCACGCTAACTTTGTAAGTGAAACTTGTAAAGATCCCATTAAATTCGAAATGAAATATGTGCACTTATGTGTATGCTGTTTGGTTTCAAATTGATAAATATTAAAAGTGTTAAGGCGCTCTCAGAGTTGAACAATTCCCTTCGGTTAGTTTTACAATACTATCTCTAGTACTAAACGGAGAAGTTATCAAGAAAAAAATACAGCTTACAGAGCAGTGTCTTTAAAATAGCTTAGTATAGTTTAAAATTAAAAATATATTTTGCATTTGTATATGCATTTTTAAAGCTCATATCAGCATGATTATAGAGACTTTAGTTGGCACGTCTCGTATGTGTCTTTATACTGTACATAATTAAATGCTTATAAAAACATTAGGCTGCATGTCTCCTGTGTTTCTTTATTTTGTAGGCATACAAGCCACTTGGAAGACATGCTACCTTATGGCTTTACGCTGCTCAATATTCTCTTTATAAAGGGCCTTACCAAGACACATGCTAGAATAATATGATTGGCCTTAAACGTTTAGTAAAATATATCACATATCCTGAATTTTGTGCAGAACTATGGATCGATGGGACGTGGGCTAAAGACCGGCGTAAACACTAAAAGTAGAACGAGTTTCGGCTATAAAATATAAAAGAAATTTCTTTATTCTTTAAGAGATCTTTAAAAGAAAGAACTCTACACAAGGCATTTGTCTAGGAACGCACTCTTTCTAAAGACTTTACAAAGTGTCTTTTAAAAACCTCATAAAGATACTTCACCAAGTCTCTTCAAAGATAACACCAAAACGAGGGGACACGTTCTTATAGCTCATAAGCCAAAACTTATAAAGCCTTATAAAGAATCTATTAAACCATCTCATGCTACTAAGTAGGTGTTTAAACAATGTTTTCAAAAAACTATCATTAAAAAGGATAGCAAAGTTTTTTCATAACGGGGACTTAAAGAAATTATTTAATTAATCGATTTTGATAACATTTTGCAAAAGTTTTTCATATACAAAAGGACTAAATGCATTCCAGTTTATTTGGTGCATTTTGATAGCGAGAAGTATGATTTTCAAGACCATATTTTTGCTTAGTAGAACGACAAACAGATCGCTTGGCTGTTGATGAAGCTTAAGATTTTTCAAAAATATTCGATACTTGTTTACTTCGGCTTGTATAATACGATACGCTATTGATCGACGCTTATCGATATTTTAGGAGGGTATTGTATACTGTCCGTCTGTTTGGACATTATTTAATGCATTTTGATGATATTCGATAGTAAGTATTTGATTCTTTCCTATAGACAACTTTTGATCTTTATTAACTTTATCGTGACTTATCGATACTGTTCGATGTATATCAACTATGAATCACATTTTGATATTTATTCATGCTTATCTGTGTAGATTGCTCGACACTTTCAAAATCCTATTGATTTTCGTTAATTTTCAAAACTCTATAGAAATTCCTGTACTTTTCGATACTATTCAATATTTTGTGGCTTATGTCTACTTCAACTTCTTGTAACAAGCTGTATGGGTAGGTGGGAGATATAAGGTAAAAGTTAAAACGATTACATACATAACTGCAAACTTGAAACAATATGCACCTACATGTAATTATTTTGTTCAAGTAAGCAAGTGTTACTCAGGGACCCAGAAGTCAAAACTATACTGGATCGGTGTTAGTATGATGAGATTCCTTAAGGTTGAAATGCTTTTCCTATGTTTTTTTTTTATTACATCGGGGTTACCATTTTTTTTACACTCATTACCTTTTGAGAGCTTGGAGTCATTCCTCTGTAAGTCAGAGGTAATGCTTTGAGAGTTAAGTCATTCTTCTCACTATGGAATACACAAAACGTCTACAAACGCATTTAAAATTCGTGTCCAGGGCAGGACTTACTTTTCACGACCAAATTTGTAGAAATTTATTATATTTTTCACTTTGCTACCTGTATGGATTAAGAACCACTGACTTTTACATAAGTGACCCTACCTCTTCCAGCACGTGCTCATAAGAAGGCGGTGGCGTCTGTGGCACTCTAGCTGCAGTAGGCGATACTGCTTTTGTTGAATTGACGTTGCACTGGGTTATGTTGGGATTCAAATAGCCTGCAAAGAATATATTAACGTCAAGAAAAAACTAATGAATAAATTTGCAGAAATAATTTTTCAAGTATACAAAATTGTTATAATTTTTTAGAATTTGCATGCTGCCTATTGAAAATACGTTGATAAAGTTGGCAAGCAAAAGTGAAAAGCAATCAACATTTACGGGTATACGGTGGCAACTATTGTCGTGGGAACAAATCTACATGCCTGGTTCAAATATGAGGTTAAAATAAAAATGCAACATGCGCATGTTGTTATTGCAAAATAATGATAAAATATTTTAAAGTAAAGCGAATGTTTCAAATTCAAATATGTAAATAATAATTAAATATAATGTGGTGGTTCAGGAACAAAGTCGATATTTTCATTTTATGATAAATTTAACCAGCTGTTGAAATTTCTGAGAAGTTAAATTTTATAAAAAAATATTTTCAAATACTTTTTGTCCCATAATACTAAGTAATTGAAATGGTAAACGCAGCTATATAACCACATATTTTTATTTAAAAAATTGAATAAAATTTACTTTATTTCAATGACGTTGATATATAATGGAAGATACTTTTTTTTGCCAAAACGAAAGAGTTTGGATTTTAAGTTCTTTGATTTTTCCCAAAATTTTTATTTAATTCGAGTAGCTTTTGATAATTTGCCATAAATTATTTCGACATAAGTAGAACCCTTGTTGGGCCAGACCATCAACAGCGATTATTACAGAGCATTGTTAGAGCGTTTGAAAGATGAAATCACCGAAAAACGACCCCATTTGAAGAAGAAAAAAGTGTTGTTTCATCAAGACAATGCACCGTGGCACAAATCAATAAAAGCGATAGTAAAATTGCATGAATTAGGATACGGGTTGCTTCCTGATCCACCGTATTCTACTGATCTTGCCCACAGTGATTTTTTCTTGTTTTCGAAGAATGCTCACTGGAAAGAAATTTAAGACTAACGAAGAGTTAATCGCCGAAACTGAGACCTATTTTGATGCTAAAGAGAAATCGTACTATCAAAATGGTATCGAAAAATTACGTGATCGCTTTAATCGTTGATCGCCCTCGAAGGCATCTATATTGAATAATAAAATAGAATTTTATCAGAAAAATATGTTTTACTATGTAAGCCTACGATCTTTTTAAATTAAAATTACAAAATTTATAAAATATTTAATTTTTCTTGACAAATTGTAACGAAACTGTAGTTCGACTTATGCTATAGAAATATTGAAAATAATTTTTTGAAGTTTCTAACTTACACTGTGACATTTTCTTTGTAAAAAAAAAAAAAAATTTACCACAATATTTTTATACGAAATGTCACTTTAAAACCTGCTTTTAAATATTTAAGACCACCTATTCCGCATTTAAATTTAAAGCGAGCTTTTAGAGTAAAAGCAGGTTTTAAGTTGACCATAAAAGACTTAAAATATTGTTAATTTTGAAATGCACTCTAAGTCATTAAAATCTGCTTATCATTTGTTTATAACTACGGTCAAATATTTTTACTTGTAGGAGGATCTGCTAGCTTTAATTTTTTCTGAATTTTCGAAACATTATTTCTGTTGACATTTTTTTAAATCTTCAGAAAAATTTTAACTCAAGATTAGGAAGCGTCTATCTCCCAAATATATTTTTTGAGGCCATCCGAACAAAAGTAATGACATACACCAAAGAATGTGGAGGATTCGTTTTAAAAAATAAATAAAAGTTGACAAAAGAATGAGCTAGAGTGTTTTGTAGTGGTCTTAAATCATACCAAATATCCTCTATCATCTTTCTTACTGTAAAAAATTTATTAAGGATATAAATTTTAATGATTTTTTTTGGTACTATGCGTATAAACTCGTGCGAAAGTGATGGTACAACAATTCACCAAGCAAAATTAAAGGTTATTTCCACGAACACATACGAACAATTAAATATCTTTGGTCACAAGTAATAACAGCATATCTATATTTTTTGAACAAATTGAAGTTTAAATATTAATACCGAAATGGTCATTTAAAAAAACTTTATTTTGGTTTCCGAAATTTCTCATACTATATATGAAAAATTACTTTCTAAAAATAATCTATTGAGTCAGTAAAAGTTTTTGTATAAAAGCATTATTTTTGCCAAAATCATACTAAATTGTTTATTCGAATTTGTTTTCTTAAAGGACTTACGCCGTTAAGATCATATTTAAAACTGCAAAAATTGTTTGAACCAAACACAAGATATGATTTTTTTTTTTTAAATAATAATATGAAAATATAAAAAAAAAACAATATGTCAGTATAACGAAAACGTTAGGAATTTTGGATGTGCGAAAACCTTGCTGGCGGGTACTAAAGTTCGGGTATTTCAAAAGTTTTGCTGAAACTAACGAGACACGACGTCCTCACGTCACATTCAAGATAGTGGTGTATTATGTAACTTCATCGTATATTCCGATAATTTCAGACATGTACTATATCAGAATTATCAACATAGGTTAGGGTTAGGTTAGGTAGGAGTGGCAGTCAGTTACGAAAGACTGACTCACTTAGACCAAACATGATCCGTTGTGATACCACAGGATGTTTTACTATATCCTCTCGTTGAACCAGCCAGAATTCGTTATGAAACTAAATAGCTGACCTATACTGACATGTCTAAGGTCATCCAGGTCATCAAATAAAAACGACCCAAGTGCTTTGTGCCGTTTTCTAGCAAGTGCGGGACAGGAGCAGAGAAGATGTTTAATATTTTCCTCTTCCTCCACATCTCCACAACTTCTACAGAAGTCAAAGGACCTAACACCTAATCTCTCCGCATGTCTGCCGATGAGGCAGTGGCCAGTTATGACTGCGACAACTGACGAGACACTATGTCTAGTGCGAGAAATTAGTTCTGACGAACGCTTAGCATCCCATTTCGGCCAGATTTGACTAGTTATATTACAAGTTGACCCTGTAGTCCATCTTTTATTAGCATTTTTAACCATTTCTTCTTTAAGCAGAAACTTGCAGGTAGCAAGTGGCATGCCAACACCTTCCTTGTCCTGAGGAATTTGTGCAGTAGTCCCCTGCCTAGCAAGTTCATCCGCTTTGCAATTGCCGTCAATGTTCCTATGCCCAGGCACCCAGATGAGGTGAATATGAAAATGTTGAGCCATCTCGTTTAGAGACGAGCGACATTGTTGGGCCACTAGTGAGTTTAGGAAGACTGATTCTAGAAATTATCAACATAAGTCGTCGACTTTTTCAAGATTTTTTGACTTTATTAATATTTTGCATCTTTTTCGAGATATATCAATTTAATGGGAATTTTTCGATTTAATCAATAATTTTCGACTATTTCGACATATTTCAACGCCACCTCAACATTTATAGACTTGTTCGACATATTCGACTTTTCAACATTTATTGACTTTCAATATTTTCCGAATTTGCCAACATTTCCCGACTTTTACAAAGTTTTGTGACACTTACAACAAATTTCGTTCTGTACTATATTTCCGAGTTATTGTATTTAACTAGTTTCAACTTTTCACTATCTGGCTTTATGAGTCTCATTTGATATCGATATATTTTGAAATTTCTTAAAATTTTTTAACATTTTCCACTTTATTCAATTTTTTGAATTTGGAAACATTTTTCAAAATTTTTCGACTATGAAACAACTATTGTTTTTCAACACTTATCGATCTCTCCAACATATTCCCAAGATATGCGATACTTCGATATTTTTGCACTATATAACGTTTTTCGTCTCCTTAACCCTTATCAAGAGAATTCTTCATCGTTGGTTGAATTTTTCAGCTCATTGCGTCTTTTTAACACATTCTACAACACCTTCTAAAATTTTTCAAAAGATTTTGCCTTTTTCGACATTTATTAATTTAATGACATTTTCCGATTTTATGCATATGAACTTTTTAAAATTTTCCGATCTTTAGATATTTTGATACTCGTATTGAATTCAAATTCAGTCGCAGAATTTCTCAGCAAGTCAAAATTTCATAAAAACAATTTTATTTTAGTATGCACGGGTTAAAAATCCCAAATAAAAGTGAAAGCTACCACGAGATATAATGTTATGTGTGTTAGAGTAGGTCAGAGATTGTAATGCTGTTAGATCTAAATCTGATCTAAACTACGGTTCTTTACCAAAGCTTGACACAATATGGAATCGGGCATAGGTATCACGATGATAATACTAACAGAATAAGCACTGTGGATTCCAACTCTAAGATTTGTAAGAGACTATGCGGTTGCAAATGTACGGCGACTTTGCCGTCGCGAAACGAAATGTGACATCCTTTCGGCGGCAATGTCACCGCACATTTGTAACCGATAAATCGAGTGCTCAGTGGGAAGTCAATTTGATCATAGCTCGAGTTATGCTGTTATCGTTTGTGAGCACAAATTTACGTAAAGAATAATTTGCAAGCAAAACACACACAAAAATACAGAAATAACAACGGCTCATTAAAACTAAAACCACTCGCAATTAAAACCCATTCACAATGTTCATGCAGTGATTATGTGATTTCTTGCGTTTTTAATGCATTTCTCTCATTTTATTTGTAGTTTCTTGACGTTTTGTATTGTGGTAGTTAGTAGGAGATACGGATATATCTTTCTTTGTGTTTTCTTACCCAATCGTAAATTGTTGGTTTTGTGTGGCAGCAAGGATTTGCGCTCATTGGTGCCCAAAGAGCCAAGGCTGGTGCAGTCGGCGGAATCGATTGTGGAGTTGCTCGCTCCAATTGCAGTCGAGTGATTATTGAGTAGAGCCTCGTTAACCTGTGGGTCTGGGTCGTGTTCCTGTGATGTACCGCGCGAACTTCCCATGCGGAACTTTAATTTGAACGGTGCCATTGTGTGGTCTTGCGGTGCGCTTTATGTTGCAGTTGAAACTTGGTGTCTGCTGTGTGCTGCCTGTCCTCTATTGTTATTGATTTCCTCAAAGGATTTATTTCCTTTCTTTTGAATCAAATTTTTAATGAGTTCACTTTCTGTTTTGTTGTTGTTACGTTCAGTTTATTTCTTTTAGATTGTTATCATTTTAGTACAACATTCAGTGTGGAAACAGAAATAAAAAAAGATTTCAACTACACATTAAGTTAATGATAAATTCAATCTTTTGGGCTTTCAATTAGACATTTTTTTTTGCTTTTGAGACATTTACAAATGCATATACAAATATATACGGATGTATAGTAGATTTGATACATGTATGTATGTATGACTTTACACAAATTTAGATATTCAGAGATGAAAGGTACAAAATTGAAAAAATATCGTGTTATAAAGGTGAGAATTTTAGATAGTCTTACAATAACAGTTTACTGAATTTAAGATGTTGTTTTTTTTTTTTGCAGACGTAAATTAAAGGACTTTATTTAGACATTTACATAGTAAGAGATATTTAGCTTTATTTTTGAAATTGATACTTTAAGATTTTTTGTGACTCAACTATAATCATGCAAATTTTGGGTGAATGTTGTTTTGAATTAAGTTGCATTACCTTGTTTCGTTAGAGTTAGTTATACCTTAAATTAGTGCAACCTGAAAAGAAAAGAAAAAAATTATTTAAATTAATGTCTTCACATGATACTAACAGCAAAGTGTCGAATAATTTATGAACTTGAAGTTCCTGCGATAATAAATTATATTTAATTCTTAAGATCTTTTTAAAATCTACAACTTTGATTGAGAGTTCAGGCGCCCATGTTATGAGAAAGAAGTTTAAGAGAATGAAGTATAGAAGCAAACTTATTTCAACCTCCATCGTAACTTGACTGGACTATAGCAATTATATTTTGCGGATATAATAACATTCAAAGTTATTCGGTCAAATGCAAGTTAAATGAGACAAGATTAGGACACTTCTATGATTCCAGGACTAAAATCCAAAGGTCAAGACTTTTGATTTCTATGGGCTTGGTCCTGTGCCGCTGATCGCTAGTGGGTCCAGTTAAATTGCTTACACATATTGATACCGTGCCAGGGCCTCCTTGGTTTCTAATTTTTATAACCAACACCATATAAAGGATTTCCCAAAATTTGTGTTTAGTTTGAATTTCGCGCAATTTGTGCGGTAATGTTTTTTGGTTGAAAAAAAAAGAAACTGCATGACAGCTGGTATTTCAGGGATATTAATATATGGGCGTTATTGAAGTGGACAACGACTTTTCATTGTTGAGCAATATATTAAAAATAATGAAGGTTTGGCAGCAATATTCGAACAAAATATAGTCAGTTAATTGCAAAGTTCAGAAAGACTGGATCAATTAGTGACTTTGGACACTCTGGCTGTCCTTAACAAGTCGTTCAACACAAAACATCCAAGCCGTTCGTGAGAGTATTGATAAGAGTTCAAGAGTATCGAATCGGCATCGTGCCTAAGGATTGTAAAGGGTGTTTTTTTTAGAGGTATAGAGCTGCGAATTGAAATAAAGCACAAGAAAATCGTTTTAATGTCCATCAATTTAGCTTTATTGGAAGGATAATTTTATGCCATTAATGTTTAAATATGATTTCGGGCATGTGGCCGCCGCGGCTGGCTCGAATAAAGCCAATTCTACAGGTCCAATTTTGAACCACTTTTTCGAGCATATGGGGCCGTATGTCGGCAATAACGCCACGAATGTTGGCTTCCAAGTCCCCTAACGTTTCTGGTTTGTTGGCGTAGACGAGCGACTTCACATATCCCCAAAGAAAATAATCCAATGGTGTCAAATCACACGATCTTGGTGGCCAATTGACAGGTCCATTCCGCGAAATTATGCGCTCATCGAATGTTTCCTTCAATAAATCGATTGTGACGTGCGCTGTGTGGCATGTAGCGCCGTCTTGTTGGAACCACAACTCATCCACATTCATGCCATCCAATTCGGGAACAAAATAGTCGGTTATCATGGCTCTATACCGGTCTCCATTAACGGTAACTGACTCTCCAGCATTATTTCGGAAGAAGTATGGCCCAATGACTCCACCAGCCCATAGAGCACACCAAACAGTCAGTTTTTGTGGATGTAATGGCGTCTCAAGGGTCTCATGTGGATTCTCTTCACTCCAAATGCGGCAATTTTGCTTGTTGACGTAGCCATTCAACCAAAAATGAGCCTCATCACTGAACAAAATTTTGCGATGAAAATCAGCATCGAGATCAATCTCATTTTCGGCCCATACACCAAAATCACGACGCATTGCATGGTCTCGCGGCTTTAATTCTTGCACAAGCTGGATCTTGTAAGGTCGCAAGCCAAGATCTTTGCGCAAAATCTTCCATAAAGTTGATGGACAAAGCTCCAATTGCTGTGCACGGTGGCGAATCGATTCATTCGGGTCCTCTTCAACATTTTGCTCTACTGCGGCAATTGTTTCTTCGGTGCGCACTGTTCGACGTCTCTGCGGATGCGTATTATCACATAGAGTAAACGTAGTGCGAAAACGATCCATGGTTAACCGAATTAATTGCTCTGATGGACGATTATGTCGACCATAAAATGGACGGAGCTTGCGGTAAGCTTCGCGAACTGAACCATTATTTTCGAAATAAATTTGCACGATTTGCAAGCGTTGTTCTTTTGTCAACCTGTTCATGATGAAATGGCAAACCAAACTGAACATAAATGACATTAGAGTTGCCAGATTTGACCATAAAATGCCAGTTTTATCTCTATTCGAAAAACAAACCTCTAAAAAAAACACTCCGCTTTAGCGACATTAAAGTTCAGTTTCTTGTGCTTAAATTGCAAGATATGAATTTGCATGTCATGGAGGTTATATCAAGAAGGTCACATGCCATACAGCCTGAGAAATTCTATTCAGTCCTCTTCTGGTCGTGTAATTTCTCTTATTTGCTTTTGGGGTATTTTTGAATTTAAAGCTTATGCCAACAAGCACATGACCATCAACAAACTTCAGCCACATTTATGCAAAACGCTGATGAAAAATTTCGACAAAATGCCGTGGAGGCCAATTGCCCGGTATGGCATTCGTTACATAACCCTATACTGAATACTTTATGAATCATTTATAAAATTAACAATTTTTAATTAAATATATAAAAATTATTTCTTGCGTGTGCTTTGGGGCACCTCTTAGTATGCACCTAAATCCAGTTATTACCATTTATTTTTAGTAATAAATTAAATAAATTTTTTTTCAAAATGAGATCTTCCATCTCAAAAAACTGGTCAATTTTGCAATTTGTTGTAATATTTTGCAATTAAATCAAGTTGCATGTTGTGCATAACAATATTTACTACAAAAAGTCGTATATTGAGAAAGAAAATTTACCTTAGCAATTTGCAGGTAAGAAAAGATTCTTAGCATTCACTCATGTTGTCATGTTTCATGAATTTCACACTGAAGGATCACTTGGCACAAAGCCTTGCAAAATAACCGCATGCCAGTCTGCAGTTACAACAATAAAACCAACAACTAAGTACTTGCAGAAAAGCAATTTTTAAGGGTTAGCGCCCTAAGCTAAGGCCAACCACACCGTGTTGCCCCCTTGAAAGTGAGGCTTTTTTTTTTTGCACCGAATGTAAATTGACAATTAAGCAAGTTTTCATTTATCGTTTCACGTGAGGACTACCAGCCAGGCGTCAAAACGTTTATGTGTTTTGGGGTTAAACGTTCGTGCTGCTAACTACATGGGGCACAGTGCAATAAGGCAACGACCAGCTGTGATGGGATGTTTTGTAAGCGGGGTTCAATTTAAACTTTGCACCTGTTCTTTTCAGTTTTTAAGTTTTAATAAAAGATTTCTTCAATTATGGTAAAGTATTAAAATAAAAGTTACTTTTAATGTTTTTCAGTAAAAATTGTCTACTACATATTGAAAAATTTTATTTTTATATGAAAATTCTCCATTTCACCTTCATTTAACACATTTCTGAACATACTATAATTGAATTTGACAAAAAAATAGCATTGTTTTACATTAGTTTCATGATAAGTTCGTTTTCGAGAGTGTGTCAGCGCTCTGAGCTTCTGTCAGAATGTTAAATCTTTACAAAAGTGGATTATTGTTGTTGTCAGCGGGGTAAAATTAGACAAGAACTGAAGTGCATTGTTCAACAAATAGTAAGACTTTTGACAATGAGAATTTTATAGTCATCTTCAGTGGTATTTAAAATAGCAAAAAGTCGCTACTATATGAAATATTAAAGGGTGTTCCAATAAGAGTGCACTTATTTGTTGAGCGTTCTATGATATTTTTATTGCATTGTAAAGTGGACATATTCCAATTAAGTATGGAATTAAATATCTGGAAAATGGCCGTTGCAGCTCTTGTGACAGGCCATTGCTCTTTTCATTAAATCTTCGATAACTTTATCACAAAGATGTGAGCTGAGATGAGTTCAGGCATTGGTTCTGATACATTCAAATTTAGCTCGAGGTTCCACAAAATCCCAAAGAATGAAATCGCATGCTGTTAAATCGCATGATCTTGGTGGCCAGTTGACTTCAGAATTTCGTGAGATGATTTGGTCTGGAAATCGTAGCGGCAATAAATTGAATTTTTTATGCGTGTTGTGGCAGGTGGCGCCGTCCTCCTGTAACCACATGTCGTTCAGGGGGGTCACGAGAACTCCGTTGCAATTCCAGCCTCATTTTCAAAAAAATAATTCCCAATCACGCCGCCTGACCAAAATCCGCACCAGACAACTGTCTCGTTGTGGATGCATTTGTTTCTCATGGATCGCATGAATATTTTCTGATCCCAAAATTCGACAATTTTGTCTATTCACGAAGCCATTCAGATGGAAATGCGCTTCACCGAAAATTCCGCGAATTTTGCGAGCGGCAAAATCGGGTTATCCTAGGCTCAACTGGCTTATCTTAACATGCTTCTGATGAACTAGTTTGGCCTAGGAAAAACTAGTTTATCCTTAAAATTAGTTTAGCCGGTGTATCGATTTCCATCTTTTATAGTTTTGAAGTTATTGTCGAAAAACTAAAAACGGTAGCTTTAAATAGTAATTGACTTTGGTACAGATGTTTCTTAGGTGAAAACAACAAAAAAGGTTGGAGTGTGAAAAAAATAACGACCGCCGAATACGCCTACCTCCCTACACTAGTGGGATGTGGTTGAAGCTTTTTCTTCAAAATGTTCATTGATTTCCATTATTTGGCAATGCTGAAAATCGCGCGATATCTTTTATAGTTTTCAAATTATTAGAGAAAACCCGTGGAATAGTCTGGTGTGTTCTATTACTTTTTAATTAAGTCCATGGTGTGGGTATTATTACTGCACGGTGGAGCTATTTAAGAGCGTGAGAGTAAATTAATTTTCAATCGGTTGTCATTCTGTTTGCGTTAATTTTACCAATGGAAACAACAATGTATACAAAAAAACTAAACTCAATAAAATATAATTGATAATAAATTTCAATGTAAATGGAAGTACCATGGAGGACATGGTACAATAAAAAATGTAAATGCTGCCAAACGCAACTCTCGTATGATTTTGTTCGAAAAGCAAACTTTGGTACGTAAAAGTTTAGAAAGGTACCTTAAGGAGAGTGTGGGAACATATCTATCTTGTCAAATTAGTTCTTTTATCAGACACAAGAACTATACACTACTTTGATATCTCAAAAACTCATTTTTGAGTGATATTTAACGATCTTAATTTATAGTCACTGGTATTACTAACTTGCTTTTAGAGACTTCTTTAAAATATTAAAAGTCCAATTTCAGCGAAAATAAGCTTTCGTTCTTTTTTCTGAAATCAATTCGAAATTTTGCGAATTTATGACGAAAAATTGTGAAGACTCTGAAATACAGTTGTTTATTTATGATTTTTTAAAATAAGCCCTTCAGTTGTCTGTGATATCAATATGTTAAGATTTTCTTCAGTTAATAAGTTGTTAAGGTTGATTTTTCAGGCCAAATTGATAAAGGATTGTTACACATAATTAAGAAATATATTTAATAGGGATGTATATTTACAAGACGCACAAGTGTGTTTGTTAAACTATAATCATTATGTATTTTCAAGTTAATACACGCCTAATTCGGACATATTGTTGTATACCTTAACGTTGTCGCTAACGAACTTATACTAAATATACAGAAAAAATATTTACTATCGCGTTATAAATTCTACTCTGCAACGCAAAATGTCTCGATAGCTTTGCCTTTCGAAATTCCTCAAACCCTTAAAGGAACGCAACTAATTTTCAACTCAAATTATGTAGCATCTCTAATTTCAGCACCATACATCTCCACGACTTATTCATTATGTAAGGGAGTGGCAATATGCCTTCCTTAAAAGACATCCTGCCCTTCTTTGCCACCGTTTTTGAACACCATTATTAATGAAGTAATAAAAGTGCAAAGAATTACTAGGGAAATTGATTTGTAGCGTGCAGCAGTGAAACATTAAATCTTTAATCCTTTATTTCATTTAACTTCGTTACATTTTTATTGGTATTCATTATTTTTAAGTAACATTCATCTTGGGGCTCATTTTCAGGTCTAAGTGTAAAGAACAACTCAACACCTTTGCAAAAAAAAAACAAATTTGATGTGTTTGAATGGAAAATTAGACAAGGATACTTAGCACTTAGACAACATTCATTGGAGATATGATGTTTTGTTTCATATATATATATGTATGTTTATATTTTGATTTAAAAACTTCGATAAAAGTTACGCTTGGTGGACTCTACAGGGTGATGCACACGAACTGCAACTTTTCAAAACGCTGTAATTTGTTTATTTGAATTTTTTTTTTATTAAAAACAAAGAAAAGGTTTAACGAATGATTAGAACTTTTGAAGCAATATCAATCCCCCTCAGCAGGAATTATGGCTCTAAGTCTGCTGATAAAAGTATAACACGCTGAACGAAATGAGATGGAATGAGGTGACATTCGGGGTGAAGGGCGGCTTACCGTGAATCAATACCCCACACAGAAAACTCTAGCGGATTTGCATCTGGTGAACCTGGGGGCCATTGTGCACTTGATATAAGGTTATGAAAATTGTTTTTTATTCTTGGCTTGCGCGTCCCTGTGAGCCGTTTCTTGTTGAAACTTCTACTCTCTTGCACCAAAATTTTTTTGGACTCACGGCTTCAGAGCTCCTTCTTACACTGCTTCGCGATATACATACATTAGCGTTTACCTTAGCCACGGTTCAAAAATACCAGCGGAGACCGTCCACAGGCTGGTACAGCACCAAATACCATTATATATGGTGATGCTCTAAATCTAGTGGCCAATCAAATGCTCAAATTTTCGAATGATCTCTTCCCTAAGTAGTCGCGATCATTTTGTTTGTTTACAAACTGTTCAATTGAGAAACTTTTCTCGTCAGAGAAGATGATATTCGGCAACTGGCCACGTTCGTACAAGATATCTAAATTTTTCTAAATTAACAGATTGGACTATAATCAATTGATAATAGTCCGAAAACCATAAACACCTTGGTGGAAAATTTGATAACATCTTTAACTTGTACCATTTTTAAATCAATATTTTTTAAAATGAGCAGGCAACTTAAAACGAGGGGCGCCAATTCAGTTTTCAATATTAATGAAAATACTTTCAAGAACCTTTGTCTAGGCATATAAGGCTATTGTAATCTGCTGACATCGTAAAAAAACAAAAAGTTGTTTTCTGAACCGCTCTAGTGTATATATATATATATGGGTCGCGCTCGGACCTTCTGTACATTTTTTTTTTCAGCAGAATATCCTCAAAAATAATATATTTCAAGGTCAAGGCCACCGGTGACGTGCAACATTTTCCAAATATTTCTTAGTAAAACTTTTCTGATTATTTTATGAATGATAATGGTAAAATGAAAACGAGTTAGAAACACAGCATATTAATACTTTCAAGCACAAAAAAGTTGTTGCAAAAATCATCGCAAGCAAACAAGCTTTGCTAAGAGGAAGCTAGTGTCATCAAGACTCAAGCAGTTTTAAAAAGATGTGGTGTATGTGAACATTTAAAAAATAAAAATGTTCGTAGTAGCAGCCAAATTTTGCCAGGGTTGGTATAATCTGCTACGGACTAACGCTTACTCGTTGCTTCATAAAGCAATTTACTGTTCTGCATATGTCACTCAACTCAAATGAATGACCTTTAGAGTTGTGTTGTATGGCATGAGGACGCATTTGCCAGCAGACTGGACAAAGAAATTGTTTGAATATGGCTTTCGAGACTCAATTTCATCAAATTTGCTTGGAAAAACTCAGAGTTACAACTTTTTTTTATTATTCTGTCTATGTCTCGTGATGTTAAAGGACACTCCATTTTTGGCTTGAATACATATGTATGTGACAAGGAAAGTTGAGAGGGACTTACTGGTCGAAATAAGCGATTTTCACTTTGCTACACTACGCTTTTTTCAATGCAACAAACCGTAGCTTTCCAGCGCCATTAGTTTCGCCGCAAATTCACTTCAAACATGGACACATTAACAAAAAAAAAAACGTACAAAAAAATCCAATGTGAAAAATTTCTCTGAAATTGATCAAAATCGCTTGAAACTTGTTACACGGGGGGTTTTCAGGGTTACTGATAACGAATCTGATGTAATTTCGTCGAAATTCAAGATGGCGGATCCAATATGTCCTACGAGGTTTTTAAGGAGTGTCAAATGTCAAACAACCTCGTCCACCATATTGAACCCGCCATTTTGAATTTTGAAAATTTGACTTTAAATTCATTATCAGCGACCCCAAAGACCCCTGAGTAATGAGTTTCAAGCGAATCCGTTCAATTTTCAAAAAACTCGTCTGCCGTATTGGATCCGCTATTTTGAATTTTTAAAATCTGATACCAGATTCGTAATCAGCGACCCCAAAATCTCCCGAGTAAGGAGTTTCAGGCACATCAAAATCCACTTCTTAACTCAAAGTCGTTTTTCTCGAAAATTTAGGTGCCTGTACCTAATTTAAAGAAAAGTTTTCGAGAAATTCAAAATAATAACATTTTTTTGATTCAAACATATGGGAGGTGGGTGTATATATACATAGACCACACCCATTTTTGGTGTGAATGTATGAATTATTTTTTCGCGCTTTCTTACAAAACTGGGGAGATTTGAGATGTGAAATGTACATAATATGGCTATATATATTGTTTGGATATAGAGGATGTGGGCATGTACGTGGCGAAAATTTGCTACAACTTCCACAGATATTATCTAAGAAACACCCAAGTGTCAAGTTTAAAAGAATTCAAACTTTATTTTTAAGACAGCTTGTATGAAAAAAGTCTACTGTCCTCAACCCTATTTAGCCATTTTGCAATGCAAAAAAATATTTTTTTCTCTATTGTTTTGAAATAATTGAAAACAGCACCAAACTGCATGAAATCAAATGAAATGAATCCAAAAAGGGGTCATAGAAAGCCACAAACAAAAGCTAATTAGACGCTACTCAGATTTATGTCAAAAGCATAACTTGGAAATTACAGAAAATATTTTTGTCTTTCAATGTTTGTTAGGTTCTTTCATTCAAATAACTAAATTTGTTCGACTCTAACCTTAGAATGCTCTGTAGACTCTTGTTTTTGAGAAACTTCTCAAAATTGAATTTGTGATCAGCTTCTATATTATGGGAATAAATTTTTTGAATATCTAGCCAATTAATGGATATGGCTAACACTTATGGGTGACTTTAATGATACAACGGAAAGCGGCAACAATAATTTCAAGAAATTTATAGGTTGAGATGGCGTCGGTACTAAAATAAAAGCGGCGACCCAGTTCGTCAGTTGCACCAAACAACAATCTTGTGATAGAGGTACATTTCTTCAGCACAAACCTGAACATATGAATACATGTATCGAAACTGAATGTCGGACAGATAGTCAGATTAACCAGATTTTCTTTACGCGATAGTGAGGAAAAACACCGACATCCACTTCTATTTCTTGAGACTTCTCTTTGGCAAGAAAGTATGTATTCAGCAACGTCTCGTAACAATCAAAAAGTACGCATTACATAAATCCAAGAGTGCCTGCTCTCTGGAAAACTCCATCGACGAACTAAAGAGCTCTGCGATACCAACCCCCAGAACTCAAGCGAATATATTATAGTAAATAGCAAACCATTATCTTCATTTATAATAACTATTCAGGGACCATACTTAACATAACACCACGGAACAAAGCTCCCTGTATGAGTAACGCTACTAAGAACATCGCGGAAAAAAGAAAGCTGCGAATCTCGCAAGAGATAAATCGCGAACAAGAGACCAGAGGCAAGATATAACATTCTCAATAATGAAGTAAAATCTTCCTATAAAAAGGACAAATGAAATATATATTACGACCTTGCAGTAGAAGCTCAACAAGTCGTAGAAATCACAGACCTTTTGCGGCAGTTAAAAAATTCAAACAAAATAAACCAACCAAAAGCAAAGTCGGGAGTCTTATACTTAGTGACAACAGGGTTGAAAATAAGGACTACTCCCAAATTAAAATAATTTTTCCTTAAAATGGTAAAAATTGTAATTTTTTCTGAAATCATCCAATTTTCGGCTGTTTCAGAAATTGTTCAACTCCTACAAGTGAAGTGGCCGTGATCAAACTCGGCCACTTGACAACCCTGACTGATGATCACCTCTTCCGTTGTAGTGAATATTTTTGTGAGACCTTCAACCGTCCACTTCCACTCACAGGCACTCGCCATATGCTTCTCTCTTAGGAAAGACCACAGTTACAGACTCATGCCCGCCTTTGTAAGCGGAGATGAGGGCTATAAAATCTTTCAAAAACAACACAGCACCGGGCCAGAATGTATAGTTACCGAAATATTGAAAACTTATTCGGAGCTCTCCTCTAATCTTGTGTACCCTGTCCTTACCTAAATTTTGCAACGATTTGGAATGAATACCTCAAGCCGGCTTATAGGGACCTTAGTGAAAATATTAAAATAAGGTCTCAACATTATGTCAGAACTACTTGAGCATCATTATATTGTCATATCCGTGCAAATTCATCGCTCTCAATTGCATCTGGGATGCATTGAACAACAAAGTGCATCACTTCATATCATCGACTACATTAAGTCTCATAATGAAGTTTTCAAATGTAGAGCTTTAGGCTTCACAAGTATCTATAGTAAAAGATCTCGTCGATGCCGAAAAACTCACTTCCGTCAGATTTTCTTCGGAAGAAATTTTCCTGAAAATTAATATTTATAAAACAAATCGCTTGTCCATCCGCTGTCAATAATAGTGCCATGATAGGCGAATCTAGCATACTTAGGCAGCGTCATGACACCTGGCACTGGTACCAATGAGGACATCCACGCTAGAAACCACAATGCGAAATGCACTTTCGCTCAATTTCGAAATTTCTGCCAAAATTCTTCTTTTATACGGCTGTGTAATTTGGTTGATCAGCAGCGCTCAGCTACACAATTTACAAGTGCTAGACAATAATTGTCTCCTCAGAAATTTGTTGGCCCAGATCATCTTCAATGTCGAAATGCTCACAATATGCTGTAAAGATCCGATTTCCTTCAAAATCAAACAGCGAAATGGAATTAGAATAGACACACGTAATGGAAATCACCAACTAAAGTCTACCGACAATCATTGGAGTGGAACCCTCAGGTTAGCAGAAAATGCAGCCATACGAAAATATCGTAAGAACGATCGGTAGTCCAAGAAATAAGATTCAAAGACCCTCGCTAGAGATCGTGCACTTGGAAAGAGTTTTGTGGATGGCACAGGAGAGATTATTATATTTTTATACGAAAATATTAGTACTAATAATATTAGACGTACATACCCCGGAGAAAATGTCAGGATAGGATTGGCAATGAGCTTAGAAAAACAAGTCTGGTTAAGTACGTATGATGATATATTCAAAAATTGTCACACGTCACAATTGTTAACGCTGCTAATATAAACGCAGGCATTGACACCATATATCGATTGAATCAGAACTCACTTGGCAGATGTCTTAGGACATGTTTGCTGAAAACTACCTCATGTATTTTACTATAGAAAACTTCTTTCTTCACACATCTCTGTTTGAACATAAAGAAACGTCAGAGACGATAAATTTAGGAAATCTTGCTTTTTCCATTAAAAATGCTCGTACTGAAGAAACATTAGATTCTACTCGGAGCTACGCTTTAAAAAATATTTTTGATATGACGAAAGCAACTGGGTCAGATATTTTTTCGTAATAATTTTGTTTTGGGATGAAAAAAGTCCAATTAAATTATTTTATCTGCAAATCCGACAACTCGTTTCGAGTAGTTTGTTGAATGTAGAGTACCGATCTATTAATTGAAAAACCTTGATTTTCAGCTTGGATTGTCATCATGTCTGACAGCACTGCCCATCTATCATTTTATTTGTGTTGTCTGAGCCAATTGCAAACGCAATTTTAATTTATTTTTTGTTTTAAGGGATTTTCACACTCATTACTACTGCATATCTGTTGTTTGTGCTGCAATCCCATAAATGCAGTTCACATGCAGAAGGCTGAATTCGATGTCATTAACAAATTGCACTTTGTGTGCATTTGTGGAGCTTTGAATGCAACAAACATCAGTAGCAGCAACAGCTGGCCAACAAAAACAGACGTTATGGGTCACATTTACAAAAACAACAAGAGCGGTCAGAAGAAGTTAAAAAAAAAAGTATTGTAAACTATGGATGCCATTTTCCTGGTCATATTTTCATGATCTTTATCCTTGAGCATCGTGCGCTGACAAAAACAAATAAAACAATCGTGACAACATATAAATCGTAGAGCTTAAAAGTTGTGTGTTTACCTAGGAATAACAGATTTTAAATGTTAAATAAAATATAAAAATATAAATGCATGTAGTTAAAGATAATGCCATATCAACGTTAACATTTAGGAACAGTTGGCAATATATACCAATGCTCTGGGTGGCCATTAAGAAACTAAAGAGACAAAAAGTCATAGTTTGTAGAATATAGAGCGTCTCGTGGAGATTATAATGTCAATTCATGACATAACCAACTAGTCACACTACTTAGGCTTTTAAATGTGAGTAATCATTCAAACATTCAATTATTATGATTTCAAATCAATCGTTCGATTCGAAAAAGTGGGATCAAGAAGAGGTTCTAGGCCTTAAAATGCACTGATTGGAGCGTTACTATAGCTGAAAGAATCAACGGCCCCTATTTCATTGAAAATGACGGCAGTCAGTCAGAAAGAGTCAATGGAACTCTGCGGTCGAAAATAATTAGTTGGTATGGTTCAAACAGGATGGAGCTACTATGCACACTGACAAGGGGACGAAGAAGCTCCTGTTTTATAGCATTAATTTTTTTAGCAGTCTTCTTATACAAAGAGAGACCACTTGTTGTTCATATGTTGGAAGCCGGTACTAAACCAATTTCTTCAAAAATATTTTCACTTTTTGAGCGTTTAGTTAGCTCTGTGTGATTTATGCATGGCGCGTCAGCATAAGTCAGATGGATGCGACACCTCTTTTACATGGAAAAAGTTTTCAAATGATTTGTGTATAGCGAGAATTATTCATTAATCACATGAAATAAGTGAAAAAATTATATAACACATGATTTTTATAAAAACTCTTTGATAGTCAAACATTTTAGTAAAGTTCCACGTAAAAAAATTAATCTTTTTAAAGTTACCTACTGCTCGTTCAATTATTTTAGGAAACGTAGCAGGAGCTACACTGTTCGACAAGCCTCTGTATCTGAAACCTTAATATGCTTTTCTGAAGGCTTTCGACCAGCTGAATTCGAATCCGAGGACAGAATTTTTCTGGTGGCCCTTAATTGCGAATATCACAGTTTTTGAAGGTATTTGAGGTTATATTACATCTAAAGGTAATTTTTATTTATGAAACCATTAATTGGATTCAAAAGAAAATTCACTTTGAATTATATTGATATCTCTTTTTTCCTCCGAAACATCGTAAATTGAAATGTGTAATGGAGGTCTCCATACAAATCAAATTAAGTTTCAGTAAGAGAATTTGTAATAAATTTCAATTAATGATATTTCGGAGAAAAATAAAGACATTGATATAATTCAAATTGTATTTTAAGAAAAAAGTAGTTCTTTTGAACTCAATTAATTTTTTCATAAATAAAATTTATTTTTCGATGTTAACCTCAAATACCTTGAAAAACTCACCTTTAGATTAGCATATTTCTAAAACCGAAATCACCAGAAAAATTCTGACCTCGGATTCGAAATCAGTAGCTTAAAACCTTTTTGAAAGTAAATATATTTGGGTTTCAAATACTGAGAATTGACCAAATTTTGTCAAACTGTGCTATTGAGTCTTTAATGAAGGCTTTAAACGAGTTCTTACGTAATTATGGCTGCGAAACTAGGCTCGAGCCATCATTCACGGGAAAAATATTATACTTCACTGCTCAAAAACACATAAAAATAATTACACCCAAAGTAAACTTGTAACTTTTTTTCGCCAGTAACAGTCACATCACATTTGGCTGTTATAGGTTTTCAACGTTACTCATTTATATGTTACTCATACGACATGGTTTTTCTATGGAGCTGCCTTAACTACTGAACTAACTGAGCTGAAGACTGACGGCATTGTGATCAGTCGATTACACTGTGTTCAGCGAAATTGAAGAATTGTGGGTAATTTGGTGTCATTAAGCTCAAATCTGTCATCAGATTTTGGCCTTCACGTCAGCGTTTCAAAACAAACGTAAATTAATTTGATTTTGACACAATTATAAACGCGCTTCTATGGCATTTTGTGATTAAAGTCTGAGACGTTTTGTGTCTGGTTGTTCCTCATGAAAAAATAAACTTTTTTTTATTTGCACAACCCCCTTATGGAGCATTTTACTCCAATTTATGCCTAAGTGCGTCTGAAAAAAATCTTCCTTGCTAATTCTAAATAGCCTTACTTGTAAATATTGCAAATTAAACCGCATCTTTATTTCTTCGGGACTAGAAGCAAAAAAGCTATATAAACTGTGCTATAAAAGTTTTATAAATTTTTTCACATCAAAATATTGATGAATATTATAAGAAACTTTATACAAACAACATAAATAATTTTGATGAGCAACTCATTCCTTTAAATGTACTGAACTTTCTTCGCAACATGCAGCCCAGTCCATTGAATTTTTTGTCTCTTTGCACGAAGAAACCAACAAACATTACTATAATATGAAAAAGTATTTTATTTTTATATCATTCATCGATTTAAAATCCATTTTATGCTTCGCTTTTACTTATGTCATTTGATGGCAACGCAACCACTAAAGGATCAGCTACCACTTTTATCCTGATGGCGGTTGTCCTTCAACAAAGTTTATGAAAATGTACGTATTGTATTAGTGATGAAAATCTAAAAGGGCATAAAAATCGCAATTTGCTTGCAATTTTTGTGCTATGAGAGTATGTACGATTATTTGTATTTGGAACATTTAATCCTTAAACATTTTATGACTGAATGGAATTTCTGTTTGTGTTGTGTACTAACTTGGTTTTGTGTGTTTTTTTTTTGTTCGCAAGTTTACTATTGTAAAAAGTTTGTACTGCGTTGCAAACAACATTTGTGTACGGTGCTTACGTAAAAAGGTGTCCCAGTCTTTTTGAGAAACTGAAATCAACTGGAAATATGAGATTGTTTGACAGTTATTCTTTCTCTTTTTGTTTGTTTTCTTGCTAAATGAGGGTTATTTTAAAGAAGAATATACTGAATGAACGCTTTAGCGACCAAGGACAAGGCTTTGTTTTTGTTATGGTGTGAGCGTCTAAAAGTAATATGAATACATTTTATCTGAACATTGATGCTCAATTTTTATTCTTCGAAGATTAGACGAAAATATCGCGTGGCGCAAGCCAGGGTCAAAGTACTGAAAAATTTGTCAGAAATTATATCAATTAAAATTATATCACTTGTAGGCAGCTTTAATTTAACATATGACAATTGTGATATGTACGAACTATAAAACTTTGAGTCAGCGCGCTCAACAAATCATTTCAAAATATTTCTTATTCAAAGAGCTTGAAAATGCTATCATTTCTTAAAATCACTAATGAAAGCTATTGGAAAATTTACATGTACATATATTATTAACATCATTATACAAAACACAAAGATATTGTTTGTCAAAATAACTTCAATAAATAGTGCTAGAAAAATCAAATATTGCATGAAATCAGAAATTTCTCTCATGTAGCGTCATCTTCTGGCGAATTTTTAAGCTTCTGAATGCAAATTTTTACAAGGTCTATCAATTTTCTTAGCAAGTAAATAATCATAAAAATCTGACTTATGTACACGTTAATTGAATAAAGCGCACGATGTAGGCGAAACTCCGAACTTTTTTGAAAATATGTTTGTTTTAATATTTATACAATATTTCAACAAAATCTGTTGATTGGAATGAATAGGAATAATTCCTTCTTAAACAAATTTTAAGGACTTGAAATTCCTCTGCTAATCTTTTGAACACAAAAAAGAATGACATCACTTGTGTGAAAATCGGCTCAGTAGTTCACCAAAAAATTATAACTAAAAAAGTTATGCCAATACCTTGTACGACGAGATAAATTTGAATTTTAATGAAAGTTCCATTAGCGTTTTTTCTGATAGCATTTTATATCCATAACATAAGCCAGTGATTCTTTAAATCATAGACTAGATATTGAAATGTAAACTATGCTTTATGCCGCAATGAAATAGACAGCCAGTTTAGAGTTGCTTCCAATTACGGCCAATAGAAATAATTTTAATTCCGCATAACCTTAAAGACTGAGTAAAGATTATAGCACTGAAAAAGATTAATATTATTCAAATATTTTTATATTGCACATATGGTGAAAAGTCCGAAGACTAAGCCCACAAAAGATTCATGTAAAAATCTTACGATATATCGACCTTTTGTTTACAAGTTGCAGTTGAGGCGATTAGCTTGCGCAAGGGTAGCAGCGATATCGCCTCACAATAAACACAGGCAGGCCCGGCAGGTATAGTGGGTGGAGTGGGTAGTTCTACCAACATGAGAAATGATACCGACTGTAAATACCCACTCGGAATTCAATTGAGAAAGTAAGATTGTCAGGGCGTATTACCCTGAATTGCTGGAATTTCGCCATGATCGATCAGTGGACAACCAAATCAATAGTTCGGTGTCAGCCAGAGCATCAGGATTTTACGATTACATGGAGTGTTGGTTGAAATTTTTGATCGCATAGAAATATTGAACACAGTACTGCAGCAGTCGAGTTATTGAATCGCGTAAGAAAGTGAAAGCCGTTGCTGATGGTTTAAATGCGTGTCGTGATTCTAAATTTGAAGACATTTCAGAGAATAGCGTCAACGCTGTATCGAACTCAATCTTGTAGGGCCTCAAATTCCGCGTCCCCAAAGATTATTTCAGAATATTTTTTAAATTTCTTGAGCTATATTTCAAACCGCTGATGTCGATAAGATTGTCAACTTTTATGAAGATGGTTTTGACAGCGCAAGATTGTTAAGCGTGAGGGACATGTTATTGCAACTTTTACAAAGACATATTGAGAAAGTTGGCAATTTCATGCGTGTCGTTCGATCGCTGCTCACAATTCCAGGGTCATCCTGTTCAAATGAACGGGGTTTTTCTTTTCTCCATAGACTGAAAACATTCTTGATATCGAAAATGTTGCTATTTCACATTTGTATTCGGATATGACCTACCTGAACGATTTGAATGAAGTGATGAATGAGTTCATTTTGCGAAATTTTAAACGTGCAAGTGCTTTTGCTTTAAGAAGTGAGATTTTTGTTGAATAACATAATTTTTTAAATTATTATAAACAAAGAATATGACGAACTATATTGAATATTTGAACAATTTTATAACGCTGTTCCAACATCGATAAACGTTCTCTTCCAGACCTTCTTCCTCCATCAAATACTTTTTTGCTTTCACTCTCTCCTCCCTCACCCACCACTGATCAGCTACCCACTCTGGCTAGGCATGATCTGCCGGGCCTGAGCACATGGGTCCATAGTAATACCACTTCAAAGAATCTGTCAATCAAAGTCCTTTCATTGTACAATTTGTACAGGTAGAACAGTTTGGATGCTTAAGAGTTCTTTTAGGGATGTAAAAAAATGAAGCCGTTTTATTGTACTTCTGATCAGTGAATTGTGCCTATTAAGGAAAATGAGACAGTTTGTGCCTTTAGTATTTTAATGTGACCAAAAGTGTTTTGTAATTTTACTAGTGGATGATCGCACCGGAGACTTCAGCTTCATTGAGATATTGTTTGTCTTTCAAAAAGCAGTGGTGCCGGAGAGGTGCTTGGTGCGTAGAAGCTCTATACCAATTTTTTGATTTTGATGAATTGATGAATTTCGATTGAAGATACTTAAAACTGCCTTAATATCAACATAGAAGTTATTTCTCCCTTAAAAAAGGACTGAAAGGGTAAAAAAAATGACAGATTTCTAAATTATCTGACTCAAAAAAGGAGTATCCTTTAAAGTACACCCAATTCTGTTTTTACACAGTCTTTTTTTAAAACGGTTTTGATTCAACACGGTCTAGAAAAAAAAATTGATTCCATTTTAACACGATTTTCGTCGATTTAGCACAATTAAAAAAAGCTATTTGATTGAAAATGTAAAAAAAATATTTTTACTAAATGTAATCTTTCAGAAATTTAGTTAGGGAATTCCCCTTTCTTTGAAGGATATGGAGCTAATCCCGTTTTTTGTATGTGTGTTCGCACATACTTCATGCCTTTTTTTACACGATTTTTTGTGCACGGCTTTATCTGAAACGTATCTACCGTATAAAAACAGAATTGAGTGCAATTGGAATCAATCGAATTATCGATTTATTCGCATAATGCGAATTGTTAAATCATACGAAGTTTCGAATATTTGTTCATGTTTCAAATTACCCTCAATGACATATTTGAACATTTTTCGATAGGTCCTCCAGTTGCATTGAAACCGTGCCATTCACTGCCATGAAAAACGCATCAAAGGAGTTATAGTCGATTCTGTGAGTCGGAAAATCCTCGAAAAATTTAAATACTTTAAGCAGCAACCAGACTGCCTCCCCCCATTGTCGAGGATGCTGAACACGATGGCGGTGTTCAAAATTATTTTGGAGTCGGCCCCACCCCCAAAATGGCCAAAACCGCTCTCTACAGAGTGAATAATTTTTTTTTGCTGCAAACGACTAACCCGCGTCACCCCCCATTTTCTAGGATGCTGAACAGAATGGCGGTGTTGAAAAATATTTCCGATTTGACCCCACCCATTCCGCGTCTTCCATCCGTAAAATATTTCTCACCTCCGGTTTTCAAGGATGCTGATCACGATGGCGGTATTTAAAACTCTTTTGGAGCTGACCCCACCCCCCAAAATGGCAAAAAATAAGTTTTCACCCTGTAGGCGGTGGTTTTTGGCCATTGGTCAAGTCGAAAATAATTTTAAACACCGCCATCGTGTTCAGCATCCTCAAAAATTAGGGGTGACGCAGGTTTTCTCGTTTACCCCAAAAAAAAAAAACGCTCACCCTTTAGGGGGCAGTCTTCATAATTTACTTTTCATTGTAGTTTTCAAGTAGACTACGATCGTATTACCTCAATACCATGAAATTATTATGCATGACGCATTTAAGTGAAGACACTGTATGGAACAAAAAATCAATTTATCGATTAAATTCACAATGCGTTGTTGTTGTTTTGTTTGTTTTTTTGGAATATATAATTTAATTAATGTTTATCACAGGCAGCACCAGTAGCAGCTTTCAACAAATTACTTTATCTCATTCGGTGCTGTTGACTGTTCATCACTGCTGTATAATTTCTGTTTATGTGTGTGCTGGCTTAAATGTGCCCTCCTAGTGGGAAAGATCTGCATCATCGCTATTTTCCACTTAATCTGGGCAAATTCATTGAGGTGGATATGTATGGATTTCCAAAATATATTACTTTGTTAATTAGGTCTGCCATTCTGCCGACCTATTAACTGAAGAGTTTATGAATCCAACAGTCCCTAAATGATAGATTTCTACTGCTCAATAGCTCTATAAATCCGTCAATCATTCAATCTATCAAATATTGAAGCTGTCTGTCTATAATATAATCGAGCAATATTAAAATATGTCAATCATCAAGATTATCCATTGTTTTAAAAATTTGACAAATCATATCATTTTAGCATCAGTCAGAAACAAAACAAAAATTTGAAGGAACGTATTTTCGAAATAAAATGAAAATGCCTTTTCTCTTAAATATTGAAGCTTGATTCATGTTTTCCAATAGGGTTAGTGTTCATGATTGTGTCTACGTGAACTATATTCGTTTTTATATGTGGGCTCATTCCTATAAATGGCATTGAATATTGAATTTGCTGATGCGCCAACTTTCCCCATTGGGCATGATGATAAATTATTTGTGCAAAGCTCCACTGTACACTCTACAGTGGTGTTGAATAATTATGTTTTTGTTGACGTTCATTGTTTATGGCAATGAATTGACCATGTTGTGATATGAACTCATTTCGGAAAGTTTTTAAAATTGGGTGTTAAGGGGAAAATACAACAACATTGTCTGAATTTTGCGAGTGTATTCGGAAGGCGTGCGCAATTTCTAAGAATTTACGCTTCATTTATAACAAATAGTCAGCGATGGAGGCAAACACTATCAATTCAAGCTTAAAATTTGAATGCTCATAAATAAGAAAATTTGGTAAGTCATATACCCTAAGCACAGGGTTTTCATTTCACTTGTAACAAGTAGAAGGGAGTTAGGGAGATATAGATTTGATTCTTAGTCGATAATGCGATATTTGTCTGTCTGAGGAAATAAAATTGCGGGAAAGCGAAGCGCGTTAATTTGATTAAATTTAGTACACTGGCTACATATAAATTATAGTTTGTGGAATCACAGAGTTTTTAGCTGTAGTGCAGCCAAATTTCACACAAATACTTGAAACAGTTTGGATTATATTAACGTGCCCAGATATTTTTCACTAAAACGCGGATCAGGAAAATGTTGATGAAACTTTTTTAAAGACTCGTTAGTATTAACTGGAAAAAATGTTATGTTCTAAAAAAACGTTCTCGCTTTCACATCCCGAAAACCGTAGCAAATCAGATATTTCCAATTATTTTTAAGGAAAATCAGATATTGACTATCTCCAATTATTTGTGTTTACTAAAAAAAAAGGTCCTCATTTTCACCGAAGACCTTAGCAAAATGAGACTTATTAATTCCCATGAAAACGAGGACCGTGCGGAGCAGAAAATCAAAAACGCCAACTGCGGACCATATAGTCACGTTAGACTAGTTAGATAAACATTTTGACAGAAGGCGTGGAATGTAACTTACAAGAAATAACTTCAAAACTGACAGAGGTATTAAACGTAATGCAACCAAATTTCCTACAAATACTAAAAATGGACGTACAATCACTAGACATAACAGAGGTGAAATTTTACTAGAGGGCGTACGCCTTTACTCCGTCAACTATTGTGAGCAAACGATTTTAAAATGCTATACTGAGACAGTTATTTAAGGTAGTGCAACTTTATTCTACCTCTTATACAAAATATTAAAACGCTATATAGAGCGTTGAATTCAAACAAATATTATACAAACGATAGGAGTGGTATGGACAAACATACCAGCGGCCACATTTTGACAATAGCGTGTGACACCTTCCATGCAAGCACACACTTTAAAGGACTTTACCGCAGGAGTTATTTAAGGTGAGCAACAAAACCGCATGCAAACACTTGGAATGGTTGAAACTATCACTATACAAAAACAATTACCATGCATCGCTGCTAAGATAACACCCTAACAAGTCTACCACTGACTAAACGTACCCACATTGAATTTGACAACATTTACTTGAATAGCTCTCTGTGCACCGTTTTGAATCTTATGCTTGTGTAGAAGGTACCACGCCTTCTTTTCTAAATTCGCCATGTTTTCGTCTGACGTTTGGCCGAACCATTCTTTCTATTTGAGCGAAATTTGTTTCTATTAACTTAAAGTGTTCCCTCAGTATAGCATTATGAAGTTTCCGCTTGCATAGGAAGTTCTACGCCGTTTCATCGACATTTGGCAATTTCTTTTCCGAAGCTTGTCTAAGTTTTTCCAAGTATTTTTGAAAAATTTGATTACGCTGTATCAAAAAACTCTCGATATAGCGTTTTAAATGTTTTAATCGTATTGGCAGTAGGCGTGTTAATGAGCCGATTTTGCTCATTTCGCTTGATTCTTCCGTAATCGAGATTTCCACAGACAGATAGATACACAGATATCCTACATCGACTCGGGTGGCGACTATGATCAAAAATATAACTAACGAAATGACAAAGTGTATACTATATACCCTCTGTGTAGGGCATAAAAAATGTTTCAAAAATGATAGTGAAATGGTGAGGATAAAAACTACACTTTCTTGCTGAAAGTTAAGTTCAAAACAACGGATATAATATTTTAAGGATAAAGATATGTTCATATACAGGGTGTTTTTTTTAGAGGTTTGTTTTTTGAATAGAGATAAAACTGGCATTTTATGGTCAAATCTGGCAACTCTAATGTCATTTATGTTCAATTTGGTTTGCCATTTCATCATGAACAGGTTGACAAAAGAACAACGCTTGCAAATCGTGCAAATTTATTTCGAAAATAATGGTTCAGTTCGCGAAGTTTACCGCAAGCTCCGTCCATTTTATGGTCGACATAATCGTCCATCAGAGCAATTAATTCGGTTAACCATGGATCGTTTTCGCACTACGTTTACTCTATGTGATAATACGCATCCGCAGAGACGTCGAACAGTGCGCACCGAAGAAACAATTGCCGCTGTAGAGCAAAATTTTGAAGAGGACCCGAATGAATCGATTCGCCACCGTGCACAGCAATTGTAGCTTTGTCCATCAACTTTATGGAAGATTTTGCGCAAAGATCTTGGCTTGTGACCTTACAAGATCCAGCTTGTGCAAGAATTAAAGCCGCGAGACCATGCAATGCGTCGTGATTTTGGTGTATGGGCTGAAAATGAGATTGATCTCGATGCTGATTTTCATCGCAAAATTTTGTTCAGTGATGAGGCTCATTTTTGGTTGAATGACTACGTCAACAAGCAAAATTGCCGCATTTGGAGTGAAGAGAATCCACATGAGACCCTTGAGACGAAATTACATCCACAAAAACTGACTGTTTGGTGTGCTCTATGGGCTGGTGGAGTCATTGGGCCATACTTCTTCCGAAATAATGCTGGAGAGTCAGTTACCGTTAATGGAGACCGGTATAGAGCCATGATAACCGACTATTTTGTTCCCAAATTGGATGGCATGAATGTGGATGAGTTGTGGTTCCAACAAGACGGCGCTACATGCCACACAGCGCACGTCACAATCGATTTATTGAAGGAAACATTCGATGAGCGCATAATTTCGCGGAATGGACCTGTCAATTGGCCACCAAGATCGTGTGATTTGACACCATTGGATTATTTTCTTTGGGGATATGTGAAGTCGCTCGTCTACGCCAACAAACCAGAAACGTTAGGGGACTTGGAAGCCAACATTCGTGGCGTTATTGCCGACATACGGCCCCATATGCTCGAAAAAGTGGTTCAAAATTGGACCTGTAGAATTGGCTTTATTCGAGCCAGCCGCGGCGGCCACATGCCCGAAATCATATTTAAACATTAATGGCATAAAATTATCCTTCCAATAAAGCCAAATTGATGGACATTAAAACGATTTTCTTGTGTTTTATTTTAATTCGAAGCTCTATACCTCTAAAAAAAACACCCTTTACTTCAAGTGAAATACTATTATTTTAGTGGTGCAGGTATGCGTATCAGGATTTGTTAGAGTATGCTGAACACAACTGAGCGAGAATCTTTAGTCAGAAAATGATTGGGGATTGAACATTTAATTTGATTGGATATTTAATGACTGCAGTAGTAACTTTTCAACAGCAGCTTATATTGTGCGACGAATTGAGCGTCACTGTATAGAGCGTTATAATGCTTGCTTGGCCACCTAAATATAACCTTTGTTTCCACAATCAAAAGAAGTCGAATGCATGTCCTGTAAGAGCTAATGGAATATATTCTTTAAGTCTTAGGAGCAAGTGCAGATTTGATTGTTCAATCAGGAGCGTATGTCGACTAGTACACGTAATATCAATTTTTCGCGAGGGGTTATGCCTATACTTTTAGTCTTCGTTATCACACATTCAAAATAAATTGAAAACTTCCATTCTTTTAGATGACTATTACCGCCCACCTCCAGAATAGTAAGTAATAAAAGAAAAGGTTACAGCAATTACTACAAAATCGTCAATCAGTTGACCTATCTAGAAATAAATGTTAACTACAGGAACAGCACTTTAATAGAGAGCCGATATTAAATAACAATAAAATAACCTCAGGGTTAAAAAGTACGATATTCTAGAATAACAAAAAGATAAATAAAATAATTATATCGAGATGGAGGTCAACCCATGCAGAACTCAGAAAAAGCAAATAAAATCGACGTTACTAGTAAATTCTCATCCAATAAACTATTTCACTGTAGCAGATTAAATCAACTTTGAACTCTAGTAACGTTCTGGACGCGAGGACCTAAGATGGAATTCGACGCAGGAGCGGGTGTTTACTCGGAAAATATGAGCATGGAGATGTCTTTCAGACCAACCATTTACTGCAGCGTTTTACAAGCAGAAATCTATGCTATAGACCAAGCCGCACAGGTGATACGGAACATGGAGCTTACTCCTTCTTTCATAACCACATGTGTGGACAGTTAGGCAGCGACCAAAGCACAGAACACCAAAATCGTGAACTGACTCTACAAAGGATTCGAACTCTCTTAAGATTCAGTAGAAGAGTGCTAAGGATTGTTGTTGGAGTACTGACGGGACACTGTGTTGTTGCCCCTATGGCCGCCAAATATGGTGACTCTTTCAAGATTTCTGCAGAAGTTGTGGAGATGCAGAAGAGGATGAGACGGTTAAACACCAGCTCTGCGAATGCCCGGGGTTAAGAAGAAATGAACCAAATATTTTGGTACTGCATTCTTTGTTGGCCTTAAAGAACAAGCCGAGTTGGAGCTCACCAGCATCCTGAACTTCACAAAGGCTTCTGGGTGGTTCGCGCCCATTCAATAAGATAATTTAAGAATAATTTAAATATATATTTTTAAGGTACCGCAATAGGCAAACTACTTTCGAGTGAACTTGCAACGTGCAAGCGACCTTTTGTTTTCAGAAATTAAAAGAAAAATTTTAACGCGAAAGTACATCTGTTTATTAAAAATGTGCAAGTGCAACATTTTTAAAGTAAACGTATATGTTAGATGCGCCTTAAACGTTCTACATATTTATTGTAAGATATTCAAGTGCTTGGCGTGCGATAAACACTACATTATCGCCGAGAACGAGACATCGACCAGACCTTTTTCGTGCTCGCCTTCAGTGATACGAAAAATAAATTTTAAATATTATCTCGTTTTCGTTCCCGTTCTTGTTGCCGATAAAGATAGTGATAACGATACTTATCGATTCTCGGTAAAGCACTAATATGTAGCTCTCAGATTCCAATGTAAAATAAATCTGCTTAATCAGCGCTTATACCCTGCATCTAATTGACGAGACTCAGAGTTTAATTAAGTAAATGGTTCTTTTGATAAAATACAGTTTAAAAAATTTATGATTAATTTCATTGTGTTAAGTTTTCAAAAAAATTGCACTTTGGCTAAAAATACTAGAAAGCGGGTTAAATTTAATTGAGATTTCCTTTGAAGACCTAGTCATAGAAAGACTACACCAGTGATGCTAGGTTTGGCGGACTTGTAACATGAATTGTCAGCCGGCTTCATTATGAACATCGATCGATCGATTTCGAGAATTATAGCAAAGAGATGCTGAATAACTAGAATCTCTGCTTGATAGAAGGCACTCACTTGGTTTTCAGTTTCAAATATAACTTCTAGGAATGGGTAATAACATTTACCACGACCAGCAGCAGACTATTAAGGTAAATAAAAAATATTCTCAGCATTACTGTGAGGTCAACTGAAAGGTTACACTTTTGATACAACGGATGGCAATAAAATCAGTATCTCAGTGTATACTGAAAAGTGTTCGAAATGGTTGCCAGAAACCGCAACAAATTGCGCGCCATCGCTGTTGATATCCTAGACTATGCTTTAAAACTTATAGAAAATATACAAAAAAGGTGAAAAGGAAGTTTGTATACCTCGCATTTGACAACAAACCCTGCAGAAGAAATAAGAATACTAAACGCCACAACGAATACAGCTGCAGGCAAATAAACTGGTAGACAGATACGTCATAATTAACTTAGACGCCATGTAAAATGATATACCTTTGAAGGTAAGTAGCAATACTTTTCTTGTGTGATACGCAATGCAAAGTACATTAAGCGTTCAAGCAACCAAAAACAAAATCGTTCTCCCTTTGCTCGTAACATCTCAAAATGGTAATGATTTTAATAAGTTAATTTTGACTTTAAAAGCCAACAGTTAAAAGCGTTGCGCATTTTCCGAAAAAGTCAATAAAGCGGTGAAATTAAACGCTGTATTGTATCGTATTTCGTAAACGCTAAAACCCATTACCGTAACGAACAAAATAAAAATGCACACACACAAGCCCACACTGAAGACAACCGGCAAAATGACAACCAAAACATAAAAACTAAAAAAAAAACACCCCACTAACAGGACATTGGTCGGTCGGTCGAATATTTGATAAGGATATCGACCGACCAGCCAAACGACCACCCGATTGCCTGATAAACCTCAATGAATACCGAAACGCATACTTGCACCAATAAAAAAAAGAAAGTATGAACATGAAAGGAAGAAAGCAAAATAAAAAAATAAAACGCAAAAACCCAACAGACACGAAAGGAAAAAAAAATAAAGACGAATAAATGCGTAAAAGAAAATAGCCAACGTGTCGAATGACTAATGTCTCAAAGAGAAGTCTCGCAACAGGATCGATGGGATGAATGTCGACAATGCACAGTGGAATTGAGTAATGAATTTGATAGTCAAAAAATGATAAATACCAGAGGTGGACATAGTGTAGCTGCCGGAGGCAAGTAATACTCGAGTGCTGAACGAATAAATATTATAAAGTAATTATCACGGGTATTGTCTTTTTTGTTGTCAAAGTTATGTAGTCGTTCTTTCCTAAATTGAAGCTCCCAAGGCAGTGTATCAGCAGATACGAGCAAAACGTCTGTATCAGCCGGATTTTCTGTTAAAAAATTAAAGATGTCAAATCGCGATGTTCGAGAGAGTAAAAACTTAAAATTCTCTGACTAGTCAAATTACCACAATTTTCGGATGAAAACTGTCGAAAAAGATACGCGTATTTTACTAAACAATCAATGGCAGGGTTCATGAGTTACAACATGCGTCGTAGTGACATATCCATTTGGTTAATACTTTCTGAATGCAAGCTAAGTGAAACCTTTTTGAGAATATTATTGATAAATAGGATATAGCTCAAAAAGCGAATTACCTACTTTAAAGTTTTGTACCTGGATTCTATAACTTGAGAATTAGTTAACTTTAGAAGCGTTTATGGAATCATAAGTTGGTGACACGCTTCTACTTTCGGAGATAAAGATGTTGGAAGTCGTTAAGCATTGAAAATCCCCGGATCGTTTTTTAAAATCAAAATTTCATACGAAAGGTTGTTTAACGCATAGCATTTTTCGAATAATTTCCAATATTTTATTAAAATTTCTAGATCTTGTTCACTATTTTCCTTAAAAATTTAAATGTGTCCAGGACCTTCAACAAGTAGTGAATTTTAAAAAGTTATATGAGTATTTTCCGAGGACTATATATCCGACTATTTTAATTGTCTGGGTGAAAAGTAAACTTTTTTTTGGAGTGCAAGTGATCAGCTGTTTTCTTACTCTCTTTTTTTCTCTCTTTCAACCACCACATTTTTTCCGGATGATATTTTTTTTGTGGTACAACTTTACAAATATTTATGAATATTTACCTATTATTTTCGGCTGATACAGACCTAATGATGTCTTTTTTTAAAATCGTTCTTCGTGAAATTCTCTCAAAAAATATCATTAAGTTCTATACACTTCTTTGTATTTTTTAAAACGTTTTATCTCTCGTCAAAATCCTACGAACGTATTGTCTTAATTGATTTTTAAACATCAAATTGCTATCTGATCCCACTGTACGACCATGGGCTTTACGTTTCATTACTCGAGCATAAAAGTTTGTGTGAAAATTGGCAAAAGGTTTTGCTTAATTGCTGCTTGGTTATCTGAGCTTATTTTTTTTCTCTTTCATACTTTTGGGGTTCGATAAGAACTATTTGAAGTTTTCGCAGCAATTTCACAGTTTTTCGCATGGTAAAGTCATTGTACCTTGCAAAGAAGCGAATATCTATAAAAAAGTGAAAGTGCAATACTTGAGCCAGCTGTACTTAAGTTTTAATCTCGTTTACACGCGTCACAAATGAAATGTTGATTTATATTATTAAGCAGTTTTTGCAGGAGTCTTGTCTTTCTTCTGGCTAGTTTGCGATTCTTTTCTAATGCAGAATCTGCATTAGTGGTTCAACTCGAAAACCTCGAAAAAGAATGTGAGATGAACACAAACTTTTATACCATCGGTCCAGTCAGCTGATTTTTAAGGTCTTGATATAAACCACAGTTGCCTCCAGAGCAGTGAAGGATTGCTTACAACTTTTCTTAAACTAGGAAAATAAAATTCTTTAGTACTAGAATGGGTTCCAAGACAAATGTGGTAGCCTAGCAAGATGAGAAACGCAGCGGTACCTAATTGGATCTGAACCTTTCTATAATATCACCATATTGAAAAAGGAAAATAGCAACATTAAGACCATAATTTGAGTTTTGGAGAAGTTATTTATCTTGGAGTATTAGTTAACCAATGAGTAAGTTGTATCACAAATTTCTATTTAATTTTTAATATATCGCTATCTATTGATTGCAATGGAGTTACAATTGAATTGCAGGAGAAATAACATAACGTAGAAGCCGAATATGGTTTAAAATTGAGAGTAAAGATGCAAAATGTAAGCGTTATTACGTTATTGCATATCTACCACAGCATTAGCATTGTAAAAATATACCTCGAATGATTCTCATACTCAAAAAATTTTTGTGTGTTATAGTTTTTTTGCCAATTATTTATTATTAAAATTGGAGTTGTTTTAAATGGAACTTGTTGTCAGTTAAAAAGTCTGAAGACTTCGACTATAGTGCGTTTAATCAGAGCAATATAAAATAACCGTGACCTTGTCTTTGACCTGGATACAAATTTTCTAGGCTTATTCGTCGTTAACTATGTTTTTTTAAATACACTCCTATATTTTTTATCACAATCTTGTTGACCTTAAGAATTGGATTCTTACATTTCGACCAGTAATATTTTTCAGGTGGAATTGGAAGTGTCAAGTATGGCAACGGAGCATTTGATGTCTAGCGGACATAAATGTTCGCATTCAAATCCCATGTGAACTATATGACCAAAATTAAGTTGGTCTGTCGGCGCTTAAATCTTTTAAAAGCTTTCAGCATTGTATGAAATATGGGTTCCCGGGGTAAAGTTTACCTATGCTTGGGTCAATATAGCCAATGAAGAAGTAAAAATGAGGAAGCACGTCCATTAAATGTAGCTCATTCTATAACGCAAACATAAATCTGTGTATTGAATGTAGTATAGTGTTATGTGTTTTGAGCTGCTTAAACCGAAGCTGGAGTCAGGAGTTTTCCATCACATCAAGATTTTGAAGTATAATAAAGGGTGTTTTTTTTAGAGGTATAGAGCTTCGAATTGAAATAAAGCACAAGAAAATCGTTTTAATGTCCATCAATTTGGCTTTATTGGAAGGATAATTTTATGCCATTAATGTTTAAATATGATTTCGGGCATGTGGCCGCCGCGGCTGGCTCGAATAAAGCCAATTCTACAGGTCCAATTTTGAACCACTTTTTCGAGCATATGGGGCCGTTTGTCGGCAATAACGCCACGAATGTTGGCTTCCAAGTCCCCTAACGTTTCTGGTTTGTTGGCGTAGACGAGCGACTTCACATATCCCCAAAGAAAATAATCCAACGGTGTCAAATCACACGATCTTGGTGGCCAATTGACAGGTCCATTCCGCGAAATTATGCGCTCATCGAATGTTTCCTTCAATAAATCGATTGTGACGTGCGCTGTGTGGCATGTAGCGCCGTCTTGTTGGAACCACAACTCATCCACATTCATGCCATCCAATTCGGGAACAAAATAGTCGGTTATCATGGCTCTATACCGGTCTCCATTAACGGTAACTGACTCTCCAGCATTATTTCGGAAGAAGTATGGCCCAATGACTCCACCAGCCCATAGAGCACACCAAACAGTCAGTTTTTGTGGATGTAATGGCGTCTCAAGGGTCTCATGTGGATTCTCTTCACTCCAAATGCGGCAATTTTGCTTGTTGACGTAGCCATTCAACCAAAAATGAGCCTCATCACTGAACAAAATTTTGCGATGAAAATCAGCATCGAGATCAATCTCATTTTCGGCCCATACACCAAAATCATGACGCATTGCATGGTCTCGCGGCTTTAATTCTTGCACAAGCTGGATCTTGTAAGGTCGCAAGCCAAGATCTTTGCGCAAAATCTTCCATAAAGTTGATGGACAAAGCTCTAATTGCTGTGCACGGTGGCGAATCGATTCATTCGGGTCCCCTTCAACATTTTGCTCTACAGCGGCAATTGTTTCTTCGGTGCGCACTGTTCGACGTCTCTGCGGATGCGTATTATCACATAGAGTAAACGTAGTGCAAAAACGATCCATGGTTAACCGAATTAATTGCTCTGATGGACGATTATGTCGACCATAAAATGGACGGAGCTTGCGGTGAACTTCGCGAACTGAACCATTATTTTCGAAATAAATTTGCACGATTTGCAAGCGTTGTTCTTTTGTCAACCTGTTCATGATGAAATGGCAAACCAAAATGAACATAAATGACATTAGAGTTGCCAGATTTGACCATAAAATGCCATCTCTATTCGAAAAACAAACCTCTAAAAAAAACACCCTTTATAAGTGTCGAATATATAATTTTTGTCTATGACTTATAAGTCTTTAACAAATCAACAATCTGCTTTGATGTTTATATATCTTAAAATTTTTGTATTGGTAAGTCGCAATCTGTCTATAGAATCATGTCGGGATATCGACATATTTGAAAACTGAATTTTTAACATTCTACGGTTATATTTATATTAAGAATTGAAAAATCCTTAAGGAAAAAAAATTTTCCGTTTTACTGTCGAAAGGCTAAAGATTTGCTCGTTATAGACATAAATGGCATTTTTGGCACTTATGGGTTACATTTTTCAAAATCCTGATGTTATGGAAAATTCTAATACAGTTTTAGTTTGGCTTACATTTCTAAGATTCTTACTGGTTACAGTAAAATTTCAAATGAATGTGTGTTTCATATCCATATATATGTGCAGTAGCATCTTTGGAATCGGGCTTGGATAACACCATTAAGTGGACGCAAGCCGATGGTGTCACTTGCTGTTGTTGTCTTATGGCATTTTCTCCATTAATTTTACTGCGGACAGTGAAAACAAGTTTTTCGAAATTCAAGAGTTTAAAAAAGTAACGAAAAATCTTTACCGTTTATGGTGACAGCTGATTGTTTCGCTCCGGGTTTCACCCACCTTCATTATTTTTGTTATGTTCTATGATACTCGCAGCTAATAACAATTTTTTTGTAAAAGTTAAAGCAGATGGAGGTACATTCATACACTGAGAAAAATTAAAACAACTGTTTAAGTTGAAGAAGAAAAATACTGTCACACAGTGTGTCCACTGCCGCTTAGATTTTTACAATGGTAAAAGGTTTGCCTTAAGTCTTGTATTACGAACAAATTTTCGTGTATCGAGTTGCTCAAAGTATAACTATAATGTTACAGCGAATTGTCAAAAACACAGCCATATAAATGGCTTAAATCATTCAGAAATGACCGACACATAGTAATTGACTTGCCTCGTTTTGGTCGACCTTCAACGCCTACGAGTGACGGAAACATTGACAAAATCAATAAATTGGTTTTCCAAAATCATTACATGAGTGTTTAAGAGTCAGAGCAAACGGTTAACATTTCATTTAAGTGCACTTGAAACATTTTTACTGATATTTTAGGTATTTAACGCGTTGCCGCTCGACTTGTGCCGAAAGTGTTCGATTTCGTCCAAAAAGGTCATTGATTCCAGGTCTTTAAAGATCGAGCTCTACAAATCCCACTTTTATTAAGCGCATAATTAGCGGCGACGCGACATGTGCTGATGAGTATGATTGCAAACTAGCAAATAATCGTCGCAATGGCGCCTAAAAACATTTCAAAACCCAAAAAACAGTATGGAAGGCGCTCTAAAATCAATGTTGTGCTGGCAACTTTCTTTGATTACCGCGAACGAATTAAAACAGAAACATTGAAGACTGAAGTTAAAATATTACTTTCCTGCATTAACCAACTTTTTGATATTTTTTCTCAGTGTATGCATATGAGAGTATTTAAAGCGGTCACTAAATTCAAATAAAATTTGGCTCTGATGAAAAAATTATTATTTTTATGCAGGTTCAAATATCAATCATTGTCAGTTCATTTAGTCAGTGATTTGATTGATTTCTGCCATTTATTGTGAAAGTAACTCAATATTCATAATGGAAAAGGACAATATTTTTCAATGATTTTTAATATACGAGTAAGAAGAATAATTGAAATAAGATAGTCAAGTACATAAAATATTAATTAAAGTCAATGTTTGCATGTAATATATACATATGTATGTATAGTAAAAAATTTTTCCCAAATCTTGATATTAAAATTATTTAATGAAGTATTCTCAACATGTCAACAAAAGCCGAGCAGACATTTTTGGGGATAATTAGTTTGATGCAGACACTTGTAATTATTCAAAATATATATATAACATGTTGTCTTAATGCATAACATGGTTTTTAGAGGTCATTTCAAAAAGATTCAACCTCCAAAGACCATCGATAAGCCCGAGATATTTTGGCAATCATGAAAAAATAAACCTAAGTCATATCAATCATTTTTTTGTTTAGGAAGTGAGGCACTCATACACAGAAAATAAGTTTTGTAAAAATTCATTCTATTTCCGATAACCCTGTCTTGCCCAGATAGTAAGCGAAAAACTTATGGCTATGAGCAGGGCATTATAAAATGTTTATTTAAATATATCGATATTTCCTTCACAACCGATTACAGCTCGCTGAGGTTCCTGAATCTATGCAGCTGTTTATTTTGCTAGTCATTTCAAAGATATAAAATGATTTTTGGGCACTCTCGAGCAAAATGTGTTGACAAAGTCCGACAAACAATTCAATTACCGAATCTAAAAAATGAATTCACGCTCTATAAATGCCATTTCACTATCATTTCTCTGACAATCACAAAGCAAAACAAAGAAAAAGTGAGAATCTCTCACTGATGTTTTGTTTGGAAATATTTGAATCATTTCTGCCTAGACTTGAGGCAATTACGAGAAAACCACAATTATTCAGCTTCTAACCTTATACTATCTACATTTTATGTCGTATCTGTACAATGCTGATTGCAAAAAAGTATTTTCGAATCATAAAATAAATGATTTATTATGTGAAATGTATTGAAAATTTTACAGTTTGCCCTGTATTTTTTATTTCTCGATCATATGATAATTTCAATAAATATTCAGTATTTTTTGCAAACTAAGTTTTTTGCTGTCCACTTTATATATTTTCCATTCCGAAACGGTAATGAGTGAAGTTTACCATTCAATTCGTATTGAGTATCCAATGAAATTAGAAATCACAGTGGTAGACTATAATTTCCCTTGATTATTTTGCTTATCTTACGTTATATTTTGCAAAACCTTTTTTTCCGTGTACATAACCTGGCCAACTAATTTGGAGCGAAAAGAAGCACAAAAAAATTCATCTCAAAAAGTCTCTAAGATCGTGACAAGGTCATTCAATAAATCAGTTCAAGGGATTTTTTTTGTAAGGAACCAAACTGTAGATACTAACCAAAAGAGTCCATCCCTTATTGAATTCGAGTCACATTAGTGTGGAAAGTAAATAAATATCTCACAATTTGCCAAAAAAAAAACAGCCATACTCTCCTATGTCTTGGGTGGTTTTTCACAGCTTGACAAGATAAGATCTATGAATAGCAAAATTTACACAGGCAAAAGAGCTACTGGCAAAAAACATCGATAGCATCGTAAAAATTGATAGTCATCGACAACATCGGGATTTTCTCCTCCATTATTGAATGATTTATAACATTAATTTTGATAATGATAGTAAAGCATTTATGGCCTAAGTTTACTTTAGCTGACATTCACCATTCTTTATTTGTTTTCGGGGTAATAGGGGGTTAAAAGTAAACAAAAAATATGAAAAAAAGCGTCGCTCGGACCGAGTTTCGAAGATACAACAATCGGAAATTGCGAATATAGCTTTTGTAAAAATGATTTTATGTGTGGGATCAATAAATGGATATAAAAAATATGAATGTAATCGATGATAATTTAATGGCCTACAATATTGGTCAGTAAAGTTTTAAAATTTAACACATTCTTTTGGAGATAAGAGGGTTTTTCTCAAATTTTGATCAAACTTTTTTTAAAAGCCCGGTATTTAATCCAAAAAATGTATTCACAGCCTATATTTTTTTTAGCTATAAAAAGAATCAAATTTACTAGGACGGATTTTCAAATTTTTCAGCGGTGTCATTTTCGCTGTCAGAGCTTTTCACTAAAATTTTTCCAGCGACCACATCGTACACGACTGGATGGTGGCTTTTAAGGTTATTTCTTGAATTTTTTGTATTCCCATTGCTAACAATGTTTTCTTTACAACCTGTGATTTGACAAATTGCACTTGATTTGTCTTGGGATTGCTTGAAATATTTCCAAACGGACGATCGTTTGGCCCGAGCTCGATATCTGTTACAAAGTTAATAAATATTTTATTTCGTAAACAACAGTTGATATGTTATTCATTAATATATTTTACTTACGATCCTGTCGAGGAAATCTCGCCTAATGCACGACCACGACTTTCCATAGCAAGTAGCAGCAGCAGAAAACAAAACACACTGAAGAACAGTGGAAAAGATTTCGATATTAACCGTTAGAGCTTAAAACTATCGATAGTTTACGATGTTAATAACATCGATAGTAATCGATATTCCCCCAGCCCTACTGGCATATACAGCACTGAACTAAACCCTTTTCATGCAAAGTTTACATAAAATAGAACATTTTTCTTAGCGAACATTCGTACAACATTTGCATGAATATTATTTTCTCAGAAACACAGCTTGAAAGTTTTATGAAAAAAGCTATGAATTCAATTAAAAGAATATTTGTGCCAGGTACAAAAGAAATAAAATAAAATTGCTTTCTTAACCAAGTGTCCTGATATCTAATATAAATTGCTATTTATTTCGAATTCTTTGAGATTTTAAGATTTATGATTATCAAATAAATGCAAAGAAGAGCAAAGAGTTCTAAGAAAAACTTAAGCAAAAGTGTCTTACAAAAAAAATTAATCTAAAGAGCTTTCAAAACGTTTTTTGGTTTATTTTATGCATTTTATATTATTTTACTTGGCTTCTGGATATAAAAAATTAACTGGAAAAACATTGTGAATTGTCTATAAATATGAAAAACATTTTACGAGTAATAAAGGGGAAGATCGAGTTTTTATAAGACTCTTTTGGAAAGATATGATATACGGAACGGCAAATTCTGACTCATGTCTTTTGAAATATAAATATGAGTCAAATGATCTCGAAAAATATTCAATATAAAGGCCAATATTGTCAATAAAAATTTAATAATGTCGATAAAGTTGATATATACCGGAAAATATTAATAAATGTTCATTAATGCAAGCAATGTCTATGAATTTAATATATAGAGTAAGTGAAGAATATAAGGTTTGCACAGTATGTAAACAATGAGATGTACATATTTGTGGTACGAGTTTATAGGAGTCGAAGTATGTAAATACAGGATCGTCCTTCCGACACTAAGCATAGTCATTTGTCGTCAGCAATCCGCAAATTCTTTCACACTTAGTGAGAATAATTATTGATAGGGCTACTAAATCATACAGAAGCAATTCTTGGCGTTCAAAAAAAAAAAAATATGCTCCATGCCTTTTGTTGTTGCACGCCACAAGAACCTTGTTGACCAAACAATTTTAACAGCAATTCTTATTAAGATCCTGGCCCGTGGCCTATAAGCCTCTAATTACTTCCCTAGCATATACCCCCTTTTTTTTGTTCCTATTAAAGATCAGCATTTTTCAAGGCTTAACTGTTTGACTATATATACTATACTATACCTTCAGAAATATTGGTTAACAAAGGTCTGTAATTGATAATCTTGCTTTAAGGCACGAGCTGATGTTTTGCGCTTAACTGTAAACAAAGCTGTTGACAGGGCCCGTAGCTTATCGAAGGTTCCGGACATGTTCAGCACTGCTTTGATTTTTTTAAAAAACTTTTTTTCATAGAAAAAGAGTTACGATGAACATTTTCGATTACCAAAGTTAATAGAAGACAAGCGAGTTTTGTTAAAAAATATGCTGAGGATATGATTCAAGAATTAACGATTGAAATTATTCATTTGAAGCACGAACGAACTTCAGGGCTTGTTATGCTCCACTTATGTTGTAAAGAACATTGCTTCGAAGAAATTGGATACATCGCATCGCATATTCTGCACAGTTCCAACCTCAGTAGCTTATGCTGTTCGACGCAAACAATAGTGTCAGATTTAGCAACTCTTCGTCTGGAATTGATTTTGGCGAAGATATTGAATTTGACTGAGATCATCTAAGGCCTGTCATTTAAGTGATTTAAGACCTTTTAACTTTCTTGCACCTTGATATTTCAAATCGGCGCTTACACAGCAGTGAAAGTTTTTGATACCGAATTATACTTTTTGTTACCGCGAGTGTGCTTACAATACAATTTTGTGAGTAGAACGCATATTAATAAATAATATTCAGCTCTTTTCCAAATGTCTATTTCCCGGAAAGTTGTTTCGGTTTAGAAGCACTACTAGTGCTTGCTGAAGATTGATTTGATTTGTTGATGTTGATGTTGTTGATGAATATGGTTATTGTCTACAATTTTGGACGTCACCGTTGACACGCCAGATATTACAGTCCCCAGTGTTTTTCGGAGTTTTGATAATATTGACATATTCGGCTGATTATTTATCAGGAAAGTATTTAATAATCCGGAAATTTCTGTTAAATGCTTCACATTTTGTACAATTTTATTTGATCCAAACGGCACATTGAAGTGATGAGCCAATAAAAACAACAGTAATTTCCAACCAGATCCTTCGTCCACTACTTGTCTTAAGAAACAAGCTGAATGTTCTTTGAAGATAAGTGTCAGCATAACACTTTATAGTCATAGCCGGAATGCTAAAAACCATTTTTGTTCATTTAAATGACTTCAAATTATCACTGGTTCAAGGAAGCTCTACCTAAGACATGACTCTCCACTATGTTCGTTTAAAGTAATTTAGTTGACTTTGGACCCAAATATGCAATAAATTGAAGTTTAATACATAATGCCCTAATTTCCTCTATTCAAAGAAATTAATTTTTTTTCAGTAGTTTTTTTGCAAATTTATACGCTGAAGGGCGACAAAGCAAAAAGCTATGAATGACGATGAAAAAAAAGACGCTGGAGTCGATGCTTACCCTTGTACTCGATTCGCTTTCATTTTTTTTTTATCTTCTACGCTTTTTTTTTCTTTCTTTGCCTGTGAAAAACAGCAAATTTACAAAGGGCCCTGGAGAAGTAGGGAAAATTAAATGATAAAATTGCATACGGAGGGTGCAGCAAATGAATATTTCAATGTGATTTGATTTAGTTTGAAATTAAAAAATACATTCTTTGAATTGAATATATGTATAATACATATGTTAAGAATTGTCCTTTACGAAAGGAAACTTACCTTTTTTACATATAATTTTTTGACAATTAAATCAATGATTGAAACCCATGAATGACACTTAAGAAAAAAAAACGAATTTGTACCTTTTTACATATATAAAGTAGCTATGTGAAATAATTTACATAAGAATTGTTAAATTTTTTCTAATAATACGTTCACTTTTCGTTAAAACTTTTTCCAACGCGATATTATGGATTTGTGTTTGTTTTCACTAACATATGTAAGTTTTCAATTAAACCAATTTTCTTTTTTTTCTGGATTTTTCACCGCGCGTCCACCATTTTCAGTTCGATTTCCCTTCGTTCGTGAGACTTCGTTGCAGACTGTGCGATTTTCCAAAGGATACACGTCCTTTATTACTGGCCCGAATGAAATTCTTTGTTTGTTGTCGTCATTGCGAACAAAAGATACGAATTTTCCGGCAATCGTGTTGGTGGTGCGACTTGCGTGCGCCATCGCTCGCTCTTTCTCGCTTTAATGTACTTTCCATCTCGTTAGCTCTCTCTCCTGATATATTCTCTAACCATATGTTTTTCTATCTGTGCCATTGCTCTCTGTTTATCGGAATTTTGCTTTGCGCATATTTCACGAAAGTAATTTGTGTTTTTAGCTTTAAAAGCTAAGAAAGTAAATGAAACACGTGGTAAAAGCTAAACTTTTAAAAGCTCTGAACGTATGTAGGTGTTGCCATGGTTAACTAATGCAAATATCTTGGAAATTTAAATTTCGTTATTGGAGTCGTGCACATAATTTGCATTGTTTTTTGTACTTTTTTGTACTCTACATTTTCCTATTTCACACTGTATCGAAAAATGCCAAACCCACGCTCTTCTGTATAAGTATAGGTTCAATAAGAAAGTCAGAGCTAATCATAGCTAACCAGTGTATTTAATTTAAAAGAGTTATGATCTTTGGGTGCTCAAGTGAAACTTCCTTCAAGTGCCAGCACGGTTTTCCTAGACAACGAAGTTTTTTCGATGCTCTCCTAAAGGAGAGGATGCACAGCTTGAAGCTCGTTTAGCTCTTCCAGCTATCCAGCTAAATCATTGCGGTTCATAACCACCGCATGCTTTTTGCTTGTAATTTTGTCTTCAATGCATGCCAGCCCATTCAGCTCTATATGTTATGCGAGGTTAACAGTTTTGGTTCCCAATCGAATCATGCTTTTTGTTTGTGTAATTTTTGTTTTCAAGTCACTTACTTTTCAGTTTTGTTTTTGTCTCATTTGCATGCAATTAGCTTGCCGCAACTTATTAAAAAATTTTCTTCAAAATTAATAACAAAATTTGAAAAATTATTCAATTCTGGCTTCCACTATGATATATACTATATGTAGTCAGAGAAAAATCAGTTATTCATTTGTTTCGAGATACATAATACGCAGGTTCACGGATTCTTGACGATTATTTCTTACCTTACAACTTGTCACGAAAAAAATATCCCAATTAACTTTTTTTGAGTGCAGCATTAAAGCTTTTGAGTAGCCCTAAGAAGCTTTAGAATTCATATGTTTAAACAGCTTGAAGCTTAAAAGCTCATGGACAACTTAATGTCTTTTATAAAAATTAATATTCAGAGAACCTTTATTATTCCAGAACCTTTAGAGCTTTTAATACACATTTTTATTAAGAAACTTTTTCTTGAATTAGGACTTAAAACTTATGACTTTCTGAGTAAATGAACTTTAAAAAGCTTAACAAATAAATCATACAAGTGACACTAAAATGCTATCGGCGCAGCAATAGAACCTCGCACACTTTGTTCGAAAAGATTCCTTTGATCGGACGCACGAAGTACACTGACACACCGAAAATTGTTTATATCATGATTTACGGTCTTGCGAGTTCCATGAATCTGAATATGCAAACAGTATCTTCGGATTGGGTTGTAATATATGATTTAACTATCTGTGACTTACTAGATCTGTAACTGGACGTTACACAATTTGTCTCATACCGCATACTTATCATATTTGCTAAATGTACTGGATCTGGAACAATTGCATCTAGGTGCAACGTTGGAACTGTCACTAGCTCCAAGTGATTTTTTCTGATACTGCAAAGCCCTGTGACTCATTTACTAACCAAGTCACCTTCGGTGCGCTTAAAAAAAATTTAGGGTATCGGAGTTGATCCATAACATTTTTAGAGACTGTAAAAAACATGTACTGCTTAATTTTTAAATACATTTCACCTTCGATAAACTTTACTAAGCGTAGCCAGGGAAGTGCACCCATGAACTTAAGGCGAGAAAAAGAAATCAGATATATTGGTGCTACTCAAGATTTCGACCCAACAAAACCGAATCACTTCTTCTATTTCCGTTGAGCTCTCAAATACGCAGCTTCCGTGTACACATTGATGCCTGCATCTGTCGAGATCAGGTCGGTAAAACCTGATAGCAGTTTCACCACTAAACTTGATTCTGTTCTTTGATTTGTTCATCCCATCCGAAGCACTGTAGACTGAGCCCATACAAATGTGTGACAAAAATAGAAACAGTGTTCCTGTGATAATGAAATTTAGTAATTTCAAAAATAGTTGAAATCGATATGTCAATAAGGGTACATCCCCTGGACCTGTATTAATTTTTGATATGCTTTTGTATGGGAGGGTTAGAATGCTAGAAAAATAGAGCAAGAGATGTGTATGGAACATTGTTGAAATTGGCTACACCCCTGGGGCACCTGCATTTTTTGTATTTTGAAATTTAATAAGTTTGTTCAGCGAGATTTATTTACTAAATTAATTTTTTTAAATGAGAATACATACATTTATTATGGCTCTTCTTCATTATTTTCACTCTTAATATAGAATTTTAAATAAGGGTCCTTTACATTATAGTGCGGGAGGTAGCGTTGGATTTTGCGTAGCAAATTCCTCCCACTTAATTTTTTTTTACCAAATGATAGTTTAAGTATAGGTGACACTCGAAACAAGGGTCAGTCGCCAGAATCGTGAGAGGCCGACGAAAAAAAATGTTACGCAATATCTCGGGAAGTAAGCCAAAACCAGAAAAATTTGCTGGGATCAATGTTGTAGAGGAGATGAAAACACATCGATTTCGTGCCTGAAAAAATTTCCTTATGAGAAGATTTCACCCATTATTATGATCTCCGTTTTCAAAAAAGTACGGTTTTTATTGAATGTCATAAATTAACATTGTTCGTTCAAATCTGAAAACAATATTTTTCGCCCAAATTAATAATAATTTTTGCTCAAAATTACAATATTTATTGGAAACTAAAACGATGAAGAGTGGATCAAATATTGTCCTTTGTGGATTTTTCGGAAATGAAATCGATGTGGTTTTTTCTGCTGTACAACATTGGCCCTAACATATTATTCTATTTATGGCTTGTTTTCCGAGTTATTGCGCAAATACGATTCTGGCGTCTGACGCTTATTTGGAGGAGCACCTATACTTGAACTATCATTTGCAAAAAAAAAATTAAGTGGGAGGAAATTGCTTTGAAAAATACAGAGCTACCTCCCGGACTATTTTTCTTCTCGTAGAAAAGTTTTCAAAATGAGATTTCGCAAAGAATCGGTATGATTCAGTGAATTTTTCAACAGATACTGCAAGACAATAAAACGTTCTTACGATATTTGTTAACGTCAATGCGGGACTTTGTGGGAATTTTTTTGTTTGACTGCTTCAATTGGATAATTTTTTTTTTTAAATATCCTATATTTTTGACCATTTTCCAAACTCTGTGAAAAATCCAATTTAATCTTTTACTTTCACATAGTGAAAACAATTTTGTTTTTGATAATTTTTATGAAAACCAAAAATAAAACTGTTTTGAAATTTTCAAAAATCTGTTGCCAAAAATGTTTTTACCTAGACGCTCAAAAACAAAAAATTCTACAACAATAATATTGTCGAAGAGGACCGATTTTAAAGAGATGTAGAATCCACAAACATTATTTTTTGGGACTTATATTTTGGACTTACTTTCTTAGAAGTATTTCCTTTTCAATGACACAACCACATTTTGTTGAGTTTCGAGACAAGAATATTTTTGATTTTAGACCACTACACGATATACTGTGTTACGCCTGAGCGCTAAATGTTCTGTAACCTGATTTTAGCTTGAACCACGTGGAACCCGAGTAGACCAAGAGGATCGAAAATAGTCAAAACGACGCTCAAATTTGTCTCATTTTAAGTTAATACGACAAATTTCTTCAAAAAATCTAGTAGCATTTTTCGCGTAACTTCGACTCGTAAAAAATTTTTGTCTATTGATTAGCCCGCAACTCTAGGACTGTTGGATAATGTTTTCGAAATCATCTGTGTTTTTTTTTTGATTTATCGGCTTAGGATAAGCACTTTTTCACAAAAGTATCGTAGTAGCAGTCAATGAAAAGTGGAAAACTTTCGATTTTATTCCTTTGAATATTTAAAGACGAGTCCAGGATCTTCGGAATGAAGCAATGTGCGTTTTTAAGAGAGTAAGCGTAAAATCAGTTAAGTGAAAAAGAAATAATATCGCAGCAAGGATACATTTTATAAATTTACAATATTTAATTGAAGTAACACCTTAGATATTATAAAAACATCTCCATATATATTTTAACAGCTGATTTTTTATTGTTTTCATATTTTTCCGCATAGGACATTTAATTTTAAAAAATTGGATTTCTTTATTTTAGTTTTTGGTACATGTATTCCAATTTCTTGATGTCCTCTTTCCTTGATTTATTTATCCTGAATCTTAATCAGAACATTAGCACCACCAACAAACTTGTCATCTTTGTGAAAACTTATTACCGTTTTAAGTAAGCCACGTGGTACTTGATTAGGCCATTGTTCCGTATCCATAATTAAATCTTTAAAATAATACTTGCCTGCCGGAATCGGACACAAGCCATCATCGGGCACCAGTGGCAAATTTGTATTTTCACCAAATCTAAGTGCTGGCTGTATAAATTGACGATGGAATTTTTTGAAACCTTCACAAACATCCATTTTGGGAACTGTTGCTACTTTAGTGAAATGCGAATTGCCACTCGAACTTGAGGATATTATTGCTGACAACACAAAACCATTCTCCATATCCTGTTTTATTTCAATGGTGCCATTTATTGCACGATTCCGACCGATGCACTTCATTTCGGAAAAATCAAAAAGAGTTTCCTCGTCTCCGGCAATTGGCTCGATGCGCTCATTGTCAGCTGTGTATGGTTGTCCGCACTAAAATTGAAAGAACTCTTTAATTATCCAGGCGAAAAGTATTTTGGAATCCTAGAGTTTTACCCAACAGCAGGAGCTTGTGACAATAACAATTAAATATAACAAAAAGTATTTCATTGTTCCAAAAGTTGATATACAGTCGATTGTAATATTGAATGAACACAAATGAATTGGCTCGTTTAAAGTACCCTAATTTATATGCATTAACAAGCTCAAATGAATATCGCTCGATCAGATTGATCTGAGCTCAATAGTCACGTTTAGCTTAAAACATAGTACTCCTTCCGGTTGCATACAAAGTTTATAAACATTGTATAACCCAATTAAAACCATGTTGTTTGCAAATGTTAATTTCAGATGTTAAAGTAAATGAATGAAATTTGAATTTCGTGTAGTTGTTTCTGATAAATTCACATGTGTCAAAAATCCCATTATATTTATAATTAATATAAATGAACCCGTCTACATTGAGAATTGTTACTAAAACATCTCAGCTGTGCCTCAAACTCTATTTCTGGTTGAATGGGCGTCTAGTCAGAACATAGCTCAAAACCCAACTCAAGAAAATAATGCATGTTCATACTGTCTCAAAAGGATAAATATATCTGTTCCTCAGGCTTCTTCTTTTGTCGAACTGTGATGCAATTCAAATGCACTATTTACTTTTTGTTCAATTAACATTTCCCCTTTAGGCTCTGAAATAGTCCAAAGCCTTTTTAAATTTATCTACTTAGCTGTGGATTATTTAAGACACAGTAACTTTCTAGCACGTTTACTATGGCACGATGCTGACAAATGCATAACATACAATACGAGTAGTCAACTGCCTATCTGCGTAAATAGACTTGCTATTATATTAATCGATGCTGGTTTATACAAAACTCTCAAACATTCTCATTCATTTCTGAAATCAACGGATTTTTCCATTTAGCAACGCTCACGCTCAGTAGCTTCTTGCTCTTTCATTTGTGGTTTTACTAGCGAATTTGCATGTACGCATATGCTGCTTTCGCTCTTACTGGTGTACAAATATGAAACCGGTAATGAGATCTAGCGGTCGATAGCCGTATATGTATGAGCTTCCGAACCGCACCAAATGTCTTAATTGTTCATTCTGTCATCTGTCAACAATATTCAGTTCACAATTTGTCAAGTTTCATACAACAACGCATTTTTTCCGCTCGTAAAGATGTCGAATTTTGTGCCTGAAAACTCTCATTTGCGGGAAGCATTGATTTTCTGTTTCCATTTGAAGAAAAACGCTTCTGAATCGCATCGAATGCTTGTTGAAGCTTACGGCGAGCATGCTCTTGGTCGTACACAGTGCAATGAGTGGTTCAATAAATTTAAAAGTGGTGATTTTGATGTGATAAATGAGGAGCGCGGCCGGCCACCGAAAAAGTTTGAAGACACCGAATTGCAAACATTATTGGACGAAGATGATGGTCAAACGCAACAACAGCTCGCTGAACAACTTTATGTGACACAAAAAACCGTTTCCTTGCGTTTGAAGGCCATGGGAAAGATTTTAAAGGTCGGTAGATGGGTGCCACATGAATTGACCGACAGGCAGCAAGAAAACCGAAAAACCACTTGTGAATTGCTGCTCGCCAGGCAAAACAGAAAAGGTTTTCTCCATCGAATCATCACTGGCGATGAAAAGTGGATTTATTTCAACAATCCTAAATGAAAAAAATCATATTTGAGCCCCGGCCAACGACCCAAATCAACGCCAAGACCAAATCGCTTCGGCCGAAAGACAATGCTGTGTATTTTCTGGGATCAGCGTGGTGTTATTTGGTATGAGCTACTAAAACCAGGTGAAACAGTTACTGGTGCACGTTACCATCAGCAATTGCTCGATTTGAACCGTGCTATACGTCAGAAGAGGCCCGAATTTCAACTTCGCCATGACAAAATTGTATTCCAAGATGATAACGCATCGCCACATCGAGCAGCGGTCAATAAAAACTTGGTAGAATCGTACAACTGGGAGCCCCTGCCCCACCCGCCGTACTCACCGGACCTGGCGCCATCCGATTACTATTTGTTTTCATCGATGAGACACGCACTCAACGATTCGCACTTCAATTCTTACGAGGAAGTGCAAAAATGGCTCGATGAATGGATAGCCTCAAAAAACAAAGAATTTTTTTGGCGAGGAATCCATAAATTGCCTGAAAGATGGAAAAGATGTGTAGCTAGCGAGGGGAATTACTTTGAAGATTAAATTTGGAACTATTTTCGCAAAATGAACGTATTTTTTTTGAATAAAAAATTACCGACTTCATATTTGTACATTGTACAATGCAAAAGTTTGTCTCCAAGATGGGTTCCTTCTAGATCTGGCGGTACTCTTTATGATATCCAATAATAATTTTTAAACTTTTTCCATTGTTTGATGTAACAAAATACTTACAATTTAGGATAGAAATAGGGAATTCTGGAGTCCGAAGGTGTCTTGAGTGATGTCCAATATCTATTTTCGGACTTTTCTCATCAATTCGTAAATAAATTGATGCTAAATGGTCTCTTAAACGGTGTTAGCCGAGATTCTGAGTGACCTTCGGTAATATCATCATGCATTTTAAGACTTTCCCCATCGGCTGGTGCTAAATAAATTCAGGACCCAAAAAGTTCCTTGAGCTGTACGTTGAAGTTTATTTTCCACTTTTCCACTTCGATATGCGCAAGTAAAAATTCAAACAGTCCAAAACAATCCCGTCCGATGTCTAGACCTGCTCCAGAATATACATATATAGATACTCTATTTTTGGCCTTTCGCAACGATTGGTGCATTCATAAAAATGAAATGATTGATGTTGACCGAAATTAATTTTTGATAAGTGTAATAAAAATATTCTCATATGGAAAGTTTTTTGATTACTAATCATTCTTGTTTGAATTCGCAAATGAATTTAATATAAAACTTTACAATTTAATTGAAAATTCAATTCGCTTATATAATTTTACGATTTCAACAATCAAAAAGTAAAATGCGTGAGTGCATTAAATTTTGTTTGTAATTCGACTCTAAAGTGAATTAAATAGAGAAGAATTTATTTTTTATATTTCGAGTCAGGAATCTAATTTTACCGTACCCTGCAAGAAAAGCAAAAAAAAAATATTTTCTTTTTGGAGGATTATTGACAAGTATTTTGAAATTGTACTTAAGTTAAGTCAATTTTTACCCGACGTTTCGTCGCTTTTTTGGCGACTTTTTCAAGGAAAAAGCGACGAAACGTCGGGTAAAAATTGACTTCACTTAAGTGCAATTTCAAAATACTGGTCAATAATCCTCCAAAAAGAAAATTTTTTTTAAAAAAACTAATAAAACAATCAAGTTGACCCAAACCAAAAGAAAAAAAGAAAATAGTTTGACGAAAATAATAATTCCACCACTAAAAGATGGGTTTATTGAATTGATGTATTGAATACTAACTAGTATCAGATCCTTTGGGGGTGCCATGCCCTCCCCAGCTCTACTGAATTGACGCCACTGATTGAGGTTGATACATGCTGTGTTCGTTATACAAAGAGCGAATGCCAAAAAAATATAATTCAATAAATCTTGAATTTTTTACATTTTTTCACTAACTTAATTGACTTTATCTTTTTCAAAATTGATTGTAAAAGATAGATATGCCACAACGAATATTTCAGTCCTACCTATTTCACATTTCTATGGTTCTTGTTTCTTCTAACGTCTTTGTTCAATAAATTGCCCGATCTTGTTGTCTTTGCTAAACGGTTTTGCATGTAAGGGAAGCGCCACACCCATCCATTTCTTTAAACGTTAAGTGCCGAGTTTAATTATGAAGTACCGAGTTTAATTATGAGGTTACGAAATAATTTGCTTTTTATCAGACACTATGTATGCAAAATATATTTACTAAAAATTGTAAATTTTGCTAAGCATTTGCATGTCAAAATGCAATTGAAAATGAATTGTTTATTTAAATTTTTAATATTATAGCCACTCGTTTGTTATTTTATTATATTTTAAGAGATAAAAATCAGTATAGTTAGTTCTTTTAGAGAACAATTCAACATATTATAAATTCAAATATACAAATGCAATAATCATGATATTTAGCACAATAACAAACATGAGTCGAAGACTACATTGATATATCATTTCAATATTTCCAAGCCAAATGAATTCTGTCATGGAATTACGAGTATGCACGAGTAATTTCTTTAGTCTGTAAATGAACTTTCTGATGTTGTTGGATAGTTCAATTTGGCACTGATTTTTTTTTTGGGAGCAGCATGAGGTAAAGTAAAAGTATTAAAAAATGTAACTTCACTAAAAAACGGTGGCGTACTGTCGGCTGGGGAAAAGTAGTTGTTTGCCCTACCGAAAGAAAAAAAAACCAAAATCCCTAACATGACATATATTTCACTTTAAATTCGCGGAAATCTCCACCTACACATTGCAATTTACTATATCCAACTATTTACTTTCATTTACTAAAAACAAACACTAGTCTTGACTTTTGCCTTTCCAAAAGCCCCTGCACAATCAAATATATTTTGCGACCATTTTGCGCCGGGACGACCGCCCCCTTCACTCCCCCCTAAGATCCAAAGCAACAAAATATCAGCCACAAACCCATTGCTAAACAGCAAGTACAGGGTACAAATGTGGTTACAAATGGTGGACTACTGCATTGGGATGAGAAGAAATTGGCTAGATAGAAACGCTGTTCTGTATTGCTTTTAAGCTACTTTCGGACAGGACGCTGGAACAGGGTGCTTTGGCGCGCTGTCATCACTATCGATTCTATGAATGACGAAATGTCACATACAGTGCGACCGCGGTCAACGCAACCCTCGATAAATGCAACTCCTCGGATTTCTTTCTTTACAGACTCAGTAAGTGCAACAGTTCAAACAAATTTTACCTCGCTTATTGCAACGTATGCCATTTAAATATTATCTGTAGCATTTGTGTTGGGAAATCGAATAACGTTGAGAGAAATGTTCAAAATGGTTTCTTAAGCACTGATGATTTTCTTTTTATGAATTGACGTTCTTTTATATTTAATGTTTTTCTTATGAAATATCTATACTCGGCTACCTAAGATTTTGTGACTTCATCATTGCAACTACCGCGGTTATTGCAAGAGGCTTGGTTTTTATTAGTTGTGTTAACCGAGACCACACTGTATATCATATCAAGAAAACGGATGATTCCATTGCACAAAAATTATATTTACATTTCAGTTGTCCTCTAACATTTTAATAGATGTTTTTCAGTCATAGTTTGCCAAAATTCTTTCAAGAATGAAACTTTGTGAAATCAGTTAGCGTGGCCTCTCCCACCAGGTAGTATTTTTCTGTGACAAAAAAATATATGTATCTTCAATTGAAACAAGCATTCAACACAAACAAAAAACAACATTAATTGATTGCATGTCAAAAAGTTTTATCTGTGATTAGATCTAACTCCAATCAACCCAATTCTTACCAAACCCAACTGATTTAGTTTTGTTGATTTTCTAGGAAAATAATCAATATAAGAAACTGAAGAAGAGAAGAAAAATCACCGACTATTTATATACGAAATTTAAAATCGCAATAATTTGAAGTTGACATGTCAATTGGCGACTTTTACCGATATGCGGTTTTACTAAATAATATTTTTAAAAATGTAACATTTGATTTACACAACCATACACTAAAAACCACCAGTGATGACTATTTATAAAGCCGAAAATTGTAATTACTTCAGTTCTCACCCATTTACTCAAAAAGTTTGACTCAAATCGATGAAGTTGAGTTGAGAGAAAAATTGTGGAAGAGAATAGGTACCTTATTTTACCTTAACACCGCCGTGGTATGTTTTTGACATTTCTTTTTCTACTCTTTTCAGCTAAATAAATTTATTTGATTTAAGCAAAAAATCGTTTTTTGACCTCTTTAAGCGCCCATAGAAAAATTTAGATCTGTCATCAGGTACAGAGGCAGCGAGCTTACCTTTTCAACCATTTTCATGCTTGGAAGAGTATTTATTTTATGGCGGCCCCGTAAGTTGTTGTGCCCTGGTCCTCCCAAAAAGTATTGCTACGCAACGGGATATTGGAAGAGGATCAATTTCTAGAATTAGGAAGGCTTACCACAGAAAAAGTGAAGGCCAGCCTACCAAAGCAGAAAAACTTTATTTTATTAATCGATGGAAGCACGTTTTAATACAAAAGAGGATCCATGACGCTTCAAAAGGGTGCTTTGTAGCCATTTCCCAAAAAAAAATATATGTGTATTGCGTCAATCAATGAAGGTCGAAAATAGATTTTGAAAGTCATTAGGGAATCCTAACCTCCGTTAGGTGCTTTGCCGTTATTTTCAGATAAAAATTATTCAACCAATTAAAGAGAAAGATCAAAACTGAATTTTGGAAGTAATTAAAACCATTTCCGACCATCCTAAAAATAATTTTACTGCACCATTCGATAGAAAAGGTAAAAGATGAATTTCGGTAGTCACATGGAGGTACCCAAACCCTTTAAATTGTTGCTTTGGTTCACTATTTTCCAAAAAATTGTATTGCAGCTATCGACGCTAAAACTTCGAAGTGAATCATACAAATGGTACCGAAACACTCTCTTAAGGCTAACTTCCGAGGGCCAACGAACCTCCTCACGGTACTTGAGGACCTTCCCACAAAGTTATAATCGATGGCTTATCAATATATGATTCAAATATTCTACTAAAAGATCACGCCGTTTTGAAGCCTTGCAGCATACCCGGCAGCTATGTTGCTTTTGTCCTCCTATTTAGTCAAACTTACAACAAAACTTAGATGCGTATTTTATTTTGTTGACAGGATAGGGCATAGCTTAATTCGCTAACATTTATTAATTTCCCTATATATAATGGGTACGTTTGAAACAAATTGGCTTTCTAAACAATTTTACGTTTTTATCCAGTTTCCAAAATGCTGTTTTCAATTTAATTAAATCCCTTTCTGGCATATTTTTTTATATACCAACCCTTTTCCACAATCAATCAACACCAAGTGTTCAAAATACTGCAAAATTGTATATAGAAACTTGAGAGTTTTAATAAAATTTTCCATGTGGATCCCATTGTGTATTATGAGTAAAAAGTTACAAGCATCAATTTTCCACCAGCATGCAACGCACACAGGTGGACGACAACTCACACAATCCCAATACAAATTTGAATCAACAAAAAAGTTTTGGACAACTTTTAATGTTTTTATTGCTCCGGAGACTTAACCTTTTTTTTTTTTTGGAAAAGAAAAATATAAAAATAAACCCGGAAATATTAATGAAACCCTTTAACAACTGCTGCGGATTGCACACCTTTGTCACAGAAATTGATGACTGCAATCGTTGCTCTTGGTGGTAATAAATTTTATTATGAAATGCGACTGATGTGATGTGACCCATCATCTCGTAAATGTGTGTTGGTGGTGACATTAAAGTTTTTAAATTTTTATCAGCAATAAACTGACGTATTCATGCGTAGCCACATGATATAAAGAAGAAAAAAAAAAGATTTAGGAAATAAATCCTGTCACATACAGACACACAGATGCTGTCCGAGGCAAATGCATACAAAGCTGCACTCCGACCACAGACAGGCCACATAAATAAAATGCTAAAAAATGCATTCTAAACATTTCACACAATTTCTCTCACATTTCACATTTCATAATTCTGCATTTTGCAACGTGCAAATGTTGAACGTTCAGCCAGTTGGTCACCACAATTTCCAACTCTCTAAGGATAATGTCCTCTGAATCGCAAAATCAAATGCATACATATAGCACATGACAAATGTGGAAGGACACATAGTAAATAATTTAAATAAAAAACTAGTCAAGGTGTTACCTTCGGCCAGACCGAAAGTCACATACCCTACACTGCATTGAAAGTGCTTTTTAAATAGATGTTAAAAAATGTTGAAGAGGTTGAATGAGTCGAAAATAATGTAAAAGGTTCAATAATGTTGAAAAGTGTTGGAAAAAACTGAAAATGCTGAAAATATATAAAAACCATTGAAAAAAGTTGAAAGAAATTGAATAAGTCGAAAAATATGAAAAATGCTGAAAAATTAATAAAAGAGTCGAAGAAAATGTCGAATGAAATTGAATGGGAACAGGTAAAAGGTTGAAAATGTCGAAAAAATAAGGGAAATGTTGAAAAAAATATGTCACGCCCACTTCTCCAATTCCGCCCACTTTTGTTTCAATAAATGATAATCGTGATTGACATGCACAAACCAAATTTTAGCACAATAGCTTGTATAGTTTGCGACATGTGCCGTAATTATTCTTAAAATTTAAGGCGGTGACACACCCACTGGTACAATACAGTCCGATTTTGATCCAAAAATAGCCTTCCATAAACAAACCTCTTACACCAAATTTCAGTATGATTGCTCATATATTTCGATAGTTATGCCACTTAAGGTATTTTAATTGTATGAGAGGTGCCACGCCCACTGTTGCTATTTCAAAAGCTTTTGATTCATATGTACCTAATACCCAGTAAACCACTTACATCAAATTTCAGATAAATTGCTGCAAATAGTTCACTTAAAATAACACTTATAACTTTATGTTAATGAGGGAGGTGCCACGCCCACTGATTCAATCTTGTCATGTTTCATTTGATTTCAAAGCTTATAGTAACCGACACGTCCACTCAAAATTTTATTAAGATTACTCTCATAGCACACTATCTATAGCATTAAACGTATTTTGCTTATATGGGAGGGTCCACACCCACCGGCACTATTGTGCCAAAATTTTGCAAGAAGACACCGTTTAGCAAGTATATCCGCCTTATTAAATTTCATAACGCGTGCGTTTTATAGCGTTTATAAATATTTTAGGCTGTGCCACGCCCTTCAACAAAATTTTCCAGAATATTGAATAAACTTGTATTGAATGACAACTTTCAGTGGTATCATCCCTAAAATTTTAATGAAAATCGTATGTGCCAATTTAGAGTTATACGAAATCTAAATTTTCAATTGCTAAAAAGTGCCACGCCCACATTTAAAATTCCGTCCACTTTATGCGCAATTCGAGATTTATAAGATCTGTATTCGTGTACCAAATTTCATCACAATATCTTGCACGGCTTACGAGCTAAGGCGGTATAAAAGTTAAAATTTAGGGCTGTGCCACGCCCCCTTAAGAGTCTTTGCAAACTTCAAACCTAGCCTAATCTTAATTTTGTCCTCATCTTCAACAAAACACCAAATTTCATCAAAATCGCAGCATCTTTTTTTCAAAATGGCCTTGGGTATATTTACATAGAGTATGGACGGAAGGCGTGGCCGTGAACCGATTTCGCCAATTTTTATATGCTAGCAGCTTGCTAAAAGGTTTGACCTGTGTGCCAAATTTCATTGAGTAAGGTTGCTTAGTTTTCGCGTAAACCTGATTTCAACAGACAGACAGACAGACAGACGGACAGACAGACAGACAGACAGACAGACAGACAGACGGACATAGCTATATCGACTCAGGTGGTGACGCTGATCAAGAATATATATACTTTTCCATACCTGCCACGCCCCCTTATATGCGTTACAAACGGAATGACAAAGTGAATATACCCTCCGTGTAGGGTATAATTAAATCGTTTCATGCAAAATTTAAAGTTTTACTATGTTGTTGTTTACTTGTTGCACACTTTTAAAGTAATTTTTCTTATGCACCTACATACGAGTAGGCAGATGTGTCATCGATAGACAAATTTGGGTCATTGCAAGTGGATTCGAATTAAATTTTTTTTTGTAACCTTAGTTGGCCATAACAGTCCGACGTATCTTCTGCAATAGTCCTAAGATTTTAATCGGACCTGCGTGTGGCTAAACCAAGCTTGAGATAGTTGGAAATTCAAGGGCTCTGTTAGTTGTGTCTGGCCTTAAACTGGAATCTGGGGATCTTCGTTATAAAACCAGAGCCTAAGCAGTTCAATAAAAGCTAACTCAATTCAGAAAAATTCAACTTTCTCAAGAGGGAGAACCCGGTGTTGGAGGAAGCCTCGCATTAGTAAGACAGAAGCATTTTGCACATCTCGAAAAAGTAATTTTTGCGGCGATTATAATACAGATTCGTTAGCTTACCTTAAATCCTTGTCGTAGCAAACCAAAAAAAACTTATTTTTCAGAGAAGAGAGTTGATTCAGGAGATATAATTTTATAGCAAAATGGTCTGTTGTCAAAAAACAAGAAACTATCAACTGAACTTTGTATTGTAGTCAGATGATTTAAGTACAAACCAATGTGGCCACAGTTTTTGCCAGGGTTATGCGGTTAAGGTTGAGGTTAAACTATTCTTTAACAAAGATAGCAGTGCATGGATGCCGTTTTATAAAACACCTTCAGAATATCGAGGTTTTTCCGATAATATGCCTATTTTCGGCAGAGAATCTGGCATCTAGTTCTAGTTCAGCTTATTGCCTATTAGAGGTCTGCGTGAGTGCACTTCAAACGGCCATCAAGTCACTTGCCACATTGCTAAGTTTACCAAGCTTTTGTGTACGCAAAACAAAAATCAAATCAAAAAAAAAAAACAAAAGACAAAGCAAGCGAAGTGAGCGCTGCAACCCCATATGAAATTTTCTACAAATTCAAGCGATCGTATGAGGCCATACGTTTTCAAGCTTTCTTACACTCTTATTTCACATTTTGCTTGTTGAGAAGCAAACATGTGTACAGTGTACATTGGTAAACGTGAACTATTTAAAACCGAGGGTTTTCAAGTTTTTGAGGTTGTTCCCACCATATTGTCTTACTACTGCTCTTTAAAGAAAACACATTTTTCTGAAGCTTTCTCTTCTTTTTGCGAAGCTTTTACTTGAAACTGCACAGGTTCATGAATATTTTGTATGTATATACTACAGCGGTTCAGAAAAACTCAACCTTTTTGTTTTTTTTTTGCGATGTGTCAGCGGATTACAATAGCCTTACTCGTATATGTCTAAGCAAAGCATCTTGAAAGAATTTTTATTAATATTGAAACTGGATTGGCGCCTCTTGTTTTAAGTTGCCTACCCATTTTAAAAAAATATTGATTTAAAAAATGGTGGTAGTGGGTATGGTTTCGGACTGTTATCGATAGACGAATTCGAATTCACGATTAGTTTTTCTTAAAAATTTAATATTGACCAGAAAAAAAACCATGATTCAAAAATAAAGAAAATGTTTTTATTAATCCTTGTATGTCGCTAATTTAGAAAGCAGGTCAGATGGACAAATAAAACCACCTTTTGTTGCATACATTTAGACTGCGATGGGGGAAAGCTAGCCTTAAGGCACAAATACTGTAGAAATAATAAAAAGATCTTATAATTATCTAGACTCTGAAAGTTTATTCCTGTAGTTCTTTAGCGTTATTTAAAAAAGCTTGGTTGTCATGTCTAGTAGAGACATGTTATTAAATATCAACTTGTCAAGCCTTTACACGAAGCAAGGGAAACCAATGTTCAAACTCAACCAATTTCCGTAAAATTTCGAAGCTATATCTCAGGGGTGCCCAAAAGTTCGTAATGGAAGTGCAAACATATTTATAAGCTTTATAAAAAAAAAAATGCATAATTCATTATGTACATAGAAAAAAAAAAGAATTACATTTTCTGCAAATTTATCAGTAATGAAAAAACAAAGTTATTTAACTAAATTTCATTTCATTCTTCCATGATCATTCCAATAAAATAACAGCCTTAAAACTATGAGTGAAAAAATCACTTTTCCACTTCTCTTCCAAAGATCTGTAATTCATTTGGCAAAGTTAGAATAATTTAAATTTGAAACTTAATTCAAACACAAATTTTTCCAAGTGCTCTCAATCCACAGCTGCAAACTTTTTTCGACGAAATCAATCGTTAGACAGCAACAAAGTCTACGTTGAAGATCGTTGTCGTCAATGTATAACAACAAAGCATATCCACTTTAGATTGCGATTATTTGCAAATGCAATATTCTCGAACAACCTCATATCTAATAGGGCACACCGTTTTCGAAATCACCCTAGTTTTCATATATCTTGACTTGGAGCTAAAAACCCGGACGAAATACCATCGAAGGTTGATTTCATCTAAATTTACTTTTTTTTGCTCTAAATCGTGTACTTTTCTGAATTCATTGTCAGGTCTTTTAAATTTTTCCACTTATGTCAAAAACTTCACTATTAAACAGTTGTGACAGCTCGTTGGACATTAGCTGCGTCGAAATAATCTCTGTATTGAAAGCATTTTAAGGAAGAAGACTACTAAAAATATAACACAAAAATATTTACAACGTTTTGAGATTCCATTTTATTTTGGATGGCTTATCTCTATTTTTTTGATTTGACAGCTATTAGATTAAGTTTTTTTTAAAAAATCGTGGGAAGCCCTGGCAATTCATTTACAATAATACTTGATTTTGAGCAAAAATATGAAGAAATCGACAAACGAAAATCAAGCTGATTTTGATACCACTGATATTAGCCCATAAAGGCAATGTTATTAGATTTCCTAGTCAGTTGATATTTTTTTTCATAAATTCAAGTGCATCACTAGATGACATTTTCACACTGCATTGCGCATTATCCTTCACTATTTGATCAACCCTTTTTATGCGAAAGCATATGATAACCCACTCGTCTGTTTGTAAGAATTTATTTACCATGATTTATTTTCCAATATGATAAATTTGTGATTTGATTTGAATTTTATTTTTTCACCAATGCTGACTACAGGCAACAAAAAACATCAATATAAATAAAGGAGAAGAAAAATCCAATAAATTGTAAAATGACAATTTATGGATTGTGTACACGACACGCACGTAAGGAGCAAATAGATACTGGAAAACCATTTGTTACAACAAAGAGCGTCTCCTTTTGGTAACAAATTGTGTTTGTATGTTGACTTTATTGCCTTCGATAATTTGAAATGAAAAAATGGAAAATTTATAGTGAAGCAACATTGAAATGGGATGCTCCCAGTGAGATAATTTTCAGTTTACAATGAAAATTTCCGGGAGTGGGTGACACTTAGCACTCAAATGCAGAGCGTTGATTTTGATTTCATTTTTTTTTTGTCATAATTTTCGAAATCTAAGTAACATTGTTTTTGAAAGAACATGAGTTTGATTAAGAAGAAATCGGTTGACTTTAGATAAGGTACATGTAGAACAGTGTAATGATACCAAAAAATTGCAGATAAGTAAAAAGACTTCAAACCTATTGAAATGGCGATTAAATAGTTCACATAAGTTAGGAGTAAACCTCCTCAAATGCTTCCAACTACTCAGAAATGTGAGCACAACATATAAAATTTATATTCAAGTCCCCAAAACGGACTAAATTTTCGATTTGTTAATGCCAATGCTCAATTGAAAAATATATTTGTTCCGTAATATTGACCAAATTCTAACGATTCGCTTTCAATATAAATACAACATTACTTAAGAGACATCTGTATAAAGAACCACATGGTCACATTATGCCAGTGTTACACCGAAAATTGGTTTTCTTCATTCATTCATTTGACTCTTTTTTAGTTTTAAAAAAAATGCAGTAATTTCTTGGTCTTTTTTTCATTTTTTATTAATAATGGATAGTGTTCAGAATATAAATAACTAAAAACTAAGTAACAATTTTTTTTTCTATAAAAACATCTAACTTTTTTCGTAAGACCCTTCATTAAATTTTGCACAGTCGTTTCATCGAAAGTACAATACGATCTATTCCACTTATGTCTGCAGTCTTGTAAATTTTTTGCAGTCTTACCACTCTTTCGAAGATCTCTTCTCATAAGAGCCCAATATCTTTCAATGGGGTGGATTTGCCATTTTTGGAACAAAATTGATCTTTTTACTTGTATACCATTCCATCGTAGCTTTAGAGTAATGAGAGGTTGCTAAATCTGGCCAGAACATCACGGTACCCTCATTTGTGAATAAATGCTAGAATACGTTTTTCGATGCACTCGTCTATATAAACTTTGGAATTGATTGTGCTTTGCGTAACAAAAAATCTGCTTCTGGGACCACAGGTACATATGGCCTGCCAAACCATATATTGCTTCGGAAATTTGGAATTTTTTTTTCTTTGAATTTACTAAACACATGCCCTTTTTTCGGTGATGTATAATATTTGTGCCCAGGTAGCTGCTTAAAATCTGCTTGAACGTAAGTTTCGTCGTCCATAACACAGCAATCAAATTTAGTCAGGCATCTTTCATACAATTTTCGGGCTCGCATCTGAGCCATCAACTGCTTTTCATCAGAAAGGTCTGGTATTTTTTGAACTCTATATATCTTTAACATACTTTTCTCCTTGATACTTTGCTCAGTAGATTTTGATGTACCTGCTCTAGCCACCATATCTCGCACTGAGGTGTTGGGATTCTTCTTAAAAATGCGCTTCACTTTCGCTGGTACCTTTCGGTTAGAAAATTCTGGTTTTCTGCCTAAGGCCTTTTTCGTGAAACAGGCAGACCTTTATTAAAATTAAAAATATCCGTAAAGACAGTTTTTTCGGATGCACCAACTATTTTTACTATAGCTGAATATTTTAATTCTGGATTTTGCAGGTATGTGGACAAAATCAAAAACTCTCCTGCGACTACTCCTTAATAATGGTCACCAGTGTAAGCTGTCACCAGAATCACAAATAGGTAAGCTTATCAGATTTTATTATTTTAAGCACTAATTAAGCACTGACACATAGCTCCTTAGCTAAGTTCGAATATTCAACAACTTGATAGCGATATTTTCTTTCTTTAATCACTTGATTTTTGTGCTTGTAAGGCAGATTGCTACCATAAGGAAACTCAGATGTGTTAAGCTCTGAGGTCAAATTCATGAATCATTGTCAACGTAAACTTTTTACATTTTTCTTATTATGTTCTTTTCGCTTCGTTTGGTTTTGCTGCGTATCCCAGAAATGATATCCAACTTAATTTACATTTTTACGTGTCGCCATCAGACTTTCGACGGCAGTGGTGGTGTTGCCGAAAAAGAAAAAAAGTCACTTCTTTTAATAACACAAAATAGAGAAAACAATTTTTTATTGGCACCTCGGCGTTTTTTGTTGTTTCTTTGAAAATCTAAGGTCAGTTCACAGGATAATATGTTAGTTACATTCATGTCAACAGTTAATTTACTTTCAACAAAATCAAACTTTCGCCAGACTTCTTCTTGTGCTTATCAGTATCAAATTACATTTATTTATTGCCAAAAGTTTTTGTTTTATTTACCCTGCATCATATTGGCCATGGGAGGAGTATTTACCGGGGCCAATGCTTATCAGCCACGTACATAAATAGAAAATGAAGAATTTAAATAAAATAAATCAGTTTATGAAGCTCAAGTTTCATTCTTTAAACTGTTTTTATGTAAAAAATACTCAAGTGGTTTTTTTCTCTTTACTGTACCCAGTTCATTTTAAAATTTTGCAGTTTACGACAGTTTTCAACAGACTGACTGCATTTTCCACTTACTCGTACATTTCAATCACATCTGAACAAAGTGAAAATGAATTGTTAAAAATGTTGCCTGCAACTGAAACAGTGCAAGGAAATTCCTGCATGAGTCAGCACATATCGTCCTTGGGAGTAAACCTCAAGTGTGCATTGCAATGGAATGAATGGAAATCCGCGACATTCCCTGAGTTGGTATTGTTGTGCATTTCTAGAGGCGGTAAATCTAAGAAAATGTAAAATATTTTTTTTCAAGCTGTAATAAAAGCTGAAATGGAAATTGAAAAGTGAAGGAAGTGATGCAAATTTCGTGACAGCATATTTTCTCAAGTTAAATCTTAATGTATCGACCTGTCGGCAAAATTGCTATAGCTATATAATCAAGTAACTTCTACCTTTTTTCGACAGCTGTAATTATCTATCTTGGTGTAGACGTTGATTCTACAACCGAAATCTTATGTATGAACATCAGTTAAAGATAAAAGTTGTAGTTTCGAGCTATTGCATCCCTTCTTTCGAGAGCCCAAAGTACTTGTTGCTGTAATAAACATTAATAATATCTGTTGATATGTTTAAGTTTACAATATTTGCACTTAAAAAACCTTCCATTAAAAATTGCCAGGTTCCACAGAAAAAAGGTGACTGAAACAGATAATCGCTGGTACCGGATCATTTGAACCGTAAAGACAAACACAAACAACGGCTTGGATGCAACTTAAATGAGATATAGCAAGCAATATGCAACTTTTTAGTTCAGTAAGTTGAAAATATTAAAGAGATAAAATTGATATAGTACCATATCCATACTTGTGCATACATATATATAATTAAGTACCAAAAACTGAGATCAGGTGCGATTATCTTTCTATTTGGTAACCATTCTCAGGTAGTTGCTTTGGCTTACTTTCACACCCTGTACACAGATTATATCTGCTTTTTTCTACGTTTATAACGCAAGCGAGAGGGCGTGATAGTTACAGATAAATGTTTGTATATCGGTCATTCTTTTAATATCTGCAAATTTTTTTTTTTTTACGTTTTTGAATATTTTTTGAAATGAACCTTCTCAAAAACTATGGGGAGTATAATATAAAAACACTCGACCTTTTTTTGCTTAAAAGTACCTTAATTTTATGGAAAAAAATAAGAAATCGTAAATAATTTTGTTTAAAATTTAATTTTTTTATTTACAAAACTGTTTCTCAAAATATATTTGATATAACATCTTCTGTTTTTTTTTATTTTTTCTTATGTTATTCCTCAATCAATCCTAAGGATGTATCTGCTTTCATATCGAAATTCCCACCATAACTTTGGAAAACATGAGTTTTTATGATGGCACTACATGAATTATACGATAATTTCCAAAGTTATGCCGGGAAATTTGGATTTGAATGCAGATACATTCTTGGGATTGATTGGAAATAACATTGCCAAACAAGAAAACAAAAAAATAAAAAAATTTAATGTCGAAAAAATTCGTAGCTTCCTAAGCTATGGCGGGAATTTTGATATGAAAGCTCATGTATTCTTAGGATTGATTTAGGAATAACATAAGAAAATATCATTAACAAAATATGATAAGAAAGCAAGTTATATTGAAGATATTTTGAGAAAAATTTATTTAAATAAAAAAATTAACGTTTCAACAAATTTTTTTAAATGGTTATATGATTTTTTATCCTATATCCTACAGTTTTTGAGATATTTCGTTTCAAAAAATGCTCAAACAGGTAAAAAAACTAAGTGTGCCGTTATTAAAAGAATGACCGACACACATACGTGTGAACTAATGCTCAATTCAATTTAGCTGCTTTCATACACCGTCCTCACATACAGGATGAAAATTATTTTCCTCTCAAAAGTCTCTGGGATTCAGCTTCACTTCATAGCTTTTTTGCTATTTGTGTTTTCAGTGTAAACTTTTCGAGACCTCACGCGTGATTCGTAACATGTGTCAGCACCGAAATTGCTCAATAACGTTTCATGATTCACCATGAATAAACTAACAAACGAACAGCACTAGGAAATCATAAAATTTTGCTATCCAAATTTGTGCTCTGTGAGAAATGTGAAAATTTGCTTCAGAGACGAACCTCATTTTTGACTCAATAGGTACGTCAACAAACAGAATTAGCGAAATTGGTCTGAAGAGCAACCAGAGGCAGTTCTAGAGCTGTTAATGTACCCTGAAAAATGCACTGTTTGCAATTTGTTTGCTTTGAAAATCGCAACATTACAGTTAATCGAGCAAGGTACCGTGCGATGATTACGGACTTTTTTTTTTGCCCAAAATGGAAGAATTGGACTTGGTTGACATTTGGTTTCAGCAAGATGGTGCCACATGCCACACAACACGCAATACTATGGACCTATTGAGAGGCGAGTTTGGTGAGCAATTAATCTTACGTTTTGGAGCAGTACATTGGCCGCCAAGATCATGAGATTTGACCCCACTAGACTAATTTTTGTGAGACTACGTGAAGACTCTCGTGTACAAGGACAAGCCAGCTGTAATTGTAGTCCTGGAAGACAACATTACAGCTGCCGTTGGTAAGATACCGGCCGGAATGCTGAAAGAAGCATGCCAAAATTGAAGTTTACGGATGAACCACCTCAGGCGTAAATATTTCATTTATTTTTGCAAATTTTCTGTTCACTTTTTATTTTTCAAAAACCAAACGCTTAAAAGATCACCCATTGTACCATCATCGAAGATAATTTTAAGGAATAATTTTTAAAAAGAAAAAAGTATCCCTAAACTTGTAATACTAGTTTGTAGTGAAATGCATTCTTTGAAAGTAATAAGTATGTTTCATTATTATAGCTTCCTTTCTTCAAATCAATGACAATGTATCATAACTAAAAGGATAAATTTACTTTATTTCAGATAAAATAAAAATAATCTTCCGAAATATTAGAGTGCATGCAGTAATTTTTAGATAATCGACTTAGTTATAAAGGGTGATCCAATACAAGGTAACTTTTCCAACTGAGTTGTTTTGACAGCTCTATGTGCCAAATGGCTTGTCCATATGACGTTTCTGTTCAGTATTTAAAACGACTCAATTATGAATAGACTTACTCCTGAACAACGTTTATTAATTGTGGAAACTTAGTACCAAAATCAGTCATCAGTTAGAGATTGTTATAGAGTTCTTCAACAGCATTTTGGTCGATATGAGCGTCCAACTGAGCGCACTATTCGTAACACCATCACCAAATTTCGAACCAATTTTTCACTATTGGACATTCATCATTCAACCAGAGTGGATACAGCCCGTAATTTAGAGAATATTACTGCAATAGTAGAGAGTGTCCGTTAAAACCGTAAACAATCGATTCGTCGCCGATCTCAGGCTTTGGGCGTCTCTTATGGATCATTGTGGCATATCTTGAGGCGTCATCTTGGTCTGAAAGCCTATAAAATACAGCTCGTACAAGAATTGAAGACGGCTGATATTGGTTTAAGTTTTAATTTCAGTTTATGGGCCTTACAACAACTTCAAATTGATCCATTATTTTATCGAAAAATTGTATTTACGCTAACAAGCAAAATTGTCGTATTTGGGCCGATGAATATCCAAAAGCAATCCAAGAGCTTCCAATGTATACTGATAAATGCACTGTTTTGTGTGCTTTATTGGAAGGAAGCGTCATCGGACTGTATTTCTTCAGAAATGCGGATGGAGCACGTGTTACGGTCAATGGTGCCCGCTACAGAGCAATGATCAATGAAGTTTTGTTGTCAAAAATTCAGAATACCTCTGGTTTCAACAGGATGGCGCAACATGCCGTACAGCTGGAGAAACAATCGCTATATTAAGAGAAACGTTCGATGAAAACATCATCTCAAGAAATGGTCCTGTTAATTGGCCACCAAGATCATGTGGTTTAACGCCATTGAATTACTTTCTTTGTTGATATGTTAAATCACTTGCTTATGACGCTTTGGAAACCAACATAACTCGTGTTATTCAAGGAATAATACGTCGGTCGATATGCTCGAAAGAGTTGTCGAATATTAGGCCCACAGAATGGACAATTTAAGAACTAGTCGTGGGCAACATTTAAACGAAATAATTTTTAAACATTGAGTTGTAGGAACCGAACTATCATTCCAAATAAAGATTTGCATCAATGCGTTGATTTTTATGTATTTTAATACGAAAACAAAGTCGAAAGTTCTTATTGGATCACCCTTTGCTTGTACTTTCTGAAATGAGTCATTTTTGAAGTATATTTTTTTGAAATATGCTTTAGTTTACAACTGGAATCTTTTTACACCTGGGAATTTTTTTTTTGTTGTGGAATATAGTGCCCTCAGAATCTGAAAGGGTGTATCTAAAACAAATGCACATTCGTGAAATGGCATAGGATAGCTTAAAAAATTACGCATCTAATGAACTACGCCAAATACCAGCATCACCGGTATTTCAACAAATTGACATGAACAAAACATCAATTATCTCCACTCAAGAAATTTTTTCTCGCTATAAAAAAATCAATGGTTTTCATTTATCTACAAATAAGAATACAGCTATATAATAATAATACTACCTCTTGACTGCTACATTCTTCTACTGAGACCCAATAGTCTGCGTTTGCCATGCAATCGTTCTTTATTAAAAATTTCACAAAAAAAAAAATTGAGAGCTATAAAAGTGAACCACGAAAACTGGCACAAGTTTCTCAATTGCAACATATATATAATAAATTTTTTAATAAAAACATATTTTACAGTTTAAGGACATATTTACTTAATAATTTTGTCTAAGAAATTATTTCTCCAACGACAAATTTATTTTAATAAAGAATCATTTTACTGAAAACTCTGAAACAAAGGAGCTCATTACAAGGAACTTATTAACTGGATGTAAGGAAAAGTTCCTGTATATAGTATAAGAGAGTCACTAGTAGTTGTCTTTTGACCAAATAAAACTTGATCAAGGAATTATCACAATGAAAGTATTTGATCCGCAGTTGATCTGTACAGGTGGAAGTCACATTAATACGATCAACAGACACTAAATTTAACAGGGAAATGCAATGGTAATTTGGCGCAACATAGAATCATTTTATTTTTGCTTTGTAGATAACAAAAAAGGCTCATATTTCAGTCGCCAGGCTCGTCTCTATAAATTTGAATGATCATTTGATGCTTGCACGTTAACGATATATCACTTACTACCTTTAAAATTTCTCATTAATATCAGAGTTACCTCGTCTAGACTTAGTGGTAGGAATTTAGCATTTAATGGTAGTACTTTTTCGGGCAGATATGTATGTTAGTTTATTTATTGGTTATAAATTTTTCCCGAAATTCATTAACAGTATTATTTATTTTGAGCATTGGGGTAACTAGTAAATAACTTACGACTTTTAAGCTTTTAGATAATAATTGTGACTCTAAAAAGAGCTCTAAAAGAAAGGTACATATCATTGATATAAGAAATAAACTTTTAATTTCGAATGGTGCAATATTTTTAAAATTGAAATGCAATAAAAAAAATTTACTAAGTGCTCGCTTATTTTATCAAAATTATTTCGATTTGAAATGCTGGTTGTACCTGAAACTTCCAGTTTAATTTAATTGAATCAAATCAGTATCTAAAAAATGTATTTTAAACCGATATCGAAAGAAAACACTCTCTTACTCTATAAATATAGAAAACCAAGAATACAATCAAGTGATAGAAAATAAAAGCGACATAAGCACGCACGTCCACAACGGATGTTGACGATGATGATAATGATGATGTGTAAGTTGGGGTCTAAATTCCTTTAAGTCTGTTGCAGACAGTTGCATGATTTCATTTTCAGCACATTTTGTACTTCTTTATTTACTCATACATACTATTTCAAGAAAAAAATGTTTCGTAATTCATTTATGAATAAAGTTTATTTCAAAAAGAAAAATATTTTCCTCAAAGGGTTAAGAAAATAATAAATTGGTATCCAAAATATGCTTACAAATAAAGATCAAATTCAATTTCAAAAATAGTACTTAAGTAAGAGTACTTCCAATCTAAAGAATCGACTAATTTATATTCTTTAATAACATTTTTAACTCAGTCAATTCTTTTGCAAACTTATAGGAGATAAAAACAATACAAATAAGGACTGTCCCAGAAAAGACTTACCTTTTTTATATTTTAAGATTTCACTCTACCTGATAATCTCATAGATCTAAAAGGATACAATATTTGTTCTATATAAAGTGATATTTAATATGATGTAATATAACACTTGAAGATAGCACTTCTAACGACTAAAGCCTAAACCAGAAATTACTAACCCAAAAGAAGCGGCGAAGGTGAATCGTCTTTTAAGGCAGAATTCCAACACTTCAGTGCGAGATGTGGCGGCTAGAGCAGATACATCGAAATCTACTCTACAAAGAGTAAAGGAGAAAAGTAAGCTAAAGCCATATAAAGTTCAAAAAGTACCAGATGCAATTTGATTGCTGCGTAATCGACGACGAAACTTACGTCAATGCAGATTTAAAGCAGCTACCTGGGCACGAATATTATGCATTACCAAAAAAGGAGCATGTGTCTGGTATATTCAAAGAAAATAAAATTTCGAAATCTCGGAAGCAATATATGGTTTGGAAGGCCATATGCACCTGTGGTCTCAGAAGCAGATTTTTTGTTACGCAAAGCACAATCAATTCCAAAGTTTATATAGACGAGTGCCTCGAAAATTGTCTTCTACCATTTATTCGTGCCCATTAGGGTACAGTGATGTTCTGGCCAGATTTAGTAACCTCTCCAAAAATTCCAAAAATTGCAAATCCACCCAATTGAAACATATTGGGCTCTTATGAAAAGAGATCATCGAAGGAGTGGTAAGACTGCAAAAAATTTACAAGACTTCAGACATAAGTGGAAAAAATCTTACCGTACTGTCGATGAAACAATTGAGCAAAATTTAATGAAGGGTCTTATGAAAAAAGAAAGAAATTTTCATAGAAAAAAAAAAATTGATACCTAGTTTTTAGTTATGTACATACATATATTCTGAACACTAGTCATTATTAATAAAAAAAGAAAAAAGACCAACAAATTTGTTGGGTATTTTTTATAAAAACAAAACGTAAGTTTTTTTCTGGGACATATTATAAATATCAGGAACTAAGTATTATTGTTCGTATCACAAAAAATGTATAAAAAAAAATAAAATAGTCTTAAATAGTCGTAGTCAGTCAAAATGATGGAATGTCTTTGCCTAAGTCCAGTCAGCAGAGAATTTCGCTGACTGGACTTAGTTGTTAGGGTTTGAGCCTAAATAAAGTTACAAACTGCGTTTTGACCACCTCAGTTTAAAAGTGCCCAATGCTTGTCTTTGCGACCGGCTAATGATCCTACGAAAAAATATTTTTTTCCAACTGGAAGGAGATTGAAATATTATTTATTGAGACTCTTTTTTGTTAGAGTCATTCCTTAAAATATCTATAGAATCTTTTTAACTTTGATCACATTGACCAAATTTAATGATATTGATGTATACATGCATGTAATTAGTTAAATTGGTATTCATACCGAAGAAAATTCCTGCTGCTGTTTTCTTGCAACATATCAGACTTACAATAAACAGCCGCATTAAGAAAAAATGAGCATTGAGTCTTGGGGCATTCCATAGCTTTAAGATTAAATTGTAAAATTAAGAGGTTCTCTATTGGCTTACACGTCTTCAAATCCAAAAATGTCGTCAGACAACAGACAATCAGGGATTGCGAAAGGTAAACCAAAAGTTCGTGTTGCGAACTGTCTGATTCTTTATATTTAATTATTATACTGTTTAAAGAAGAGCCCGAGGTTACTCATAGCATTACAGACGACCTTTTCTCATCGCCATGCCGTTGTGTCCAAATTTTATTTTCAAATAAAAGCAGCTTTTCATTGTAAATTGTTCTCTTCAAGTAATAAAAACTCTTTCATTGCTTTGGTGTTTTTGCAGATACTTAGGCCTGAAGTCATTCTGCTTAAAAAAGCAACTTAATTAAAGCCACAAATATTGGTAGCTAAGAAGTCAGAAATTGAATTCATTACTTTTAAAATTACATCAAAATACAAATTTTTGGAAAAAGTTTGAAACGTTAGTTTTCAAACGGTTTTAGTGTTTAATAAATTTCACTTTCCGTTCATGAATTTTTGATTTATAATTTTACCCAAAGGATATTTGAATACAGATTCGCACAATATATCACAATCATAGAAATGGCAAATATTCATGCCAAGCATCAATTCTATACGCACACATATCACGGCGTCGGTGAACGAACTTACTCTGATAAGTCTGGCGACTTACACTTTTTATTTTTTCTTTTCAATAATATATTTTTTGCTGGTTCCTGTTTGACACATTAAGCTGAGTAAAAATCGGTAAAAGAAAAGAAGTTCTTAGGTCTATTTTTATAAAGGAAAAAGCTGAAAATATTCCTAGTGAGCACATAATCACAATATAATATACGATTAATATTTTTAAATGTATGCCAGAGGCCCGATCGATCGAAAAATGCCAAACTAAGGAGTGAATCAATTCACGCAAGATTTGTACTTCGCGCTATTTCTGCGGCAAAGTGTCGTTGTTGAAAAAAGAAAAAAGTCAGCGTGACTGCTGACAGTTCAGGGCTATTGAAAAAGGACCGCTTCACGAAAAAACAACGCGCTTTCATTATTGAGTAATATTTTAAGAATACTGAATGTTTTGGAGCTACAGTTCGCAGTTTTCGTACAAATTATTGTTGGAATATTGATATATATAGTCTAACTATATCAACTTGGTAAGGATTAATTATAAAATTAAGAGCGACTGGTTCAGTTAGCGATCTGAGACACTCTGGCCATTCTTCAACAAGTCGTTCAACATAAGCCATCGAAGCAAGTCGTGAGAGCATTGTTGAGAGTCAATGAACATCAAATCGGCACCGTGGTCAGAAACACTCTACACCGTACTTTCACGAAAGATTCATGTTTACATAGTTCAATTGACTCAAGAACTGAAGCTTTCTGGCCACGAACAGCGAAAAGAGTTCGCTGCATAGATTGTAGAACAACCACAAATGGATGCTGATTTTTCGAACAAAATCATATCAGGCTCATTTTGAATTTGATGGCTTTGTAAATCGTCAAAATTGTCATATTTGTGGTTCGGAAAATCCACGACTGATTGTTGAAAAACAGATGTACCAAAAACGTGTCAAAGTTTAGTGCGGATTTTGGGCTGTAGGCATCATCGAACATGATAATCTCGTTTTTTGTGCCAAAGCTGCATGATATAGATGTGGACGCTCCTGGTTATCCTAGGAACTAACAAATTTAAAAGAAAAATAAATCCATTTGTTAACTAAATAAATATGATAGCTTAAAGCGGTTGGTGTCTCTTCTACAGTCAAACCTTCAAAAAGTTATATCGGGTGCTCCGTTTGAAAAAATTCTAGGATCATCAAAAACGAGGTGAAACCCAACAAAAAAAAATAATTAAATTTCCTGAAGGATACTTCTCAATCACTCAACGAAAAGCGCTGGGTTGCATACATAGTTGTTTTGCATTTGAGGTCGCTAGGGACCTATAACGTTTTAAACGATGCGGTATTTCAAAACGGTTCAACTGAATTGCTCGAGCATCCGTGACTTCTACAAATAAGATATGCAAAGTCGATTAAAATCGGTTAGGTTACGAAAACGTGAAATTTTTCATCGAAGGCTATTATGACCAACAAAATCCGTAGGGACCTTCTAAGTCCCTCTTTGCATTCAATTTATTCGTGTTTTTTTGGAGCTGTGTTAACCTAATTCATCCACACTTTATGGCTGTGGGTAAGGCAACTATGGAGAAAAATATTTTTAGGCGTTTCGACATGCATTGAGCTATGTTTTATGTATTCCTTGCAGCTACAGAAGTTTCATTCAAATCTCACCATGTTGCTGCATGTACATTGGCTATTATGGGTGCATTTCTGAGCCAGTAAAGGAGTTACATAATGACATATGTTTGGCTCTATATAAAGCAGCCAATAGTAAAAATCCTTTCTACGCCATCAACTTTGCTAATGGAAATACACGTGCAGCAAGGCAGATATAAAATAACACAACAGCTTCAGATGGCATATGGATAGTGATAATGGCTGATTTGGAAAGGGCGTATACACTACATGAATCGCTGGCTATTGCCTCCCTATCGCGGCCGAACTCGCATCATCCTAGACAATCCATCCAACCCTGCAAAATATGGTATGAAAGTGTGGTGGCTCTGCATTTCGCAATTATATTACACCATGACGATAGTTATATATTGCGGAAAGCAGTCTGGTGAAGAGCGTCAGGTGAATCAGGGACAATAAGTTGTCTTGATTTGTTGCAGCGGACTTAGAGAATATTATAACAATCACTAGGGCTTCCTTGGAGACCTAGTCGGTCATTGACGTTGTAAAATGTTGTAGGTAATCGGAGGGTTAAGGACTCTGGCACACATTTTATGAAATTGATATTTGATTTAAAGTTGTAACATTAAACAAAGTTTGAATTTTCTTATGGTTAAGTTCACATTTGAGATATTTAAGGCCTATTTGAAAACATCTCAGCGGATTTTTTATAATAAGTTGATTCAGCTGCGCTGTAATATGTGTGCATATAATGTGGGAAGTGTTTTTTTTTTATGTGCGTATGTAAATTTTTATTTTATTTTACTTATTCTTTCTGCCTTCTGCTGTATATCCTTATAATCAATTTAAAATTCAATGTTCCCTGCAGTTAAGTTTAAATTCAGTGTCCAAAAGTAACTACTTCCTTAACAGTCGAAAAAGTAAGAGTTTAGTTCTGATTCCAATGTAATGAGGCATTACTGGTCCAATCTTATCCATATGTTAGCTCAGTAGTTGAAGACAACAACTTGGAAGTCATCACATTTCGCAAAGCTGTACGCCAGTACGTAACGTGTAAAAGGGACTTCCGTTGGAACTAGTACTAAGTAGCTCTTTTTGGAACGTATTCAGAATTCATCTTATTCGTGTCCAATTGACTGCGGGGTAGTTGTAAAGGGTGTTTTTTTTAGAGGTACAGAGCTTCGAATTGAAATAAAACACAAGAAAATCGTTTTAATGTCCATCAATTTGGCTTTATTGGAAGGATAATTTTATGCCATTAATTTTTAAATATGATTTCGGGCATGTGGCCGCCACGGCTGGCTCGAATAAAGCCAATTCTACAGGTCCAATTTTGAATCACTTTTTCGAGCATATGGGGCCGTATGTCGGCAATAACGCCACGAATGTTGGCTTCCAAGTCCCCTAACGTTTCTGGTTTGTTGGCGTAGACGAGCGACTTCACATATCCCCAAAGAAAATAATCCAATGGTGTCAAATCACACGATCTTGGTGGCCAATTGACAGGTCCATTCCGCGAAATTATGCGCTCATCGAATGTTTCCTTCAATAAATCGATTGTGACGTGCGCTGTGTGGCATGTAGCGCCGTCTTGTTGGAACCACAACTCATCCACATTCATGCCATCCAATTCGGGAACAAAATAGTCGGTTATCATGGCTCTATACCGGTCTCCATTAACGGTAACTGACTCTCCAGCATTATTTCGGAAGAAGTATGGCCCAATGACTCCACCAGCCCATAGAGCACACCAAACAGTCAGTTTTTGTGGATGTAATGGCGTCTCAAGGGTCTCATGTGGATTCTCTTCACTCCAAATGCGGCAATTTTGCTTGTTGACGTAGCCATTCAACCAAAAATGAGCCTCATCACTGAACAAAATTTTGCGATGAAAATCAGCATCGAGATCAATCTCATTTTCGGCCCATACACCAAAATCATGACGCATTGCATGGTCTCGCGGCTTTAATTCTTGCACAAGCTGGATCTTGTAAGGTCGCAAGCCAAGATCTTTGCGCAAAATCTTCCATAAAGTTGATGGACAAAGCTCTAATTGCTGTGCACGGTGGCGAATCGATTCATTCGGGTCCCCTTCAACATTTTGCTCTACAGCGGCAATTGTTTCTTCGGTGCGCACTGTTCGACGTCTCTGCGGATGCGTATTATCACATAGAGTAAACGTAGTGCGAAAACGATCCATGGTTAACCGAATTAATTGCTCTGATGGACGATTATGTCGACCATAAAATGGACGGAGCTTGCGGTAAACTTCGCGAACTGAACCATTATTTTCGAAATAAATTTGTAGTGGCGCTTGTAGTCTTAGTAATAGGATTTTCAATTCTTATAATTTTATCTTTACGATAAAATAATTTTCTCTGTGTACTGTGTAAGCCGCTGCAAAACAATCGATTTGCTTCGAAAAATGATATTCGAATTAACAGATCTTGTTGTTCATTGGAATGATCATGTTATTTCGTTAATTTTTTCGCATCACGCCACGAATCTACCGAGCCTTGCTAAAAAGCTAGACGAAAATTTTCGTTCTTTTCCTATTTGATCATCGTGCAGAAAACACCTCATCATCTCTTAAAAATTCAGAAGTGTTGACCGTTTAAAATTGTGAAAATTTTTCTATAAACTAAATCTTAAATCGTTCATTAAAAGTTCATCAACCAAAATTTTTTGGATTCACAAAAATTGCAGTTTTTACTATTTCTGTCAGAGAAATCTTTCCAAAAATTGGAAAAGATCAAATTTTATACATTATTCTTGGTGCCAGCCCTCGAACGGGCTTAGCACCAAAATTATTGCAAATCTTGCATAGAGAGCAAATTCAATTACTCAGAAACTCATCAATTTTACCATCATGGAAATTCACCACAGAGATCATTACTCTGGATCACAAGAATTATTGTAAAATTAGTTCAACGCAACCACCAAAGCGGTAATATCGTCGTAGAGAAAAATAAAAACAAAACAAGTTTTTGATGAATTCGTGAGAAAAAGACAAAAAAAAAAAAAAGAATGTAATGGTTTAACAAAAATTACTTTTATTTTTAACATTTGCAAGAATTAGTAAATATAAAAAAAAGTGAAAAACGGAACGTAAATCATTGAATAAAATCATGTAAAATTTCGTGTTAGATTTAACAAAGAAAAAGTACAAAATAATATTGTGAAAACATGTAAAGTAACCTTTAAGTTAATTGCTTGGAAAGAAAAAAAAATAGATTCATAGTTTAATATTGCAAAATTTAATTGAAACCATCAAAAGTAATGTGTGCTTAATTATGTATGTACATATCTATATACATATATAATTATTTTGTTTTGTGCATGGAAGAAGTGGAGTGACAGTTATGTGAGTGACAATATGTACATACTTACCAAACTTGCATAAATATACCTACATTTTTTTTTCGTGGTGAATACCGAAAATTAAATACATATGTACATGCTGTACTCACTACCTTTTGAGCAGTTTTGCATTCTGTTTAATTTTCATGCTCAATGTGTCGATCTAATTTTGCCTAAGTTTCATTCAATTTTTTTCTTTTCATAAACCTTAATTAAAAAGTGTTAACTTTTCGATCGCGGTTAAATATATGTTCTATTTCAACTAAAAATTTGGTTTACGGGTATCGAACATGTTTGAGCCATGTTGCGCGTAGTTTTGTTGCTCAACATATTTATTATATACATTTCTAAAGTTGCATCGAGTAATCGCATTGTGTTGTTGCAAAAGAGCAAGTTATTGCAACATTTGAAAAAAAAAATGTTTCTAAAAGTTTAAATTCTCTCCCGCAGCTTAGAAACCCATAGAACAATGGGACACACACATTGAAAGATCTTTCAACGTGGGAGCGACGCACCGGTCAAAGTGAGTGATAAATTTTGGGTTTTTTTTTTATTCTTTAATTTCCTTATTCTTTAAAAATAGAACAAAGCGCTACCATCTTCCACTTAATTGATTTAAATTTGTTATGAAAGTTAAAATTATGTGAAGATATGTGGAAATAAATTAAATCAAGTATTTTTTTTTGTAAATTCAAGTCAAATATTATATTATTTGCAATTATTTATATAAGAAATCATTAAACTAAAAATTTAAAAAAAATTTATTTAATTTAATGAGTGAACGATGGTAATTCGGTAAATTGAAAAATCCGTGGTGAGAGCGAAATCAAGTTTTTGTGGGAAGAGAGGCGCGTAATAATAATAATAAGTCTATTTAATTTTGAACATATTTGCTACATATATTTTTTTTTGCAACTCCAAACTTGCATTGAGAGAAACAAAATTGAATTGAGACGGAATGCAGGTCGTTGAACTTTGCAAATCTCAATTTCATTTTGTGCCGTCAGTTAAAAGAGAAACACATAAGATTCTTCTTTAATAATTTTTCTTATGATTTTGCCAATGTATCTAAAAATATATCTTTTTAAACTTAATGTGTGGAACATTTGCTTATAGTTCTTAAATAAAATTAAGATTCTTAGAATTAAATTAAATCAAGTTAAATTAAGTTTACTTTATTTTTATATTGTTCTTCTCAATTTAAATTTAGTTGTAGATCATAAACATGCTCATGTATATACATATATGAACGCGTTAACACAATTACATCTATTTTTAAGATACCTTTTTGTATTCATGAATTCACATATTAATATATAAAATTTCAAAATGAAAGTTTAAGTTTCTGTTTTGATTTCGAGCTAAGGCATATGTAGTTTCAGTTGTGACATAAGTATTCTTGGGATCTTCAGAACATTTTTTTTCTTTCGATTGTCAATCTGTTGATCAAGGTTGGGAGGGTATAATGAGATGACAACACCATGTCTCATAGATGTAGGCTTAACAACCCTAACAATTTTCATTTATTTTTCCTCTGCTTTATTTCCGCCATCTACGGTTCTTTCTCGCACGCAAAACTTTTATTATTGTTTTTTTTTGTTGTTATTTAGTGTAGTGGTATCTAAACAGGCGATAGGACGCAAGACCCCATCCCCATTAGCCGACGAGCCAGAGCCGGATTTCCCTGCGTGCACCCGCAGCCTATCACTTGCCAAAATATAGACCCTATTATAGAACGTTGTATGCTACAGTTATATTAAATAATAATAATAACAGAAAATATATATAATAAGAAAATGGCGCCCAACGTGGGGCCCACACAATAATCTAATTTAATTTTTTTTAACCTTGAAGGAAGATGTTCCTTTGGATAGTGTGGACTCCCAATATCTTCAAACAAATCTTGGCTCAAAAATTTCAAAATATTTTTTTTGGTTTAATCTCAAGTGCACTGGAATTTCAGATAGCAAAGGCAGTATCTTGCATGCACTGAACCAGCACTAAAGGTTTAAATTGAAGAAAAATGATTTTTCCTCATAATATTTTATCTTTTTATGTGAACTGGAATTTAAATTTTCGTTTTTTTTTATTACTTTGGCTTTTAACCGTCACATAAGATGATTGTATTTAGTTCAATTCAAATATAATTTACATTCTAATACTTTCCTTATATACTTTACATTTTTTTTTGTGTATTGGAACTTTAAGCAGCTTCATGACAATTTCGCAGCATTTAACCGACACAATTAAAACTATTTTCTTTCTCTTATTCACTCTTTATGCTAAATCAGGAAATCTTGCAGGGATTGAATTCATCCTTATCTTGCCGATCAAGCAATCTTTAAAATAATCTTTTCTATTGTTGTTGAGTTTATTAGGTACAATATTATGTGTCACAACGAAATACATGCTCTTATGGTTAGAAATCAAATATTTATTTTTTTATCGGTTCGTCGCGAAGTTTTCGATAATTTCGATCACGTTTATATTGTTTTTATTTAAATCAAAGTTTAAAAGTTATTTTTATAGCTATTTCTTCTACTTACTGAAATCTGAATTTTTAAGATTATACAATGAAGTGAAATCAATTTTTTTTTCCAATACCCTGTAATTTAAAATATCAGATAATTTAGAAATTAATTGAAATTTATTGCTCTGCAATTGAGATTGTTTTTACAACTTTATAAATTTCGTATTTCAACACACTTGTTTTTTTTTAGTTTAGACTGAAAAGTTATTTTTTTGCTCATATCTGTGAAACTATTTTTGACCAATAATGTCTGTTCGTCACAGTAGTGAGGATTTAAATGCCTCAGTATCAAATGCGACGCATTGCAACATTTGTAACAATGCAATTAGCGTTAGTGCTCATCTGATCATAACTCAATGTGGTCATGCTTTTCACAAAGCCTGTATTAAAAGGCACGTCCAAACAAACAATTCTTGTCCTGTGTGTTTGACTCGCCTCATAACACAATCTATGACGAATACTCCAAGTAAATCGTCAGATCACAGCCATGTCACTAGATCACAAACTAAAAAACTGGCTAATGCAGAAAATACAAAAACACCCCCTAATGTACAATCTAAGTCTGCTGATGCAAGAGTCATTAATACTTTACCTTCATATCAAGGAGAAATATCTGCAGTGCAAACTAATCTTGCTGCTGCAGAAATTTTAAATGCTCAGCTTTCATCTCAAAGAGATGATCTTAATCAAGAAACGTCCAATGATTCCCAACCGATAGTGGAAGAGCAGAGAACTAACAATGTTGCTAACATTGTTACTGCTGCAGTTGGTGCACAACAGGCAGAAATGATGTCGTTTCTGACTCAGCACTTAACAAAAATTATTGAATCAAATATTGAAGCTAGTTTCAGAAGATGTAATTCACAAAATTTTTTACCTCAGACTAATCGTAACTATATTTCATCACAAAACAATGTTAATTTTCCGCGACTTGGAGAGCAAACAATGGAACAATTACTTGGTTTGCCAGCCATAAATTCAAACACAACTGGCCAAAACGTTGATAATGGCTCAGTTCCATCACAAAGGTCAAATAACTCTGTGAACAATCAAACTTCAGGTGATTTATTTTCTCGACCAGATAAGGTCAGTCATATAATTTACAACTGGAAGGTGAGATTTTCTGGTGGATCTGATGGTTTGTCTGTGCAAAATTTTATCTACAGAGTGGAAGCTCTAACTAATCAAAATCTTGGTGGTAATTTTGAGTTGCTATGCCGATACGCTAGTTGTCTTTTTGAGTCAAAAGCTAGTGATTGGTTCTGGCGGTTTCACAAGTCTGTACGTGAAATACGTTGGCCTGACTTATGTAACGCACTTATTCGTCAATATAAGGACTCCAGAACTGATATTGACTTAAGAGAATTAATTCGTGAGCGCAAACAAAGGTTCAATGAAACTTTTGATCATTTTTACGAGTCGATCGTTGAGCTAACGGATCGTCTTGAACAGCCTTTAAGTGAAAGTTCGTTGGTTGAAATTCTCCGTCGTAATTTGCTACCGGAAATTCAACACGAAATTTTAAACTTGTCAATCTATTCAGTTTCTCATCTTCGAGATATTTGCAGAAAACGAGAATTTTTCTTGCAGGACGTCTGCAGAAACAAACATTCAAATAAACCAAATTTGCCTAGAAAACATGTTTCTGAAATTAACGAAAATGTTAATTTTGACAAATATATGTATTCTGAAACAGTCGACAATGAAGACGATGAGATTTCAGCCATTTCGCTTATATGTTGGAATTGCAAAAAAACTGGTCATCGTTATCAGGATTGCCTTTCTGACCGTAATATTTTCTGCTATGGTTGCGGAATGTCAAACACTTACAAACCAAATTGCAAAAATTGTAGCGGTTCAAAAAACTTCCTGTCGAGTGCACAGAAAAGTGCACCCAAACCGATGCAGAAGACACAATCGACCAGTACAGAATAGAGTGTTCAGAATCACCGTCTCAATTCCATTCTAATAATAGTTCAAAATCTTTAAAAATTCAATGTCCAAATTCTAATCAAAATTTTAAATTGCCTTTGCGTATGCCTTTAAAATCATTTCATGTTAGACTAGCTGAATATAAAGAAGCTAGAAAACGCATTCTTTGCGATACTGTGCCTCAAATTTTACCTTCACGTTCTAGTAAACGTATGCAAAAATTTTGGCGTAAAGTAAAAGTTAACAGAAAGCACTTTTTGAGCACTATCTTTGATAAACAAAACGATCTACGGCCATATGCCGAAGTCAAAATTTTTGGAAAATCGATTGTTGGTTTGCTAGACACAGGTGCTTCAATAAGTTGCTTAGGAGCTCAAGCAGCTATTGATTTTCTTGATCTTAATTTACCTTTTAAAAAAATTACCTCATCTGTACGCACTGCTGATGGCAATTCTCAAAGAGTTTTGGGAGTTATCAAAACAGACGTAGTGTTTCGTGAAGAATCTAAACAAATTGAAATATTTATTATACCGAGCTTAGCGCAAAATCTGTATCTTGGAATTGACTTTTGGAAGTCATTTCAAATTTTACCCACAGGTCTTATATCTGAATTGAATTCAAACAGCAACGATTTTTGTTGTCAGCGATCTTTGTCACGTGAACAAGAAAAACAACTTTCTTATGTTGTTAAACTTTTTCCATCATTTGCTAAGGAAGGCTTGGGAAAAACAAATTTAGTATCCCATGTCATTGACGTTGGAGACTCAAAACCTGTAAAGCAACGCCATTTCCCAGTTTCTCCAGCAATTGAAAATCTTATTTACCAAGAAATAGACAGGATGTTAGAATTAGGAGTCATAGAGGAGTCTGAAAGCGCTTGGTCATCGCCGATAGTTCTAGTACGAAAGCCAGGTAAAATACGCTTATGTTTAGATAGCCGGAAAGTAAACGCTGTAACGGTAAAGGATGCATATCCTCTACCAAATATTGATGGCATTCTAAGCCGGTTGCCTAAGGCAGAGTTTATAACCAGCTTAGACTTAAAAGACGCATTTTGGCAAATTCCGTTAGATTCAGCTTCACGAGATAAAACAGCATTTACTGTTCCTGGTAAGCCATTGTATCACTACAAAGTCATGCCATTCGGTCTTTGCAACGCCCCGCAAACGATGTCTCGACTGATGGATAAAGTGGTACCAGCGCATCTTCGAACCGAAGTTTTTATTTATCTGGATGACTTATTAGTTGTTTCAAATAGCTTTGAAAAACACCTTAAAGTTCTTAAAGAAGTTGCGGAATGCATAAAGAAATCAGGTTTGACTATCAACGTTGAAAAAAGTAAGTTCTGTCTTGAGGAAGTTCGTTATTTGGGTCATATAGTGGGTAAAGGGACTATTCGTACAGATCCAGATAAAATTTCCGCAATAGTTGAATTTCCGACACCTAAGTCAGTAAGACAACTACGACGGTTTTTAGGAATGTCTGGTTGGTACCGGAAGTTCATCAGGAATTATGCCTCAGTTACTTCACCATTGACTGATTTGTTGAAAACCAACAGAAAATTTGCCTGGAATAATGAAGCACAGGATGCCTTTGAAGTTTTGAAGTCTTCTTTGAGCACTGCTCCTGTATTACATAGTCCAAATTTTGCAGAAAAGTTTTTTATACACTGTGATGCTAGCAATTACGGAGTAGGGAGTGTGCTGGTACAAGTAAATACGGAAGGCGAAGAGTGCCCAATTGCTTTTATGTCTAAGAAACTCAACCAAGCCCAACGTAATTACTCAGTGACCGAAAAAGAATGCTTAGCAGCAATGCTAAGTGTAAAGAAGTTTAGACCGTATGTGGAAGGTCAGGAGTTCACGATTATAACGGACCATGCCTCATTAAAGTGGCTCATGTCACAAACTGATCTAAGTTCACGGCTTGCTCGATGGGCTTTGAAGCTCCAAGGGTTCTCCTTCACCATTCAGCACAGGCGTGGTAGTCAAAACGTGGTCCCTGATGTTCTTTCACGGGTTAATACTGACGATCTTTCTGCCCTTGAAAACGATAGTGGAGTTTTCGTGAACCTTAGTTCATCACACTTTCATTCAGACAGTTACAAAGAACTGATTAAAAATGTTGAAGATAACGCTAATAATCTGCCTGACTTAAAAGTGATAGACAATTATTTGTACAGACGCACAGATCATGCCAGTGGCGAACAACTTCATGATGATCTTGCTTGGAAGTTATGGATTCCAAAAGAACTGATTCAAGATATTCTAAAGAAAGCTCATAATAGTTATCTTTCATCTCATGGTGGAATCAACAAGACGCTAGAAAGAATTCGCAGATACTATTTCTGGCCAGGTTTGGCAAACGACGTTAAAAACTTTGTTAACAACTGCGAAGTTTGTAAATCCACAAAGCATCCAAACTATATTATGCGACCTCCAATGGGTAAAACTTCTGAGACTTTACGGTTTTTCCAAAAACTTTATGTAGACTTCCTTGGTCCATATCCCAGGTCACGTTCAGGTCATATCGGAATTTTTATTATTTTAGATCATTTTTCTAAGTACCCATTCTTAAAACTTGTTAAGAAATTTTCAACAGACGTTGTTACAAAATACATGGAGGAGGAACTTTTCCATACTTTTGGAACTCCTGAGTTAATAGTTTCTGACAATGGTCCCCAATTTAGGTCCCACAAATTTAGAAGCCTGCTGCAAAATTATGGAATACGTCATGTCTTCACGGCAGTGCATTCACCTCAATCTAACGCTGCAGAACGTGTCAATCGCTCAGTTATTTCTGCGATAAAAGCATATGTGAAGTCTGATCAAACAAACTGGGATGAGTACCTCAGCAGCATTTCTTGTGCGCTACGATCGGCAACACACGCATCTATAGGTACGTCACCATATTTCATGGCTTTTGGTCAACACATGATAAATAATGGATCAGTGTACGCACTGCTTCGAAAATTAAATATGTTAGACGATAGAAGCGTAAATTTCAATAGAGAAGACACCCTAGAAATAGTTAGATCTAAAGGAGCTAGACTTATGGAAAACCAAAAGGAACGAAACGAGAGAACTTATAATCTTAGATCAAAACAGGTCCAATATGAAGAAGGTCAAGAAGTCTTTAGGAGAAACTTCAAGCAAAGTAATTTTGAGCAAGGATATAATGCAAAATTAGGTCCAACGTTTCTTAAGGCAAGAGTTAGGAAAAAAATTGGAAACTGTTACTACGAACTGGAAGATTTGCAGGGAAAGCTACTAGGTACATACCATAGTAAAGACATTAGGCAGTAAATGTGCATTCAAAGCTGACTACAAGCGGTATCAGCTTTTGATGTGTTTCGTTCACCCCAAAACCTGATTTTTCCAGGGGGGAAATGTAGTGGCGCTTGTAGTCTTAGTAATAGGATTTTCAATTCTTATAATTTTATCTTTACGATAAAATAATTTTCTCTGTGTACTGTGTAAGCCGCTGCAAAACAATCGATTTGCTTCGAAAAATGATATTCGAATTAACAGATCTTGTTGTTCATTGGAATGATCATGTTATTTCGTTAATTTTTTCGCATCACGCCACGAATCTACCGAGCCTTGCTAAAAAGCTAGACGAAAATTTTCGTTCTTTTCCTATTTGATCATCGTGCAGAAAACACCTCATCATCTCTTAAAAATTCAGAAGTGTTGACCGTTTAAAATTGTGAAAATTTTTCTATAAACTAAATCTTAAATCGTTCATTAAAAGTTCATCAACCAAAATTTTTTGGATTCACAAAAATTGCAGTTTTTACTATTTCTGTCAGAGAAATCTTTCCAAAAATTGGAAAAGATCAAATTTTATACATTATTCTTGGTGCCAGCCCTCGAACGGGCTTAGCACCAAAATTATTGCAAATCTTGCATAGAGAGCAAATTCAATTACTCAGAAACTCATCAATTTTACCATCATGGAAATTCACCACAGAGATCATTACTCTGGATCACAAGAATTATTGTAAAATTAGTTCAACGCAACCACCAAAGCGGTAATATCGTCGTAGAGAAAAATAAAAACAAAACAAGTTTTTGATGAATTCGTGAGAAAAAGACAAAAAAAAAAAAAAGAATGTAATGGTTTAACAAAAATTACTTTTATTTTTAACATTTGCAAGAATTAGTAAATATAAAAAAAAGTGAAAAACGGAACGTAAATCATTGAATAAAATCATGTAAAATTTCGTGTTAGATTTAACAAAGAAAAAGTACAAAATAATATTGTGAAAACATGTAAAGTAACCTTTAAGTTAATTGCTTGGAAAGAAAAAAAAATAGATTCATAGTTTAATATTGCAAAATTTAATTGAAACCATCAAAAGTAATGTGTGCTTAATTATGTATGTACATATCTATATACATATATAATTATTTTGTTTTGTGCATGGAAGAAGTGGAGTGACAGTTATGTGAGTGACAATATGTACATACTTACCAAACTTGCATAAATATACCTACATTTTTTTTTCGTGGTGAATACCGAAAATTAAATACATATGTACATGCTGTACTCACTACCTTTTGAGCAGTTTTGCATTCTGTTTAATTTTCATGCTCAATGTGTCGATCTAATTTTGCCTAAGTTTCATTCAATTTTTTTCTTTTCATAAACCTTAATTAAAAAGTGTTAACTTTTCGATCGCGGTTAAATATATGTTCTATTTCAACTAAAAATTTGGTTTACGGGTATCGAACATGTTTGAGCCATGTTGCGCGTAGTTTTGTTGCTCAACATATTTATTATATACATTTCTAAAGTTGCATCGAGTAATCGCATTGTGTTGTTGCAAAAGAGCAAGTTATTGCAACATTTGAAAAAAAAAATGTTTCTAAAAGTTTAAATTCTCTCCCGCAGCTTAGAAACCCATAGAACAATGGGACACACACATTGAAAGATCTTTCAACGTGGGAGCGACGCACCGGTCAAAGTGAGTGATAAATTTTGGGTTTTTTTTTTATTCTTTAATTTCCTTATTCTTTAAAAATAGAACAAAGCGCTACCATCTTCCACTTAATTGATTTAAATTTGTTATGAAAGTTAAAATTATGTGAAGATATGTGGAAATAAATTAAATCAAGTATTTTTTTTTTGTAAATTCAAGTCAAATATTATATTATTTGCAATTATTTATATAAGAAATCATTAAACTAAAAATTTAAAAAAAATTTATTTAATTTAATGAGTGAACGATGGTAATTCGGTAAATTGAAAAATCCGTGGTGAGAGCGAAATCAAGTTTTTGTGGGAAGAGAGGCGCGTAATAATAATAATAAGTCTATTTAATTTTGAACATATTTGCTACATATATTTTTTTTTGCAACTCCAAACTTGCATTGAGAGAAACAAAATTGAATTGAGACGGAATGCAGGTCGTTGAACTTTGCAAATCTCAATTTCATTTTGTGCCGTCAGTTAAAAGAGAAACACATAAGATTCTTCTTTAATAATTTTTCTTATGATTTTGCCAATGTATCTAAAAATATATCTTTTTAAACTTAATGTGTGGAACATTTGCTTATAGTTCTTAAATAAAATTAAGATTCTTAGAATTAAATTAAATCAAGTTAAATTAAGTTTACTTTATTTTTATATTGTTCTTCTCAATTTAAATTTAGTTGTAGATCATAAACATGCTCATGTATATACATATATGAACGCGTTAACACAATTACATCTATTTTTAAGATACCTTTTTGTATTCATGAATTCACATATTAATATATAAAATTTCAAAATGAAAGTTTAAGTTTCTGTTTTGATTTCGAGCTAAGGCATATGTAGTTTCAGTTGTGACATAAGTATTCTTGGGATCTTCAGAACATTTTTTTTCTTTCGATTGTCAATCTGTTGATCAAGGTTGGGAGGGTATAATGAGATGACAACACCATGTCTCATAGATGTAGGCTTAACAACCCTAACAATTTTCATTTATTTTTCCTCTGCTTTATTTCCGCCATCTACGGTTCTTTCTCGCACGCAAAACTTTTATTATTGTTTTTTTTTGTTGTTATTTAGTGTAGTGGTATCTAAACAGGCGATAGGACGCAAGACCCCATCCCCATTAGCCGACGAGCCAGAGCCGGATTTCCCTGCGTGCACCCGCAGCCTATCACTTGCCAAAATATAGACCCTATTATAGAACGTTGTATGCTACAAATTTGCACGATTTGCAAGCGTTGTTCTTTTGTCAACCTGTTCATGATGAAATGGCAAACCAAACTGAACATAAATGACATTAGAGTTGCCAGATTTGACCATAAAATGCCAGTTTTATCTCTATTCGAAAAACAAACCTCTAAAAAATACACCCTTTACATACGCAAATGTGCTGTGCGTCTGTGTCTTGCCCCTTTTCTCGCATGCAAAACTGAATTTTCTTTTCTGTCAACGTAAATTTGTGCTCTAAATTCATACGGAATACAAATCATTTCGAGCAGAATATGAAAATAAGTTATGTATGTTATGGGAGCACTAAACGCAGTTGATAAGAAATCATTTTTATTTGAGTTGTTTAAGTATCTCCTCTGGTAATGTTGGGCATTTTATTTCAATTAAGAAAAAATCTGAGACAAATTTTTTGTATTTATGAACAACGAACAAAGAACACACAGAAATTTATTTTATTTTTTATATTTATATTTAATATATTAATACCTGAGGTGCACTTAGAAAAATAATCGTATTTTCATCCTGTGAGTTTAACATTGAAATATTTAAAAAGTCATATTGTTATATTCTGACGGTTGTAATTCCGGAACCTGAGTGGAAAGACCTCGAGAGTTTTCATGCTTTAATTAAGCATAAAAATCACTCAATATTTTTGAAAATTACACACTCGAAACTTCTGCGGTTGAGCCAGAGAGGACACTGGAAGTCTTCGCGAAAGTACAGAATTAGAATCAAAGAGTACTTTTTGGAGGTCGTATGTACTTTTTTGAGATAAGATAAATCAAAAGCGCTCAGAAAAAATTCAACTTTCTTCCGACTGACTAAAAATTTCTTGAACTTCTTTCGTAATGTTTCAAAATTAAGAAACAACTTCAAAATCTTAATCGAGGAAAATAATCTCAAATGGAAAACATTTACAGGTTTTCGAGATGAGAAAGCTTCCTTCACAAGTTTGGTCAACTGATCGTCCCAGGAATGATACAGATTTTGCAGTGTTTCCCACGATTTTTCTCAAAATCTCAGACAAGTTACCATCTTCTAGTTTCATATTTTCCTTTAAGGCCCCAAAGGTTTTTTCTCTATTACTATACGTACAGTAAGTAAGTTAAAAGCCCCCCCAAAGAACGATGTCCGGAACGGTCAAATCAGGCGGTCTCCAGCACAGTCCAAACCACCAAACTGAGAGTTCAGTTTGTTTCGGGATCTGCACTGTATTATGTGTTGCGTTTAAGAGCAGCTGTTTGAGGAAAGATTTTCATGCACTCAGCGGACTTCTATTATATTCATTTTCTCACAGCAGAGTCATCTCTGCTCTGTGCGGATGATGTGATAGTACTATTGAAAAATTAAACTGCTGCTGTGTTTTATTCGCCAAATTGCTAGCTACGTACGAAAAAAACGATCGAGTCGTTAAGTTTCCTACTCGTTGTTAAATGAGTTCCCCTTTTGTTGTTTTTCCTACATTTTTGATTTAAAATTGTTTATTTTTGCCGTCTGACATTTTAGCAACTATAATTTTTCTCGTTAAGTACTCGATTTTGTTTTTGCTTTCCCATACAATTATAATTGCTAGCTAAAGATATCTAGCAGCGAATGGCGAATAAAACACGGCTTGCATTTCAGGTTGAAGGCTGCATTACAGGAAAATCAGCGACAACTTGCTGTGGCACAATTAAATGGAGCCTCAGGACTGTGCATCTGCGTCATCAGCGTACTTCACTAAAATCGCAAACTAAAACTTGCAACGAGCATTTCGACGAAGATTGTTCCCGAATAGTTAGCATTAATGAGAAATGGATTTTGAAATATGTATCCATTAATCATTATTTTACTGAGCTTACTTACACCACAAAAATATATCCGTTTATCATTTTGTATCTTCATTGATAAGGACTGTCGCAGAAAAAACTTGCGCTTTTTATATTTTGTATTATACTCTACCTGGTAATCTTATAGGTCTAAAAAGACACAATATATGTTCTATATAAAGTGACGTTTAATATGATGTATAACACTTGAAGATAGCACTTTTAACGACAAAGATATCTAAAAAGCAACAAAAAGTCCGCAAACTGATTTTGTCCACATACCTGTAAAATTCAGAAAAATATTCAGCTATAGCAAAAATAGTTGGTGCATCAGAAAGAAGTGTCTTTACGGTTATTTCTAATTATAAGAAGGGTCTACCTGATTCCCGAAATAACGTACAGACAGAAAACTAGAACTTTCGAACCCAAAGGTAGCGGCGAAGCTGAAGCGCCTTTTTAAGCAGAATCCCAACACCTCAGTGCGAGATATGGCGGCTAGAGCAGATACATCAAAATCTACTGTGCAAAAGATAAAGGAGACATACAGAGTTCAAAAAGTACCAGACAGTTCTGATGAAAAGCAGTTAATGGCTCCGATGCGAGCCCGTAAAATTGTATAAAAGGTACCTGACTAAATTTGATTGCTGTGTTATGGAAGACGAAACTTACGTTAAAGCAGATTTTAAGCAGCTACCTGGGCACGAATATTATGCATCACCAAAAAAGGGGCATGTGTCTAGTATATTTAAAGAAAAAAAAAAATTTCGAAATTTCCGAAGCAATATATGGTTTGGCAGGCCATATGCACCTGTGGCCTCAGAAGAAGATTTTTTGACACGCAAGGCACAATCAATTCCAAAGTTTATATAGAGAAGTGCCTTGAAAAACGTCTTCTGCCATTTATTCGTGCACATGAGGGTACCTTGATGTTCTGGCCAGATTTAGCAACCTCTCATTACTCTGAAGCTGCTACGATGGAATGGTATGCAAGTAAAAAGATCAATTTCGTACCAAAAATAGCAAATCCGCCCAACTGCCCAGAGCTTCGTCCAACTGAAAGATATTGGGCTCTAATGAAAAGAAATTTTCGAAGGAGTGGTAAGACTGCAAAAAATCCACAAGACTTCAGACTTAAGTGGAAAAAAATCTTACCATACTGTCGATGAAACGACTGGATAAAATTTAATGAAGGGCCTTTCGAAAAAAGTAAAAAATTTTTATAAAAAAAAAATTGTTACTTAGCTTTTAGTTATTTATATTCTGAACACTAGCCATTATTAATAAAAAACAAAAAAATTACTGAGTATTTTTTTATAAGTAAAAAACAAAGTTCAAGTTTTTTCTGGGACATTCCTTAATAAATTAAAGACAAATTGGCGTGTTGATTGTTAAATTAACTTTTATTTATTAATTTATCTTAAAATTTCCCCTCCTTTATTTATGCTTGAAGCATTAAATATTTTTTTTCCTCAATTAACTGCATCGAAATTTAATTTTATTTTCATAAATAAAACTCTTTTTAATATGAATGTCTACCAGCGTATGGTACATACCAATATTTTATGCTCCATTAATAAATCAAACTGGTACATTATTCAATTGTAAGGACAGTAAATTATGATATAATTGTTTAAATTAATTTGTATCCTGATTTAAGAAATAAAATTAAAATTCTATTTTTTGTAAATTTTATTTATTTTGAAATTCGTAAAATTTAACCTTCAATATGCTAAACTGATTGAAAATTTGATTTTTCACATTTAATTGTAATGAACTTTTATGCATTAGATTTTCATAAGAGTTCGTCGTTCTCATGTTCTTGAATCCTTCGGGAATGCTTAACTTTTTTACATCCTTATGTACAATGCACAAATTCTGGAACACTAGTACGAGCAACAGGGTGGTCCGGTTCATTATGAGGAAAAAAAATCGTATGTGAAGGCGGTCTATCTTGAACACCCACTCAGTAACAAAGTGTCGAACAAAGTTACGTTAGAGTAGTACTTAGAAGCAAAGATTATCTCATAACTTTCTTATTAATAGAGCTAGAGAAATAGGAAGATTAACTTGTATTTTCATTTCAGAATTTTCGCTTGTAAAAAATCCAACTTTTTTTTAATAAATTCCAGTTTTTTCCAAAATTCTGTAATCTAAACGGCCAGTGTGCGTGTTTGTGTGTGGTTGTATATGATATTTATGAACGCCTATGCTGTTCAACCGATCGCCGATAGATTAAGTTTATATGATGTGTGGAAGGTCCTTAGCATAGTTTGGTTTGAAAAATGAGCAATACCACGTTCTCGATATAAAAAAAATTCGAATTCTTGAAACCTGATCAACTATTTCACGGAGATATATGAGATTTGGTACATACAGGGATCGACGACCCCAAGGTGAATCAGAATAAGTAATATCATTTTTAGTCGCACTGTTTTCGAGATCATTGGCCTTTTCTACATTTTCGAAAAATGTCACCCTTGCCCTTGGTCAGTATCTTTGGCACCACAGCAGCAAATAAAGGCCTGTTTTCAGTTATATTTTTGCATAATATTTTTGAATCAGATGTGATTAATAGGTAAACTACAATGGTTCTTTCAAAACAATTGTTAAACTTCAAATGTTTTATAAAATTTATGTAGCTGAATCTATCAATTGCAGCGTAATACAAAGAAAGCGCAGTAAGCGAAAAATTTTTATTGAAATTTGCGTGCGTAACTTAAATTTTTATTTTCAACTTGAATCAAAGGGGACTATATCCTCTCTCATATGGAAAAGCAGCCCAAGCTTTTGTTTTTGATTTTTTATTTGAATATTTACAGGGATTTTTTTTTGCAATTCAAATTTTGATTTTATTTTGAGCTTAGTTGATTTTTTTTTTAAGTTTTCCTTATTCGGTTTCCTTCAGAAGTGATATATTTTATTAATACTCCCTCGATCCAATGCGGCATGATAAAATCCTTAAGCTAGCCGGTGCGGTCCATTTTGTATACCATATCTTAGAGATCTGTAACAAAAATTACTATTTGGATATTATTATTTGTGTCTTCATTGTAAAGTTTCGCCCATCGTGGAAGCACTAGAACAAAATATACGAAATCGAAGATCTTTTGTAAAGACTGAAAGCGTTTGAAATTTTGTTCATATAAATCAATTTGGCAATGCAGTCATGGAAAGAGCGTAACATTTCAATTGTAACGCAATAAAAGAAGTAACACACTGCAGACGAAAGATTTTTAATAAAATTCGCATGTGGGTATTTCCACAGAAAGGTCCACCGTGATCGAAAAATCAAAAGTTATTAAAAAAATATTACTATCTGATTTTATCTTAGAAAAACATTCAAACTTCATAAATTTAAACAATTAACACCTGATTTCATTCACTTACTTCAAAATTGCACAAATGCACTTTATCTTTGTTGTAATTTTGAATAGCGTTTTGTCTTAAATATTTAAGAGGAATGATATGACAGTCATTCCGCAAAATCTCTCTCTAAGCCCACAGTGAGCTAAAAGAAATGCAAAGACATCAAACCAATCCTTATTAACTGTAAATTTTTAAATTGCTTTAGTTCATGTGCCAATGTCCCGTGCGCGATCAAAAAACATCATTTGTTCTCATTTCGTGATTAATAACGGCAGCAAGTGTGTCAAAATTTTTGTTTAAACAGAATTTCATACATACTATAAAATCAAAGCAAGAAACAACAAGTGCAAGAAAATAAAATTTTTACAGCTGCTTGAAGTTGGTCCCGTGGGCAATTGTAAGTGTAAAACTTTTGTTATTTAGGCAGTTACAAAACGGTTAGAGCTCTTTATAACTGCTAGAACACAACATAATCGCTTAATTTTTTGGCAAAATTGTGAAAAGATGCTGTACATGATATAATTTTCTTTTCAATAGTAGGCGATGCCACGCCCTCAACAAAAAATATATTTCCACGGTTAATTTAACAGATTTTATTTAAATTTAGTTTGAAGATTGATTGAACCATAAAAAAATTTATAAGAGACTCTTTATGTACGCGTGACATTGCACTAACTGGGAAAAACGCAGCCACAACTGAGTCGCTACACCAACTGTGATCGAATTTGGTATGGGGATAAACTGATTTCTGAGAAGAGAAATTTGCTTTTAGTTTACAGGCGAAAAACGGTTTAAGAGGAAAAAGAAAAGTTTAATATTCTTGTAAGAAATATATTCAAATAAATTTGAATTAAATTAATTAAAATTGATCTCACCGATTTAATTCGACAACGATTAATGCTAAATTTGGTTTTTAATTACATACTACATACATTTTAAACACAAAAAATATATCAAAAATTGCCCACGTGAACTATAATGAAAAAATATGTCACGTTCGCAATGTCCCGTTCACATCATCATCATTATACTTTATAAGAAAAAAGTATGTAAGATTTTTCAATCAAACGAAATCTAATAAAAAGCGATAATATTCCATAACATTCTAAAATTAGTCACATTAAAAAATGTTGGCAGGTTTCGCTGAATTCTGCTTTTCGAAAATATAGATGGTTATGAAAAACGCTTCTATTTTTTGTCCCGCGCAAATCACTTTTTTGTTGCCTTTACCTTGGAACCGGTATTACGTATGGTACTCGTATTAACTTTACTACCTACTTAAGTGCTACCAAACAGCAATTCTTTAAATTAACAGAAAAAAAGTGTTTTACTTTGACTTTTATTCCACTGCGATTTTGGGGGGCTTTTATTTCTCTTCTTTACGTTGCAATTAAAACACTGATCATGTTTAATTCTTTAATGTATGACACTGTTTCGGGCGAATGGTCATTTCAATGGTATATTATTTTTTTTTTAGTTTTTATTATAATCACAATTCATGCAGTATGAACTATTGGTCAAATGAAGAACGCCGAAAATAAGATTTTAGTGGATACAAGAAAAGAGATTAATTTTTCTCAGTGTTCCAAACCGTTAATTTGTCTTTAAGACATGTTCTTCTCAGTAAAGCCTTATTTTTTGGATTTCAAGCATTGCCACATAATTTAAGAACATGAGATTTCTCTTCGACGATCTCTAATCTGAATATTTTTTCACTTTTTCTTACTATTTGTGTTAATAGTTATCTCTTAAACGCTAGGTTAAACAAATTTTTGATTTTGGCACAATATTTTCGAAATACTTCTTAGGTTATCTATTTTTTATAGAACTTTTAATGCATGATCTATGAATTTTTTATATCATATGAACTTTTAATGTTGTATTATGTATTTGCATTAGTGTTTCGGGATTTTTCAAATTATTTATACTCGCATTGGTTAAAAAAAAAAAATTGAATGAACTTTTCCGCGAAAATTCTTCCTTTTAGTGAAAATTGATTTTTTTTTTCTGATTCGTAATATTTCTGCAAAGATTGTCAAAATGACATGACTCCTTACTTAGGTCTTCGCAATGTCATCATAAAGTGGAATTTTATTATATGTTGACTTCGTACTAAGGAATATGAAAAGCTTTTACTATAATCTTTGACTACATTATTCTTCAGAATATTAAGAAAAATATTTTAGAATTTTGTAAAACAAAGAATTTAAGTGCTAAAAGAGACGCATTATCATGCGTTCCTGTTAGTTGAGCTGTCTGCCGATTTCACAAAAGAGGTGTTGGTTTTCGATTTCAAAATTTTATCGGCTGATTCTAACCATTTTTATAGCTCTTTTTAGGAGTTTGTACTGCAGCAGATAGTGACCGACAGACTATTTTTACACGTATTTTTTGCAAATCACAATCGATTTGAGAAGCTTATCTTTCTTATCTTTTTAAAAATTAAATGAAGAGTTCCGCTAAACATTTCTAGAAAAAAAAAACCGGTTTTTAAAAGAAAATTGATCAAATTTTCAGAAAAAAGGTCATATCTCCAAAACTGTAGCTAAAATTTCAACGATTTGCTTAACATCATTTCAATTTCTTATTACATCTTTATTTTAACAAAAGCTATCAGCAATTTCCGAAGGCTTTATCTCCGAAACAAGATCCGAGTGAAACTTTTTTTTATTGCTTTTAAACCCATTTTACCCATAAAAAAAAATTGGACATTGGAAACTAAAGTAAACCTGATACCCAACGTATTAGTCCAAATGCCTCATTCAAAGTAATTCAAGCTATAAATAATTTGTGACTCTCTGGCTGAAGTTGTTTTAAAGATTGATCATTGAAGATTGAATTTAGGACACGTTTTACTATGGTATCTATTTTTTTCTTCGACGGGGTTGGGTTTGCTGGGCTATTCATTTATTTCATTTAATACATTAAGATCATCAGAGATTTTTCGAATATCATGCCAATGCTAACAGACATGTGCAACTAAGATTTTATCCCGAAACACTTAACTACATTAACTTTATATTAAATGCTGAATCCAATTTCATAAGATTTTTCATAGAATTTTTAATAACTATTTATGCTATTTTTTAAATTTTTGCATTATATTTCAGCTAATACTTAACAAGTTTCAATGTTTACTTTTAATCTGTTATATAACGTCTATTGAATCAATTAGACTCGGCATTTCGTTTGATACAAAACACGGACAAATTATTGAAATCAATTGAAAATAGGTTAATAAAAAATCAATATATAAACACGAGCTTCGAGGGGACAAAAGAGCATAAACGGTAACACTATTCCAATGTCCATCTACCGTCGCACAAACTTTTGCCTTCTGCTGCTGATTTTCCAATAATTGAAAATGCAAATAAACAAAATGGCAACGCAAACATTTCAGGTGTCGAATTTAATTTACGCGTTGCCATTGCTAACGATTTGTTGAGCGCCAGTGCCGCCAGCTGCCATCGATATCGCTTGTTTACTGTGTATTTGGATGTATTTTAATTAGAGACCGTGCAGTGGTCTGGTCGTCATTGGTGAGGCGGAGGCGGCGGCGACTCTGTCAATAATAAGAGACCCCATTGAAAGTTTCGTTTTACTTAAATTTAATTTCATTTGGCCTAAATGCTCCTCTCCTTTCGTTTAATTTTTTTGTTGTTGTTGTTTTTGTTAAAATATTTGATTCAATTTTAATTAGCGCCAAGTTAACACTTCTTGTTGATTTTGGAATTGTGCCCACACAGGATTGGGCTAGAGCTGGAACTTTTTGTTGACTTTGTGTAGAGCTGTAAATAAAAGTTAATAAAAAATAAATATTTACAAGGAAATTACTAAATGGTTCAGAAAATTAAATTTAGCGTTTAAAAGTATAAGATTTTAAACTGATGCATATGTACATAGTCAAGACAAAGAGGCTAGTTCACACGAATGTTGCAATCCTGCCAATAAAAGGATAAATTTCACTTCGATAGAATTTATGATCGAATCTCGCTTAAGATTAGCATACAGTTCGAATAAAAAAAATGTTAAAAATAATTTTGTAGTTGAATCTTATGTGGTGACTTTAGCTACACTCTGTTCCAATTTCAACATCAAATTTTAATATAAATCCACAACTGGAACTTCGAGTTACTAATGTGAGCATATGAAGTTTACAAACAGAAAACAAAAAATAATCTAGGATACGGCTTTTGGAAAGTTATCAGTCGATATTCTGTTTACATAGCTTTTACACACAACCGTTCTGCAATCTACCCAACATTTTTTGTAGTGCCTAGTACAGACAATATGCATCGATTTACAATAATTTAGTGCTAATGGTGCTATAAATACCAAAAAAATAGCGTTTTAAGTGTTTGTGTTGTATGGGAGGTGGCACGCCCTATTGTTGTTGGCTTAGTTAATGAACGTTCACCTACCAAACTATTCATTTTTTCACAAATAAACGCCAATATATAACTTTTTTAGCATAGGAGTTGTTACGCCTCTGTACAATTTTTTCCGATAGCACTAGCATATGAGATGTATGATTTCCTTACAGTTTTTATTTTCTAAACAATATTTGTTTATTTTAAAGAATTGTTGAACAAAGTTGTTTCCTTTTATTGTTGGCCATATAAATTAAAAATATTTAGCATCAATGAAAGGTTCGAAATATGAGTTTACAACTCGCTTAGTATTCGCAATGTCCTTTATTTTAGACACACAGTTTTTGCTAGTCGATCTGTGAGTCTTGAAAAGCTTCCATTACTGGACTATATTTTTTTTCAGCTTAAAATTATGGATTGTTTGAGCCTCGGATTGCATAATTTTTGCAAAATAGAAATCCCATTACTTTTTTAGTGGCATGAAGCAGTACCTGTGTTGTTGCGAAATGAAATCTCGTGTATGTCTGTTCAGTAATGTCAAACTACACGGCAGCAATAAGATTTCCTGCGAATACGATTATTTCAACAGTATCCTAAGCAGATAGGCAACCCCACAACATTAAGCATTTCTATGCTGCCTTTAAGGTAGAAACAGCGAGCGGTGTACCAGCTCAATGCCAAACGAGAACCACACCATATGAGAATCTCGGTCTTATCATGGACACAGAAATGGTGTTACAAAAATCTTGTGAATTGAGATCATTTTGCTGCATCTCATTATTCATGTTTAGTATTAGAACAATAGGAATTTTACGTGCCCCGTGGCCATCCTAACCACTCTAAGCTTCTTGCGAACAATGAATACTGAGTGGAGCGTTCCTTCCTACCTTCACTTATTGAAACCGAATCTTTGGCTAGTTTTAATGAAGTGATTTTTGATATTTTGACAATTAATAAATTTATTAACTCTTTCGAAGATTTTTTTGGACATTCTGGTTTCTTCTTTGAACAAACTCTAGCAAAATTAAATATATTTCACGACCATTTTGCGGGCCGGCGCCTCATCGGCTCTTCTAGGTACGGTAATGATCACTATAAAGCTAATAATAATTCTGCATTCATCAGTAGGCAAATGTTTAAATATTTATATTTTTTTTCAATTCTAACGATTGCAGATAAAAAAATGTGTTGATTTTATAATGGCAGCATTGAAATGCTTGGGGTTGTCTATCTGCTTAGGATACTGTTGAAGTAATCGTAGAAAAAGTTTAGGGCTGTGCCACGCCCCTGCAAGAGTCTTTGAAAACTTTAAACCAATCCCAATATTAATTTTGTTCTCATATGCACCTAACCCCTAAGTTGCAGCAAAATCGCTGCATATATATATATACATTCAGACTTTATTGGTGCATATACATATATATATAGATATACAAATATATAGACACACAATTTTAGCTCGTTTAAGTATATTAGATAAGAACCACTACCTAAGATTAAAGATTCCCGCACTTCAAATAAATATGTATTTGGTAACATTCCTTTGCACATACCGTGCAAAAACTCGATATAAATCTTTGGTATCCCCAGAAATCAAGTAAATATACAAAATATAAAACCATGAAGGGAAAATTTCAATTTTTTTTTATCTGAACATGTTGCATGAGAGAACAAAAAATAAAACAACAAAATGAGACCTTTTTGCTAAGCAAACCATAACAGAAAGTAGCTAATTGATGTCGTTGTTAAAAATCAACATTGCAACAAAGAAAGTTGCTCTTTGTAGAGCTACAATAACAAAAGCAACGAAAACGTCAGCAACATCATCATCATCATCATCATCCTCGTCAACAAAAACATTGTGTTGTTTTAGCCTTTACTTATCTAAGCAAACGAACAACAAGTTCTTACGGTAGTTAAAATGTTAACCCTTTCGTAAAAGTAACCAAATACTAAGGGATACCATACCATTGCTCTAATGCCAAAATCTACAGATTGAAAGCCACTACCACCGCATTGATGTCTTTAACCTTAAGAATTCCAAAAAGTTGTATTGTTTTGTCAACACATTTTAGTAGTTCAACGTTTGTCAACCCAGACGTACACTAATTGCTAGAGTATCCTTTTCTATGGTGGTTTCTACAAAGGGGATACTTGGAATTTATTACAAATTTTTTTCCGAAAATTTATGTTGTATTTGTACGACTGAAAATTTATTTAGTTTTTGATCTTATAGATTTCAGCCGATTACTGTGAAGTCAACTTACACTCTAAGTATTCGGGTTGAATTAAATATTGAAAAAGGCTTCGAATTAAATTTTTAACGGTTTTCTATATATACTAAATATATGTAGACATTTGATCCCTTGCTTCTCATATGTCATGCTGCAAAGTTAATGGTAGTGCTAATTTAAAGGACTCCATTGGCAAATTCCTTAAAATTCAACCTCGTATTAGTGCTAGTATCTTAATACAAATGCGGCCACACGTACTTTTTCGAATAGTATAGCTACCTTTTTGTGGGTAAATTATGCACAAAACCTACGCAAGCACATACATAAGTGCCAAAGCACACCCAGCAGTTAAATTTTGAAAGAGTCTTAAGAACTAACTAGTTCCACAACAGTCCAAAAGGGATCTGTGAAGTTTTCGCTCCGGTGTTTAATGAAATAATTTTTCGAACAAATTAATTAATAATAGACATCAGCTACTTTAGTTACTAGTCTTCTTAGCTATTCAGCTTGAAGCATTAAATCAATTAAAAAGTTTTTTAAAAAAATAAATTGTGAAAATGAAACATGAATTACATTGGTAGAGTAACTAAGTTAACGTTTTGTTAAGAGTATTTAAGTCAGTCATACCACATATTTCTACTTTAAACTGAAAATTGTTTGTTGTCTCTTTTTTTACTTTATACGACATTTTGAATGCCATTTAGGACTAGTGCAACAATAGCACTGAACTTTACTATTATAATGTCCTGGGAAGAGAAAGTAACCTCGTTTGCCTTACCTTTACACCACGCCAGAGCCAACAATTATCTCTTCTTAGGGCATTGACATTAAAAAGTCGCCAGTTCTTGGTATGGTATAAAATAGGTTTGCTGTGAAGCTTATGCTCTAACTCTTCTTGGGCTGGTTCGCTTAACTGTGCAGGATATCTACAAACAAGTTTGAGATGAACATATGCACATACTTTCCAAGAAAAATAACTCAACTTGTTGTCTGAGGCTTTTATGCAAATTGATTTGTCATGTTTTCCTAGCGATTTGTTAAGTTTGCTTTGGAATTTATATGCAAACATGTTCCCACATCTAAGGAAAAAGTGAAGTGGTGTGTGCGGTGCAAGTTGATTTCTCAAACCAGAATTTGCTTAATTAAGTAGCTATTGGAGTGCCCACAATGGTACTTTTCAAAAGTGGTGACTAAGTTATGGCTTTACAATTTTAATTAAGTCTTTTGGCCTTTTGTTGAATGAATGGAATCGTAAATATGTTTGTCCCACGAAACAATCTATACCAATAAAGACTTCTCTTTATTTTAATTTATTTACATGTACGATTGCATCATCATACGATGGAACTTTAGCTTGGAAAAGCATAAGTATAACAACAATTTTGATATGTAGTAACAGGTGATTCATTCAGAGGTACTTTTTTCAGTAGTGATTTTAAAATAGATCACGCAAGGATTCGTGCCATATTGTCATATTGTTTGACATTTAATCATGAAAAGACTGAGCATTGCACAGCGTCTGCAAATTATTCAGCTGTATTACGGAAACCGGCGTTCTACGAGGAATGTTTTTCGTACGCTTAGAATAACTTTTACTTTTTTGATAGAACGCTATCAAGTAGACCACATTCAATCCGTAGTGAAGAAAATATAGCGTCTGTAACCTTAAGTGTACGGGAAGACCATGTTGAATCAATTCAGCGCCGTTCTTAACAGCTCGGTTTGTCATAAGCAACAACTTGGCGTATTTTACGTACAGATTTTGGTTTAAAAGCACACAAAATTCAACTCGTGCGCGGATTGAAGGCGGACGACCTTTTGAAATGTCTTAGTTTTAGCCTTTATCTATATATTTATTCCTCGAAGTTAAGGCTTAGTTGACGCGATCTACAGCAGCTACAGCAATGCTATATCAAATTGAAGTGCTCATCGAGCAGAGTTGCGGAAAATTGTTGGATCGAGAATCCGTTGACCAGAAGCTGAGATATAAGAGTGGAAAGATTTCCTTTTTTTTTTCAACTCTTTCAAGCATTGCACTGATTAACTGCAAAAGCCTTGCCATAGCGAAGAGAAAAAAATTTACATACCTATTACTCTCTCTATCTCTCTAATTGTTATTGTTTTCCAATTAAGCGTTGTTGTTACTAAAATATGAAAAGCAACAATAGCAATGATTAGTGTGTGTGTGCGTAATGTAAGTGGAGCTTGATATTTGATGAGAAAGAGCAAGGGAAAAACAACTTCGTGTTACATATGATATTGTTGAATGGAAACTATTATTTTGGATTCATATTTTTGGAAGATGTGGTGCATTTTTTTTAAGAGATGTTTCGGCTTTTTTATTATTAAAACTACGGGGGGCGTTCAAGTATTACGTAACGCAATTTGGGGGTCTTGTGCGAGGTTACGTTACGAGGCAGTGCGTCGAACGACGCGTTACGTAACATTGTTTTTGAACAATGTTTACGTAACATCACTTCTTTAGTGAGAATGATTTGAAATTAGGTGTGTATAATAAACGCTTTCTTTGTATATTTATTGAATAACAAAAATGAAAATGTTTTATTACGGGATTCTAGATTAGCTACAGCAATAAATAATACCATAAAATTATCATTATCGTGGAATGATTTCTTATTTTTATCAATTTTTCCAAAGAATGGGTAACTACCAAAGCCCTGCGATAGCGAAGAGGAAAACACTCGCTGTTAGATAAATATGGCCACTTCGGTGATACATAACGTCTGGGGGGTTACAGAAAACGTTACAGCGTGTTACATAGGGAGGGGGGTCAAAAATCTTCAAAAAATGCAATACGTAATTCTTGAGAGCCCCCTAAATCATTGAAATCGAGCATACATGGGTAATTGTAAGAAACTCTCGCTTTTTGCATGCGTGATATTACTTTAAAGCTTAAACTAAATTTGGCCTTACCCTTGAAACCAATCTTCTCATATCTACTCTTGAACATTCCACCCAATTTTTAAAAAATTCTAACTACATGTTTTAAGAACCCTCGGGTGGATGTTTATGGGTACAATGCCTTTAGCGTGGCATGTCCCAAGTGACAGAATTCAAGGAAAATTCAAAATAAAATTTTCAGAAGGAATACCTTATACAAATATAAGGCTGAATATAAAACTACAAATTTATAAAACAAAAACAAGATTAAAATTGTCCCATGGACTTATGTAAAAATTGATTTTTTCAATATAATGGCTCACACAATTTGTAAGACCGTGTTCGAAGGAGGAAGCTATGTGAAATATTTATCTTAATTCGGTAAAAATTATTTATTTTTGTTAAACGCATATTCTAATCATTTAGAACCGAGAAAAATAAAGGGACAAATTAGTCAGCCTCTGCCGTGATATGTGACGGGCTTAGAATCAGTACGTCATCTTTTTCGAAATTGAGTTAAACTAACGTGTCAACTAAACGCGGATCTGTTTTTTTTGCAAAAAATATTTATTAAAAAAATAAAAAAAATCATAACTAAATTTCTTATTTCCAATGAAATCGCGATGCATTTATTAATATTTTTGTGTTTCTAGAAAATCGCCACCGGGACCGGGAAGGCCAGTAAGGGTTCGTCAAAAGCCAATCCTAAAACTCAGATCTGGTTAGTGTGTATACACCTGATTTTCGGGGGTTATCACTAGTACTCTTGAAAAGCTTGAAGAAGTTCCACTGTTTTCAACCAAAGTTTTGTTTAGTGATGAGCCCCATTTCTGGGTTAATGGCTACGGTAATAAGCAAAATTGCTGTAATTGGGCAAAAGTGTAACCCAAAGAGGTTTAAGAGCTGTCATTACTTCAAGACTTAACAACGGTTTAGTGCGATTTATGGGCTAGTGAGATCATCGGTCCATATTTCTCGGAAAATGAGAACGTCCGGAACGTAACTGTGTATAACGCTTGTTATTCCGTCATGATAACGGACTATATGCTGCATGAAATTGAAGCTCTTGATTTAGACGACATTTGGTTCCACCAAGGCGGCGCTACTTGAGACACTGCCGATATGAAATCATGACTTTATTTCGAGAAAAGTTCGGTGAATTGTTAATTTCACACTTTGAACCAGTGAATTGACCCTGAAGGATTAGGGAACGTTGTGTCGCAGGGTATTTTTACTTTATAAATTTAAATAGATTCATTATAGTATACCCTAAACGTAGTGACATTTTTTGCAGAAATGTAACGTTTCGCAAATCTTTCAGATATTTTTTTACATCAAATCGTACAAAGTGTCAGTACGTTTCAAAAATCTTGCATTTTCATTTCAGAAAGCTTTCTACAATGTGTCAATATCCGTCATTTGATTGAATATGTAAAGCTTCTGACACGTTACAGAAATCTTGCAAGATTAAGGCGAAAAACCAAACTTTTTTCTGCGTCTTTTGTGCTTTTATTTTATTACATTATCGGAAACTAAATTATTGATTCATTTAATGATGATCATCATTTGCGTTGACAATTAATGCGCAGTTATTCGTTGTGACGTTTCATAAGTTAAAATTGACAATAAACTATACTTAACTTAGCATCAAATAGAGAATCATTGAATAATATATAGATTTCTTTAGAAAAATACAGTAATTTTCAAATCTGGAACCTTTCAGAAATAGTTCAGAATGATTGCATTTGAAACATTACATTTCAAATACATAAAAAAAATTTCTGTAATGTTGCTTATGCAATATTTCAAACAGAACATTTCTGGTACGTTACGCGCTGTTTCTGAAACGTTAGATGCCGAGTGGTGGAAAAGTAGTCTCACATGATCCCACCAAACCTCAGCAAGGATAACGTCCCCTTACGACACAATCGATTTTGTTGAAACGTGGCTTTGCAATGATTTTTTGATGCTGAATTTTTAAAACTCAATATCTATCGATTTTATCGTAAGGACAGAGAAGCTGAACGCACTGTCCTCAACCGTGGTGGTGATATTTTGATTGCAGTTAAAAACAGTTCTTGTAAATACATCAATTTGAAAGCTGCAGAATAGTGACGCTCTGTTTGATAAACTATGTGTTGATATAAATCATCCTAAGCAAGTAGTTTATGTCTGGACCTCATATATTCCATCAAATATGCTGCACATGTTCATTAGCTTGTAAGTTTATAATAAGCTTTTGATAATGTCGCTTATCAACTCTATGTTTTAGGTGGTTTCAATCTATGCAAAATTGTATGGCACTTTCTTACCAATATGGGGACCCCTTCTAATATTAATCAATCTCGCATAACAAACTTTAATATTATTTATCATTGAATTTGTCTCTATTTTTTGTAAGGACTTTAACTGAGGATCGACAGTTAAAATCTCGTATTCTTGAAACTTTAGAAATGCCGCTTGTTGTAATCGTTTCATTTTTAACATTTTCATTGAAAATGTATACAATTGCAGTTTACCACTGAATCAATGTTATTGATTCCATCAAACTTCATTATATTTTTTCTTAATATCATCTTTATCCACCATTCGCTTACTACTTATATTTTATGGTTTCATATGTTGAATTGCCAATAAGCAATAAAAGAAAGTTGCAAAACCCTCCGATGGACGATAAAGCAACGCCTGACGTTTCATTTTAGGATACTTAAACGGCAAAAGTTCTTTAGTTTTTCTTTCTGCTTTTTGGTCGTATTTATGACTTGCATTTATGACACCGCGGTTTTGAGATGATTGGCCGCTTTCGAAGGCAAAAGAAAAATAAACTTTGTGGAAATTATGTTAATTTACGGTGAATTGTTAACATATTTTTGTAAGTGTTCAGTTTAGCATTAATATGAAATTGAAAGAATGCATAAAATATGTCAATAATTTTGTTAAAAATAGCCATTTCGATATTCTTGCGCCAAATTTTTACGAGCGACCGATAAAACTAAATTGTGCAAGTTTGAAGTATGAAGATTGTGCATGATTTGGAAGAGAACACTATTTGTTATCCTTTATCTAAGCGATTCATTTCAGAACGGTCAGTTTCAAAAAAACAGAGCAAAGGCCCCATCTATATACATACATATACAGTAGGTATCAATCGAAAGTGTCTCAAATTTTGGTATCTTTTTATTACTTATCTGTCATTGGTATGCTGCATCAATTGTGTTCATGTATTTCTTTTTTGAAACGATTCACTTATATTTTTTTTTGATTGAAAACATTTTCAATCACTCTCTTAATAAGGAGTTAAGTCAAAAATTGCTAACTGTACCGGGAATTTTCCAACATTAAAATTTTTGTATGGAAATTTGCTGTTAAGGTCTCGTAATAAATCTAAAACTTTTAACACAAAGCTTATAAAAAAAAATATATATAAAATTATATTTTGTCACCTTCAAACGGTAAATATGTAATAACGTAGGAATTGAAAAATTTCTGAAAAAGCCAGGAATTGGAGAAGATTTGAGCCATGTACTTAAACTTTTTTTAACGAACACTGGCTAAGGTGTTATCTTCGTCAAGGCCGATACTCACATATCCTACACTGCATTGAGAGTACCTTTTAGATAAATGTTAAAATATCGTTGTTGAGGTTGAACAAGGCGAAAAAAATGTAAAGTGTAAAAGGGGTTGAAAAATGTTGAAACAGAAAAAGACTTGAAAAGTCGAAAAAAAGGATTATGTTGAAAGAAGTTGGAAGAGGTTGAAAAAGTCAAAAAAAGAAAATGTTGAAAATGTCGAAAAATACCTACATATGGGGTGTATTGCAGAAAGTTAAAAATATATGGAAAATGTCGAAAAAAAAGGGAAAAATAATGAAAAAGTCGAAATATGCCACACCCACTTCTCCAAATCTGCCTATTTTTCGTTCAATGAATTATATTCGTGATCGACACCCGCACACCGAATTTTAGCACAATAGCTTGTTTGTATGTGTAGTTTGCGGTGCATGCCATAGTCTTACAATTTAGGGCGATAACACACCCACTAGTGCAAAGAAGTCCGATTTTGATTCAGAAATTGCTTTTCATTAAAACATCTTTACAACAAATTTAAGTACCTGCGATTGCTCATATATTTTAATAGATATCCCAGTTAAGATATTTTATTTGTATATTAGGTTCCACGCCCATTGGCGCTAGTTCACCCACTTTTGATTAAATGCACCTTATAGCAGGCAAACCACCAAAATTAAATTCTATACCAATTGCTGCAATAGTTCACTTAAAACAGCGCTAAAACTTTATGTCTTTATGGGAAATGCCACGCCCACTAATGCAATCTCGTCAAATTCAATCGAATTTAAAAGCTTGTAGTTACCAGCTACTCTACTCAAAATTTTACAAAAATTTCTCTCATATCACTTTATCTATGTGACTGTACCACGCCTCTGTAGGAGCTCTTGAAAACTAGCCCAATCCTAATTTTGTTCACATGAGAACCAAATCACCAAGTTTCATCAAAATCGCAGAAACTTTTTTCGAAATAGGTTTGCCGCCCCTACCGAAAATTTTTTCGTGTTTTTTACAAAATTTTATTTACCTCGCTAAAAGAAAGGTCCTCCCTTTTCACATTCAAAAACTCTAACAAAATAAAATATATTTCACTAAAACTGTGATTTCCACCTACACATTTACAATATCGATTTAGTTTCATTCACTTAAAAAAAATAAAGGTCCACATTTTTTGCTTTCAAAAACCTTAGCAAATTGAGATATATTTCACGACCATTTTGCCACCTCCTAAACCTATGCGCCCAGGACCCCCTCCCTAGGTACGCTACTGGACACATATACATAATGTGTAGGCGGTAGGTGTGTCCGCATAACGATTGCGCCCATTTTAAATCCCGAGAAGCTTGTTTGAGGTTGTGACCTGTGTGCCAAAATGTATTTATTTAGCTTGCTTGATTTTCTCGTAAACGTGATTTCAACAGAGCTAAATTTACTCAGGAGGTGACGCTGATCAAGAATGTATACACTTTACTATACCTACCACGCCCCCTTCTTTGCGTTAACAAATGAAACGACAAAGTGAATATACCCTCTGTGTGGAGTGTAAATGGAAATGCGAAGGCTTTCTCACACAAAAATTTAAGTTGTTCCGATTTTATGAATTCATTTTTAATATTGGTGACTAAAAAAAATAAGATCAACTTTTTCCCAAAAAAAAAAGCTTATCTTTTATCATTTGAGGGAAACATTTTTTTTTTTGTTTTTGAGAAGCCCGGGAGTTGCTTATTTTCAACTTGGCAACTGACAACCAGATTTGTGGAAGAACAACTTAAGGATTTTGCACCACAACAATGCACCATCGCCAAAATTCAACGAATGTCATTGTCCAAGCTCGTAGTCACCCGATATGATACCGAAGCTGGAGAAAATGAAGAAAATTAAGAATTTTCAAAAGCAAATTTTTATATGAAATGCGAAAATCGGGAAACTTCGTGCACAGTTGCCAGTTGCAAAATGTTGGCTCAATTACAGTGTGATTTTTCGTTTTGATTAGTTTAAATTTTATTTTAAAAAACTGTGGCGATTTTCAGAGAAACGTTCCTCACTTCAAACCCATTTTTTACCACGTGTTTTGAGTAAAGACTGGCACCATCGCAAAGATCAGATCAAAATCTATCGATGTTCTTATATTTATTCCCTGCGATTACGAGCCAGTTGAACACGATGCGTACTAGGTGGCTCAATAACAGTGGACACACTCATATACTATATCCAATACAACCGAAACAAAATGAAGAACTCGATATAAAGAAGAAACATCGGTGCTTTGGGCGAAGGTGTTGATTATTGGACTTCTCTTTATCGAAATAAATGAATTAATTGGATAATGCTGATAAGTCAACGTCAATTGAAACTTTGGGAACCAACATAACTCGTGCTATTTTGGAAATATGGCCTCAACTGATTCCAAATTGAACTAATCGAATGTGATTTATTTAGAGCTACTCGTGGTGCACATCTGTTGGAAATTATTTTTAAAAGATAAACAATTTGTGTTTGAGATGCCACTATACTTTTCTTAAAGGTTTTGGTCCGCTACACACGAAATCCACAATTTTTGTACCAGCAAATAAAACACAAATTAAGGAAGAGAATATATAGTAATTTACCAAAGGTTTCCATTATAAAAATCTTGTAACTTTTCTCCCCGTGGAGCAAAATGTAAAAAGTCAGAGATTAAAAAATATTTCGTCTTAATGGTTAAGAAGCTACATACATAATAGTTTTGAGCCAAAGACACTTATTTTACTCGCCCATTTCAATTTTGTTTCTCGCATACAATGAGCACTTTTCCTTGTAAAGTTAGTTAGTCATCCTTTCTAAGTCAAACAAGATATTTTCTATTGTGCAATGCGAAATTTAATCTATTTATGGCCAAACAGTGAAGTGGTTTTTCCGGTCTTTATTTTCATTCACTTAATTTTCGGTTAAATTTTTGGTGGCCACTCGTCACAACACCAAAGAGCGTGCATTAACAAAAGCCAAAGGGAAAGCCATTAAGGCCAAAATGAATGACTTTTTCATTGCTAAGAGGTTTTTCCTTAATTTGTGGTGCTTTTATTGTTGTAACTTTAGGCCAAACAAGATGAAGTTGTAAAATGATGTGACTTTTATTTTTACTACTACAGGTCACAGGCAAAAAAAAAAAATAAAAGGTCTTAAAATACAGGACGTTGATTTTTGACCACCGAAGTTAATGCCTCAACAGCGCACTTTCGAAAGTCGCTGATAAAAATATATTGTTGAGTTTTTTATTTCTTTGACAGCAGGAATGAAATCTGATTAAATTTTTTCAAGTCTTAAATGGTTTTCTATCTCTCTCTATTCTAGTTTCGGAGATATGACGGCCGATGAAGTAGCCTTTTTTCTTATGAGCGTTGCAAACTTGCAAAATTGAGATATATTCCAACTTTAACACTATACTGTAAACAAATTTAAGCGAAACGTAAAAATTTCTGGCTACAACAGTGCCGGGTTTGTTTGAATAATTCCCAATTAAAAATTAAGTTGCGCCTACAAGATTATTGCTCTCTCTCTCTCTCTCTCTCTTCTATCCACAGTCTATTTGAAAATTAAATTTTCCACAAAATTATCAAAATACACAGCGTACAGATGTTATGTTGTCAAATACTCACTTTAAAATACAACAGAATATTTTAATAAATTATATACCTAACAGACCCAAACAATTTGCGCCGCAAAAACTGAAATAAATTGCAGACACTGTGGAAGGGTTTGCACACCGGCTACTGTTCAATTGAAGCTGCTGCTGCTGCTGTTGCTCAACTTCTTTTGTGGTTTTGGGTTATTAATTAATTCAAGCTACATTAAACAGCGCCAATTGGCAAGGATGTGGCTCTTGTTGGCTGCTGGCAGCTGCCCTTTCCAAGCAGTCATGCATAGCACAATTAAAAATTGTGAAAATGAATTGGTTTGCCGGTAGTAAGTAGCTCAAGTAATGCCCATTTACATTACAACTTACAATTAGTTAATAAACAAAATAATGATTCAATATGCGATCTTAAGAAGCCGCAAAGAGAGAACATAACTCTCTGATTTGAATGCTTTATAATTTATAAATTAATAACACTTAATGAAATATGAAATTCATTAATCGAATTGCTATTTAAACATTAGAAATCACGTAAAACTCACAAGTTTTTGTTTGTGTACAAGCAGCATTTCAATATGCATTTCATGCAAACGATGTTTTACATGAAAGCCTCATGAATAGGAGCAATATGCATATCCTTGAAACAACTTTACACAATTCAAAGGAATCAGACCGCTTCAAGCAGCAATCCAAGTGTTGCAATTGAAAATCACTTTGATATCGTAACAAAGCTGCATATTAAGTGTGCGTTAACACAAATCGAATTCGATGTATTTGCCACTGACAAGAGGCATGAGCCGGCATGTGGCGATGTTTGTACGAATAATGTGAAGTGCCAGATTTTAACGCATTTTACACAAGTGTACCAATACAGTCTAATGGCGTTTACAATATAAAAGTATGTCTTTTTTAGTGCGTACCGGATGCTTCACTCATACAACCTAAGCCTAAGCATCGTAAAGTGATTATATGATCATAAGAAATAAGGTTGGGCGAATAAAAAATATTATCGAAATATTGATGATCGATATTTCCAAAAAGTAGAGAAATAAAAATCGGATATATCGATAATCGGTTTTCGATATTTTTGCTGAAAAAATTAAAATGCAACCTCTACTATACTCATTTAGCATTTAATTTCTGTAAATAGAATCGTAAGTTTCAACTTTGTTTGCTACGTGGGATTGCATCAACGAAATTAATTAATTATGCACTAAATGCGAGCAATATACTTACGTCCATATATAAAATTTCAAGCTTTTGGCTGCCATGGGTGCCAGCTACATATTTTTAAGTGAGTTTTTTGTATGTCCTGTTATTCATTTCCGCCCTCATTTTGCTAGGTGCTTAGCACAGACCGTTTAGGTCCAATTGCAAAATTTCAAATTTGAAACTGTCATAGTTGCCAAGGTATATCGTTTTGCGTGTGTGTTTTTTTTTATAGGAGTTGCTTCACCTATTTGATGTTTAACTCCCGAACCTCTACTCCATATGATACTTCTGGCCTCTGCTGAAGACGCACTGATGTAAATGTTCATGGAACGAATAAAATAATTTTTTTTTCAAGCGGTTTGGTCTTAAAATCGAAGATATCTAAATTTTGAACATCACTTTGTAGTTAAAACTTTTTTAACCGATCATAGACGGGCGCGAGTGCCCCAAAATTGCTAATTTTCGGTCTTTTTTTCATATTATCGATACTGGCAGATATCTGTACGATACATCTGGCTCATATTTTTATTTTGGATGCCCACATACACACCCTTTCGACAGATCATATGAAAGTCAAATTTGCACTCTTTATCTGAGTAGAATTAATTTAAAATTGGCCTGTGTTTTATGAATAAAGTGCATTTTTGGAGCACTCGCGCTCCCGCTATGATCGCTTTAAAAATATCGTAACTACACTGTGATGTTCAAAATGATATCTTCAATTTTAAGACCCTGAAGATTGAAAACAAAAATTATACCCACCCTCACGTACATGCTGCTAAAATGGCTATCTCAAAATTTCAGTTATGAGACGCAATATCTATGGAGCCAAGACTTTAGGAAAAATATGAAATTTTTCCAAGGACTTGTGCTTAGGTTCCAAATTCGCAAAATTAGTAGAAAATTCTTTTTAAATTTTTTAGAGCCACTAATACTTATTCATTTAAATTCACGTACACATCGCTTTCGTATATCATCTGTTTAAGATTGCTATTTAGTTTTTGCTTTAGGTGAGCTTCATTGTGTTAAAATTGTTTAACAACGCGTCCGAAAGCCAAATGATTTTCGTATGTTGAAGTTAAATTTCACAATGAATTGAAAAAGGACCCGCAAGCCACTTCCTGTAAAACATCAACACAAAGAGCTTAGTTCACAAGAAAACCTCAAACACTTCTGTAGGATATATTTACACGTGCACTTAAATATCCTTGAGCATAAATAGTGTAATCCCAAGGGGGGGGAAACGAAGAAGAAAAATGCTAAGGCAACATTTGGAACAACGTAATGAAAATCCATTTTTGGATTATTACACAAATACAAACGTATGTACATTGCACACATGCAATCCTTTGATAAGTATAGTAATACATATGAATGTATTTGGTACAATAAGAGTGTATCAAAAAACTTCTTAAATTATTGAATTTGTTCAGCAAAATAACGCACAAATTTGGTTGTTATAACCTTTAAATTATGATACTTAATGCAGTGTGAAAAGCATCTTTAAAGCCTAAAATACTTGATCTTCCTACAGTATATCCAATAATAAATTAGAATTTTCATGGAATTTAGCTTCTTCACAAATTCTCCACAACCACTCAGAAATTCAAAGTTTTACATAATTCATACAAAAAAAAAAGTAACATTTTCTTTCCTACTGAATGAATAGCATTAATTGCCTAGGACAACGACATTTTCCAAAAGAGTAGTATAAATCTGGTGGATGCAAAATATATAGAATCACGTCACGGCAATATAAGAACCAAAGACATTAGATTATGGTAAAATTGGGTTCATTTATTTTATTAATTAACTCTCGAATATATATACTCATCTGAATTTAATGAAAAATAAATCTAAAGTTTATTTTAAATAACTTTTTTATGAAAATGTGTTATAACAAGAAATGTGTGACGTTCATAAGAGCAAAAAAAGGAGGAATGGTCCCCATTTTGTGACACAGTGTGATGGGTGTGGGTGTTCGAAAAAGTTTAAAGTCGCCTTACGTTAAACATATATGAACGACTATCAATGATAATAATATGATTATTATTTCCCATTTATCTATACTAGTATTGCCTGAGATCGAAATTCGACCGTAACACTAAGTTTTAATTTTGGAAGAATTTTTCCGACCTATTCCATTCTATAGAGCATATGGCGTATCCCAAAGAAATGCATTTCGAGATAATTTATGTTTTGTTTCTGTCTATTTGTTGAAATACCTCTAAAATTGTGGTAGAGAAATTTTCCCTGGTTGATTTTTTATACGTTTGAACTAAGATACTGGCATTTTGTGTAGCTCATTAGATGTGTAATCTCTTAAGCTATCCGATGGCATGAGAACCCAAAATATGCATTATTTAGATATGCGTAGTGCGCTACTTAGGGAAGTATTAATAAAAAAACGTTTTTGACTTTGATCTTATTTAGTTTCACTTACTACCGCACTTTATCGCACCTCACCTCATCTCACTTCACCTCAACTCACCTCACGTCAGGTCACGTCACGTCACGTCACCTCACCTCACCGCACCTTAGTCATGAACGCGATCAAGATGCTTTCATTTCATTGGTAAAAGCGTTTTGTACGGGAGAATCATGCGAGTATGTTTTCCTAATTTTACCTGCCTTAACGGCACATATTACTTATTTTTTTTTTTGTGCACACATACCTTTCAAATGATATAAGTTTCGTTCCCCCCTCTTTATAAAAAATACTAAAAAGTGTACAAAAAGTTTCGCTGTTCACGTATTAATACTCGTATATAAATGTACCACTTTTATAAAATGTATCCGAAAACGTTCTGTACAACAAAAATTTTATAACAAATGGTGAGTGTATTGTTATTTCTTCACTTGGGCGCTCTGACCATTTTTTGGTTTCACAACAAAAATGTGACCAAATTGCAATAGCAATGTTTTCAGGTAATTTTACGGGTTATGATACAGCGCTTAGTTTACTTTCCGAAACATAAACAGGGTGTTTTTTTTAGAGGTTTGTTTTTTGAATAGAGATAAAACTGGCATTTTATGGTCAAATCTGGCAACTCTAATGTTATTTATGTTCAGTTTAGTTTGCCATTTCATCATGAACAGGTTGACAAAAGAACAACGCTTGGAAATCGTGCAAATTTATTTCGAAAATAATGGTTCAGTTCGCGAAGTTTACCGCAAGCTCCGTCCATTTTATGGTCGACATAATCGTCCATCAGAGCAATTAATTCGGTTAACCATGGATCGTTTTCGCACTACGTTTACTCTATGTGATAATACGCATCCGCAGAGACGTCGAACAGTGCGCACCGAAGAAACAATTGCCGCTGTAGAGCAAAATGTTGAAGAGGACCCGAATGAATCGATTCCCCACCGTGCACAGCAATTGGAGCTTTGTCCATCAACTTTATGGAAGATTTTGCGCAAAGATCTTGGCTTGCGACCTTACAAGATCCAGCTTGTGCAAGAATTAAAGCCGCGAGACCATGCAATGTGTCGTGATTTTGGTGTATGGGCCGAAAATGAGATTGATCTCGATGCTGATTTTCATCGCAAAATTTTGTTCAGTGATGAGGCTCATTTTTGGTTGAATGGCTACGTCAACAAGCAAAATTGCCGCATTTGGAGTGAAGAGAATCCACATGAGACCCTTGAGACGCCATTACATCCACAAAAACTGACTGTTTGGTGTGCTCTATGGGCTGGTGGAGTCATTGGGCCATACTTCTTCCGAAATAATGCTGGAGAGTCAGTTACCGTTAATGGAGACCGGTATAGAGCCATGATAACCGACTATTTTGTTCCCGAATTGGATGGCATGAATGTGGATGAGTTGTGGTTCCAACAAGTCGGCGCTACATGCCACACAGCGCACGTCACAATCGATTTATTGAAGGAAACATTCGATGAGCGCATAATTTCGCGGAATGGACCTGTCAATTGGCCACCAAGATCGTGTGATTTGACACCATTGGATTATTTTCTTTGGGGATATGTGAAGTCGCTCGTCTACGCCAACAAACCAGAAACGTTAGGTGACTTGGAAGCCAACATTCGTGGCGTTATTGCCGACATACGGCCCCATATGCTCGAAAAAGTGGTTCAAAATTGGACCTGTAGAATTGGCTTTATTCGAGCCAGCCGCGGCGGCCACATGCCCGAAATCATATTTAAACATTAATGGCATAAAATTATCCTTTCAATAAAGCCAAATTGATGGACATTAAAACGATTTTCTTGTGTTTTATTTCAATTCGAAGCTCTATACCTCTAAAAAAACACCCTTTATTTAGGCAAATGATTTTCGGGAGAAGAGTATCATTAATGATTTCATTTCGAGCCAAAATATGTAATTGAAACAAAATCTTTTTAAACCATTCTAATGTACATACACCTCTAACTGTTAAAATAAAGGTAATCGCAAACAAAGGATAAGTAGAAAAATCCTTTACTTAAGAAATGGAAGTAGAAATTTTGGATGAGTGCCAAAAAGAAGAAGAAATGATGCAGCAAACAGCAGCTGCTTTCTTGCATCTTTGCTCAAAACCAATCTCACTTGAAAATGTGTAAAATCGTTTATTTCGAAGGTTATACAAGAAGAAGAAATATAAATTTTCAACAAACGAAATATTTTCCCAGCTACTCGTATAAATACAAAATCCACTGAAAGAACGCTAATGTAATTTGTTGAAACAAAATTCATACATCTACACATGTATGAGAGAGAAAAATTACAAAGTTCAAAGTTTAACCACGCTTAATTCAATATGGCAGCTTGCAATTAGAGTAAATAGAAAAAACTTAAATGAAAGTAAAAGATTCATCCCAATCGAATAATATTTACTATCTCTCACAGCGCACAGTAGATCGTGAAGTGGTCAAAAATCAAAAACCTTTTTGTCTCGAAACTCAACTAAGTAAATGGGTATTGTTGTAAAGAAAATACTTCAAAGAAAGTAAATCCAAAATATTAGTACAAAAGAACCTGTTCGACAGTTTTTTATTGTTGTAGTTTTGTATTGTTTTTGAGCGTCTAGGAAAAAATATTATTGGTAACACATTTTTAAAAAAATCAAACAGTTTTATTTATGGCTTTCATAAAAATTATCAAGGAAAAAACAATTTTCATTATTTGAAAGAAAAAAATTAAATTGCATTTTTCACAGGGGTTTGGAAATGGTCAAAAATATAAAAAAAATATCTTATTGAAGCAGTCAAACAAAAATTCCCACAAAGTCCCGCATTGACGTTAACAAATATCGTAAGAACGTTTTATTGTCTTGCAGTATCTGTTAAAAAATTCACCGAATTGTTCCGATTCTTTGTGAAATCTCATTTTGAAAACTTTTCTTCGAGAAGAAAAATTATAAGCAAATGAGTTTAATGAGAAGGGCCCTTATTAAAAATACTGTATTAATAGTGAAATAATGAAGAAGAGACATAAAAAATATGTATACTATCATTTTAAAATTTAATATAATAAATAAATCGCAGTAAAAAAAAAGATAATGTGTCACTTAATAAACTTATCAATTTTCAAAAAAAAAAAATGCATGTTAAAAATTAATATGGGCCCTCTAAGGTGTAGCCCTATTCCAACCATTTTCTATACACATCTACTACTCTATTTTTCTAGTGTTGTGACCGATCGTTCAACTTTTGTATGCACCTCCCATGCAAAAGCATGTAAAAAATTAATATAAGCCTAGGGGGTGTACCCCTATTGACTGCCCGATTTCAACTATTTTTGAAATTTTTCTTAAGTAGCTTAAATTTAACAAGCGTACCAAATTTCATTATCATAAGAGCACTCCTTTTATTTCCGTCATACTTTTGTATAGACTCAGTCTACTTTGCATCGTGCTGTACCTTTGAATAAAACTTTTGGTTAATTTTTGAACAAAATCTACCATATCAGTTTATATTTTTGTTCAGGAAAAACGCGTAATAAATATAAAATCAAAAGTGATCTGCATTTATTACATGATTTATTTGTATTACAACAAAATAAATACACTTGGTCATATGATTCCGAATCAGATCTCAGAATCCCCAACAAAATGGTTTCGATCGAGCGTTTTTTATTTTATTTTCGAAACTTACATACATCATTCGGCGGAAATAGTAAATGGAATGATACTTTGGGTACTTTTATTTTGTGAGGACAAAAAGCTGTACCACACTCTATCGAATCTGAATACACAGATTTGATTTTTTCGATACACTGCCGTGCATGTGCGCGAGTGAGGCTTCATATTTTTAAGTCTACTGAAACCCTTTGGTTTAAACAATTTAAATAATATTTTCTTTTAGATCGACATTCCGTTTATGTAAGCTCCATCCAAAAACAATTTTTTTTTGTACAGTGTGAACGTAACTTTTCACACATTTTGATTTTCTCTATTTGGAAGTTGCGCCACACAATTTCAACCTTTAAAAAATAGGATCAATCCTTAAATCCTGTTGAGAATGTTTCGCAACAATTTATTTGAAGGGATTAGCTTTAAATTTTATTGGCTTTGCTTGTTGTTTCTTTTTTCCTAAGCTCAGTTGGTAGGAAAATGTGCGTAACATCTAGTGGCATAATAAATTGGTTAAGCAAAGAGTTAAACAGAAATAATATAAAGTCATGATTAGAAATACTCTAAGTCTGAAATAGTGAATGATTTAAAATCAGGGTCACGAATGTACATCTGCATTGATGTAAACCAGTTTAAAGAATTATGCACAGAGTAAATTAATAAAATATGTAGGCAGCACATAATTTAGGTTTTATTTCCGCCCAGTACCTTTTATCTTTGACGGCGGGCGGAATGTTGAAGCGATGCAAAAACTTAAGCCATATCGAATAAAAAAAAAGAATATGGGGTTCACAATCACTCTGAGTTCACAAGTTGTTATATTTTGAAATGCCGTCCTAATTAGTTGGCTATACGGATGCAATCTCAGTGGCGGAAACGCGTGTGTTATATATATAATCATTTCGATGATCAAATCTACTATAATCGTTCCCTAGAATTATCGTTGAAATATTCTAAGTCAATTTTCGTAAAAATTGCCTCATGGCTAATATAAATAACTATAAGATTTTGCTGTTACTTCTCTTTAGCTGAGCACTAAGACCAATCCTTTTAACAGCAATTATTTCGATTCACAGTTGCAACAATACTTTCAAAGCAATTGACCATACAATTTGCAGCAACTCTTTATGTACATGCAAATTGACCAATTTACGTAACTAATTAACGCCTGACGCCATTGCATAACCACAGTGATAAAACGCTTTAATGCCACGACACCAAATGACGTTACAAAATGGTATCACGAGCCTGAAGTTTGCCATAACACTTAAGTTTTTCGTGCGGGTTTTTTATTCCTCTATCAGCTATCTGCGTTTTTTTACCACAAAAATTCAAAAAGAAAAAAAAAAACTTTGAAAAACGCAACGCATTTAAAATTTTCGTCACGTCATACTAAACTAAAGTCTGTGGTTACAAAAACGAATAAAACGTTCACAGAAAATTGCACAAAAAAAAACCCAAATGACCAAAAGTTGCAGCTACAAATTTTTTACAGCCAAAAAAAATGAGAAAGGATTATAAAAATGAAACATTTTTTCTGAAAAGTTGAAAAAGAATTTCACTATACACATACATACAAAGAATGCGCATACTAATTGCGCAAAGGATACCGCAGGGTAAAAATAATTTTTCCCACTATTTTTTTTAACAAAGCCCATTGTGTTTTTTCGTTATTTTTTTTGAGGTGCCACCAAAAATCGTAAGTTTGATTTTTTTTTTGCAAAATACGGCGAAACAATTGAAGGGAAAAATGAAAACAAAATTTCCAACAACAAAAATTCAGCAAAAAAGACCAAAATGTGAAGAGTCCGCAAGACTCGAATTGCTGTTGGTGGGTTTGGCATATAGTGTAGAACTAAAATGTCGGAGATTCAAATATGGCATGTAGTAAAAACATGGTATTAAGTAAAATGAAGCTAGTAGACTATATAGATAAAAAGCAATTTGCTGTTTTCACCGCCAGAATTGGTGAGATATTTCAAATGAACTGTGCTGTGATGGTGTAAAGTCCTTCAATTGTAACATTTATTTTCAAAGCATACAAGTAACTGAAATGCATTGACAAGAAGCGAGGTCAAGCTAGGATTTTTAATGTTATCATTATGAGAAAAGGATACAAGCTACGACCATACCACCTAAATAATTGAGGCAGTCTAATATTGGCAATAGGCGGAGAACCCGCTGTAGAAAAGTCGAGTGTATAAGATTTAAGAATAAGACACAGGATACAGGAAAGATAGTAATGCATTTTGATGAAACTAACTAACCAGGGTTGCCTTGCGAAAGTTCTATCCGATGAACGAAACAACCCGACGGGACTCGGTAAGGCAACAATAGATTATTTTATTTAGGCTCAACAAGGTCTATCATTTGCCACATATTTGAAGCTGGCATTTCAAACCATTCCCATGTTTGGGACGGAATTTAACCATGCAACACAATATATTTAATTAAGGCTTTTCGCGCTCTATCATTCGACATAATTTTCAAGCTACAATCTTACATACTTTTTATAAAATTAAAATCGGCAAAAAATCGGGTTTTTTCAGCCATCGGGACGGGCTTTGGCAAGGCAACTCTGTTTGGATAGTTTCATCAAAAATCTTACTATCTTTACCGTACATTTTATGCTGTAGTCATATACACTCGACATTTCTACATCGGGCCCTTACGCTATAAGGGCTTACGCTCTTTATTTAAATAGAACACTCGGTTAAAATTGGGTATTCCAACTAAGCTTAAGAAAGCTTAGAGCGGACCTGAGAACTACTCAGTCATGGATTTTTGGATATTGCAGCCTCTTTGCGAAGTATGATATTATCCATATATTTTACCCGCCCTGAATGACGGAGTTTTCAATTATAATTTGCTGATTATTTCAGTACTGTTCACTAGGTTGTGATTTCCCAAAAGCTTCATTTTAGTGCGTGTAAGGGCATCACAATTAATAAAGATATCTTAGAATGTCTTGTAGTTTTCAAAATAAATTTTTGTAGCAGTTTAATTTGATAGTATTCCTACAACTAATCTTATGCTTTGGGAATTTGATGCAAGCAAGGCTCGCTACTTTCCATAGTTTTGGTAATTTTTCCCATGCATAAATCTTTTCTAGTTCAATATCAAAGCAAATTTCCGCATTTCTGATGGTGGTAAAGTTTAGTTTCCAGCAAGCTTATCAGCAATTTCAATGCCACCTATGTTCTGGACCACATGGAGAATAAACTTTATTATACTTAACAAGTTCGTTCGGATTTTCTTACTCAAATGTCGAAAAATGCTGAATGAAATGAAAATTGAGACAGTTAGATTTCGAAAATGGCAATGTGCCTTACTTTCTATTTATATTAAACTATAAACGTATTCTTATGGAATGCATATACATATTTCTAGCTAAAAGATGCACGGGACGAGGGAGAGCCGTCGTCAGAGTACCATCTAATTGTGTTACTGAAGAGGTTGTAAATTTTCTCTTTGCTATCGGATAGTCTTAGTTATTCCACAAGGTTTTTAGAGCTGCCAACCTTATAGGAACAAATGGCGTAAAATTTAAGTCTGTCGCACATATAACGTGACTACCTTTCCATCATTTAAGAGAGCATATTTTTTATAAGGACTACTGATGATAATTGGAAACCAATTTGACAGTTTCAAACTATTAACTAATTGGCGAAATTTTGTCATGAGATCTCAGACTTTGATTTTATGCAAATGATTGCACTTACCTTCAATTACTTGAAGCCACATGCTGATTTGGCGTCAACACCTGCTGCTGCTGCTCTCGTTGATGTGCCACATTTTTAGTCTTTACATCCATTAAGCTCAGCTCATTGAAGCTCGCACAATTTTCCAGCTCATTGATTTGATGCTGCCTCCACTGCTGCTGTTGTTGGTGGTGTTGTGTGTCTTCAACAGCTGACGATGCCGTCAACAGCGGCTGAGTGGTTATGTAGCTATTACCGCTGTCACGTCCATGCAGTTGATGAATGTTGTTTGGCGAGAGTCTTCTGTGTGTTGGCGATACGTTCACAATGACAGAATTCACATTCAGTTCATCATTTGGTACAGCAACATCATCAATGTCTTTTGTCGCTGCTGTTGTTGCATTAACATTGGTCATATTTTCAATACCACAAACCTCAATGTTGCATGTTGTCACATTACAATCGGGTACAATATTTAAATCGAGTTGTTGTTGCTGTTGTTGTCCAATATACGTTGTTGCATTATCATCGTAATCGTAATCAGATTGCATTAAGCATTCAGCTGTTGTATTCTCATCGTACTCATCCATGAGAGAATATTCGGAGTAACTGTCAGAATCGTCGCAATCGAAGTAACCACTCTGTTGAAAGAAATTAAAGATTTTCGAAATTCAATTAAAGAATATCTAAAAAATATCACTGGTCTACAAAAGTATAAACATTTTTTGAGCAGCATCCTGCTGAATTAAACCAAATTAATGTGCTTGCATTCCGAAGAGATACCAGTTTATTAATAATATTTTGGACTATACGATCGATTATTAATCTTTCTCTATTAAATCCATGTAAATGAGGACACCTTATCATCGCTTCTCAATCTTCAACTAAATATATCCAAATTAATATTTAGTATTGCCACCAAGTGTCAAGATTTGACATTGGAATAATACGTCATTATTTCCTGTTTTAGATTTTTAATTTTCGTTGTTTTTGTTATGAGTTGATAAGTTAATTTTATGTGCATAATATTACATAGTGTCATGTAATCAACAACGCATTACAACACAGTTTCGATTTTGAGAAAAAAATCAAATATCAGCTGGCCCGCATGGAACTCAAGTCAATTTTTCTTTACATTAGTAAAAATTTTTCCTAAAACTTTTGGCGCTAAGCAATTTAAAACAAAAAAGCATAACAATAACAAAATTGTTTAAATACGTGGACGACATTCCAGCGGTTGTACACAAAAGACATCAACAATATACTCGACGAGCTAAACTCGTACCATCAGTAAAAAAAATTAGGTTTTTGAGAAAATCAACCATGTTCATTTCCATAAAAAAAGCAGTAACTCCCGCAATTTTCAACTATTTTCGAAATTTCTTGAAGCCTCTGAGAGAGGACAAAATGTTCTGTTAGATTCAAAAGAGAAAAGTAAATTGTTTTGATTTGTATGGAGATTTCGCTTTTAAAGAAAAATTTCAGCGGTTTTTCGATTTTGGACAACTCAAATTGAAATGCGCAATGCTTCGAATAAAATGTTTTTCATTTAAATCGGTAGAATAGGTATCCTCTTATATCCACTGAAAACAGTATAATTACACTGAGAAAATAATTTAATTGCATATACCAAAATTTGGTGATAATTAACAAATGGTATATATGATATAGGCGAATTAAATGTTTGATATATATTAAAATGTCATATATTACAGTGAATTGAATAATATTATTTGATCAATTATATATTTGGCAATAATCACCAAATCATATTTTGATTGAAACAAATATTTTGGTTGCAGCAATCATTCGATTGTTAATAATCACCAAATCAATTAATTGACTAAAAATATATTTTCTTTTCGCAAACGTATACATTAATTAATATCGATTTGTGCCAAGCATCGATAACCAAAAAACGATTTTACATTCTTATATAGATACAATCATAAATACCTAAATTGCGTACCAAGCAGAATATACTTTAGTAATTTTTTACTTGAATATGTTGTGAACTGAAAGTTATCATGTTAATGAGAAGCGAAATCAAATAAAAATGGGATTAACAAATGTAAAATTCAACCAAACAAATTTTTTCAATCGACTCAAACTAATAGAACATTTGGCCCAAAAAGCAACAATTTAAATTTCAATCAAGGACATTGTAATAACTACCAAAATTTGTTGATAGTTAACAAATATTTTAAAAATCTATCAACCAAATGCATATATTTAAAGGAACCATACTCTTTTTTCAGTGTAGTCAGACTGCAAGATTTGAAATGGATTCAGTCATATACTTTATTTGAGATAAAATGTGCTGCACTGAACAGTTGACCTAAAATAAGTGAATTCATTTTTTGCTTTTAATTATAGATTTTGTCATTTGATTGAAGGAACTTCTCATTATTTCAAAGGAGCATCATCTGCTTACAAAATTAAATACAATAACTTATAAAGGAGCATATTTAAGAACACTTTCACCTTAAATTAAGAGTCTTCGTTAAATGAAGCACGGGTGCAAATTAACATTTAAAGTTGTTTTAAGAGCATTTGGTTAATTTACTAAAATCTTTTAACCACATTACAGAACATTTAACTTTGTCTCCAATTGTGGCTGTTGCATGCTCTTGAATTACATTTCAATAAATATTCAATAATTTTGATGCCAGTGATATTTGATTCATAAAATATGCATTCTATTAATTAAAGTTTTGTCAATTTACTGTGACAAACGGACAGCAAACGAACAAGAAGTTAAGAAATTCTTGGAAAGTTTTCGCACAAACCTGACAGTCTAGGCAGCGGCAGTTATCACAAAGGGTGCAGGAGAGTCCCAACAACTCGGCTGCTTCCTTATACAGTTCGGAGCTGGATTTTAGTTGCTTTTGATTATTATTATCTTGGTTTCCGCTCCAATTGTTCGATTTATATTGTGGTTGTTCTTGCTCCGTTCGTTGTTGTTGTAGCTGCTTTGTTATATTGCTGGCGTAATGATTGTTGTAGTTTAATGGTCCTCCAGTCGCCGAGGATGCTGATGTTGCTGATGTGGTCGAATTGTTAACAAGTGAATTGTCATAAAATGCACACGAAGCGGCAGAAGAGTTTTCAAAAGTATTGTCTCTGCAGAAAAAGAGAAATGCAAATGTTTTATTAAAAGTTATGGAATTTCAAAGGAGCATTTTGAATTTCAAAAGTTTATAATTATTTCGATGTACATAAATTCCACTTTATTAAATTGCCAAATGTGAAAACTTTTTTCATCAATAAATTCAATTAAATTGCGAGGGCATATACATATTAAATTTTAATTAATGATTATTGCTTTGCTCTACTCGCTTTGATTTTGCTCCTCCAACATTTATGCAAAAACTTTGCCATAATTATTACAAGAGCACTTGCCCCACCCGTCATCAAGCATGAAAGACCGTAGCGTGAAGTTTCATGCTTCATCATTCTTTTCCGTTTCGTCTCGACTTGTGAAAAAGTTTTCTCATGTAAAATAAATAAAAATTGAAAATAAAGAATCAGCATGAAAACTTTTCTCGTATTTTATCACGAAATATGATTTCAAATGAAATTCAAACAACTCCTGAAAAATATTGTACTCAACTTCCGCCTAGAATTTTCGAAATAGTGAACATTCCAGTTATACTTACTATCAATTCAGAGTTACTATCAATTAAGAAATACGAGTTGTCCTCGAAATTAAAAAAATGTTTTCTATGTTATACTATAAAAATTTAGTTTATGCTAAGGAACTGATTTTGTCTACACAAGAACTTCTTAGTTCACTATTAAGAGCACGCCGGAAAAATAATATTAAAAAATGCTCTAACATGATCCAGTTGTGATCAGTTTTAAACACAATATTTTGTACTTTATCGGAAGTCATTTGTCATTGTTTCATAAATTATATTCAAGTCGGTTATTTCATCAGTTTTGCGTGGATGTTGGGGCTTGGGAACATTATTTGTTGAATTTTATTTTCATAACTGTTTTATGGCATTGTTCTTAATCCTATTCAGATTCTTTGGCACTTGCTAAAAATAACATTTCTTAAGATAAATTTCATGTCTGGTGCAATTAGATCGGGTGGCAAAAGAGGCCTGGAAAAAGATAAATCCAAAGAAATTCCAGAAATTAATGGCTTCTATGACAAAGCGGTGCAAAGCTGCAACAGCAAATTAAGATTTTTCAACAAAATATTAAACAAAATTTGAAGTTTTTTTAAAGATGTTAACAATTTTTGTAATCGTTCTCAATAACGTCGGCCAATGTTCAGAAGTGAAGAATTAGGTTTGATTTAAAAAATATTGTTAGCAATAGGGCGCAACAAAAAACTAAATTTTAAAGTTTTTTTGCTTTCATTTCCAAATTGCACTACAAGCAAAAACAATTGCTACGTTCGTCGAGACACAATGCGGCGCCGTCGCTTATGCCTGTGTGTGTTGTTTTTGTTTTCATTCGAACTCAAGTCAACGCGTTGAAATTCTGCGAATTGTCTTTTGGGTGCTTGAAAAACGATTCGGGTCATGAGGGTGGAAAGCGCCTGTACTTGCCCATCGCTGATTTAAAGAATTAGAACAAGAAACAGGAATAAGACTTCAAGGTTCTTAATTATTCTGCCACCACTGTATATCATCATACAAGGTAGAGTTTGATAATGCAAAAAAAGACAGACAAAGAGAGAAATTCAAAATTTATGTTTAAAAAAAAAAGTTGCAAAAATAAAAATTTTAAAAAAATTTTATAAATTTTACTAACAAAAGCACACTCGACAAGAACTCATATGGATATGGAAATTTTCCACTATGCCGTATTCTACACTTGAAGCTTAGGTATTGAGTCCCGGAGAGGTTAATGATGTTGGGAGCAGCTCTTCGTTTGCTTGGTGCATTACAGATGAAATTATGAACAAATTACAACTTGATTCATGGTCTTTACCCTCATATACACGAACAAATAAATTATTTAGCCAGGATCTTACTTTTGTCAGGAAAGTTTTTGTATTTTAACAAATTTTGTGGTACTTTTTGCACAAGTTATGTGGTATTGCTCGGGATATTTACTTTTTCCGAAAAACTTTTGTATTTTAGCGATTTTTTTGGAAAGCCGTTAATTCGACCAATTTTAGCTTGGCAGCCCTGGATACAGCACTGCTCAATAAAATGTCCAAAATCAAATCAGAACGCTAAATGGCTTCAAATTTTCCAGCAAAAAAAATCACAAATTTAGACATTATGTGCTTTATCATAAATGAACATTCCCGGCAATTATTTCTCGAACTCCTCGGTTTGCGATCGTAGAAGTTTTTTTTTTTGGGAATGAAAGAAATTCCCTGGAAAGTAAGGTTATCGGCAATAATTTGGGAAGGATTTGTACTAAGAATTTATAATCCAAATTTTAAACAGGGAATTTGAAGCAAGGATAAATAATGTAATTAATAAACTATATTTTTGTTTGAAAAAAAAAAAAAAACATTCTATTACTTTTTGATAAGCACTTTCTTTGGGTTTGAGAAAAGCACTTAGCTTGAGAATATGAGGCACTGCAAATAACTTCTTGTGCTATGTATGTGAAGCAGGAATTTCATCCGGAAAATATTTGATGGTGAAAACTAAAATTTAATTTTATGTACCAGTCGATGAAGAAAGGTCGAAAATGGATTTTAACATAATTTGGAACGTCTCCGTACCCCGAAAGAGATCGTTTTTGTATTTATTTCCAAAATACTGCCAATATGCACAGTGTGGCAATTATTATCCGGGTCTGAAGCTATACACATAAGTAAAACGAAACAAATATCTTTTATTCAAAATATTCTGCTTCTGACTCCACGCACTTTTTACAGCGAATAATAGTGATTCGAATGTCCTTTAGAGCACATTTCGTGGAATTGCTTCTAAGGTGCGTGTTAAAGCTGTCATTGAAAACTTAGTTTTTCAACTAAATTTGAATTTTTGGGTATCGTACAAAGTCACATGATTCTCAATCAGAGTAATACGGTGAATAATTCAACACACAGACTTGATTTCGTGTCAAAAATTTACGTACAACCAATGATGTGGGGCTTGTTGTAATAAACACCAGTCGTCAGGATCATGATACTCTCTACGAATTCGGGCCATCAAAATGTATTTTATAAGCTTTCAAATAGAAAGCACCAGTAACTGTTTGACCAGCTGGGATGAATTTGAGTTGGATCATGCCTTTACCAAACGAAGAAATCCATTGTCTTGTCTTTCGTTGGAACTTGTCCGATTTTCTTTCTGGAATGTGGTGATGATTTCGACTTCCATTCAACACTTTGACGCTTTGTTTTCGGGTCATAATGGAAACACCATGTCTAGATACCAATAATAATTGATTTCGTTAAAATGAGACCCTTGTTTGCTGTTTGTTCGATCTCTCTGGAATGTTGAACTCACACTAATTTTTGATATAATTTGCAGGTAAGATTTCAACACGTGAGTGAATTCGAATGATGATCGATATATTATAAAAGTTATTGTAAAACGATTTTCAATAAAACAATTATGGCTCGTTTGGAAAAAGTCCATGCTTTCAAAAGACGCATAGTTCCAACAAATTGAGAAAAATCTACCCTCCAATTTATTAATTAATCACTGGACGCAAACTATTTTTGAGAGCAGCACCTTAAATCGACAATGACGCAAAATTAAATAAACTTTGGTTAATTGAGTTTTGTTTATAGTGGGGGACGGATGTACTTCATGACCCCCATCTCCGTGACGGCTTTAAACATTTCAGTAACTATGCGAACTATGTTTTGATAGTTAGACTTTGTGGCCTCTTTCCTGAGAAAACATTGTGTAGAATGGAATTGGGTGGCGGTGGACACTTGCGGGTCTGAGTGATAAGGAAATAATGAAAACAAAACATGAATTTCGATTTAATTTCTAAAATTTAGCAACTTTATTTCTATCATATCAAATAGTTTTCGGTTTCAGAAAATGTGCGTATAATGAGAGAAAGCTTAAAGAATAAAACAAAATTATTGTACGAAGAAAGCAAATAGTTCATTGCATACTTTTAGCTGTTAAAGCAAGGTAAAATGCCATTGCCTAAGCTGTTACAGAAATACAAAGTTAAGGGTCTTTTAATATGTGTGATGTATTTTGCAATAGATATTGCATTCGATAGAAATGTCTGACATGAATATGTATGTTTTTTCATTTCAGTCATATAAATCATCATAGATCGGTATGCAAATGAACAAGATTTACAAATTGTAGAGATTTACTACATTCACTAAAATTACATTTTCAAATTCAATCAAAATTTACATAGTTTTTTAAAATTATGAAGTAAATTGAACGTAAATATCGTGTGATTTAGACTATTTTTTGTGAGGGTATGTCCAATGACAATTTATGCAGATAAACAACGAACAATTGATGCACTACTTCATATTCTTCCAGATAAAGTAACCAGAATTGGATTGGTTGAAATGGATTTATCAAACGTAACAGTGGTGATCATATGAATGAAATATTGCTCAAAATGTAATGTATAGGAAAAATTCTCCAAAATAATAAAAACTTGCTTGCTATTCATATCTTTTGTTTTATTTCAATTTAAAATTGTATCATTGTTGATGAAAGATCCTTTATAAGTAGAAAGAGAAAAGCAATGTTGATGAGCAATTCAAGTAGGTGGTGAACACCCTCGTATATAAAAAAATAGTAACGGCATGAAAACTAAATTTTTTTTTATGGAGCCCGATTACAAAAAATTTTAATCAACGTTTCATACTGGACCATATGCAAAACATTTTTATTACTGACTGAAATCCCATATAGGCAAGCCCTACCATAGTCAGCTCCGGATCTGGCAAGGAATGGCAGACGCTATTAAGGGCAGCCATAGCTGAATCTTAGTATCTAAAAGGTGAAAACCTATTAAGCGATTCTGGATCAGGTATGGGAAAGGTTAGACTTTCCTTATCATAGAAAGCCCTATGAAATTTCGGCGAGTTCTGATCAGTTTTGCCAAATCAGGAATAGATCTGAATGATTCTGGTAAGGATCGGAGCTGATAGTCTACTGAAGTTTGAACCTGGGCATTCCCTGTTAACACAATTGTTACATACGCAGTTTAACGATATCAGCCAACCCATTGATATTTTTGGCTGGCTAAAAGTTTATTACAGTTGAACTTCGAGTACATCAGCTGGTGAAGATGAGCATCTTTGAACAGTGCCGCATCAGGCACACTAATCACTATCATATTAGGATTGCCTGATCTGATTACCCAAGTCCGTACCGGATCTCTTACAGGGCTAATCGTATGCGATCCGTACGATAATTTCTACTAGGGTTAACCTTCCAAGAACATTATTTGAATGAATGTAAGATGGTTATTTTTAAGGGATTCATTTAGATCTAAATCAGAATTCAATGCGGTGGAATAACTTTATAGGTATTAATATACCTATTAATATACCTATAAAAAACTGAAAATGCCTGAAAGAATTTTACGCAACTCAATGTTCAGAAGGACAAAAAAGATGAGTAATTCTTTTGTAAGTATTCATAGAAAACAAGAAGATAAATTCAAGAAGTGCAGGTGTATGAGTAGCACATCATCAGTCTCTGCTGCATTCCGAAAGTTTTCAACAACTGAAATATGCACTTCTCTGCAAACGAGTTCATTTTATGCTTAAATTTTTAATTTAACTCTAAATTTCTTCCATTAACTACTTAACTTTCGTAATGGCGTCCCAAAATATTTGGCGCATCATAATGAGAAATGTTGGTCTTTTATGTGTAACATTTATTGCAAGTTACGGTCACTGTGTTGAAGTTACTTTATGGATACCTACACAGGTAAAATATGTTGCATGAAAAGTGAAAATCAAAAGTTTAAAATTGAACCATTAAGGCAAGCTACGTACGTGCTTAATTAAATGCAACAAAAAAAAGTAATTTGATACATTGCAAATTTTTATAGTTAATTCGCTGACGTCACTGAAGTTTAGTTAATATTTCTCAGGTCATGACGTAAGTGGAGATAAAGTGCCGCAGTTGAAGTGGAAAACCACTAGAACACACATTTAAAAAAAATCTAATATTGGTTTTGATTATGGAATCTAATGTGTATATGAAATCATAAAGCGTGGACGAGTTTATTGAAAACATGATCTATTTACTTAAAAAATATTACGATAAATTTGCAATTTCTACTAGTACACACCAAAATATTTGTTTAACAGCTGATTAGCTTATCAATTGTTCTCGTATTCATGCTATAAAGTATCCACTTGATATTGAAGGTGTTCTTTTTTTCTATAGCAGAAAATCAATACACAAAACATCAATATTAATATTAAAATGTTTTAAAATATTTCTTCACTCATAGCAGCTCACTAGCAACTTGCAGTGGCTTAGTAACAATTTTAGGTATGAACTCCCTTTTCCAGGGGAGGAAAATTGAAGTAAGTGTTCTCTTGTGCAGGGAATCAATATTGGGTATACGCGTACTTAGGGGTATGGCAAAATGGTCCTCGTAATATGAAAATAGATTTTTTTTTTAGCAGAACTACGAAATTTTAGTCAATTCTTCTTTTTTGTAAATTTGCCGGAGCAAAAAGTATTGCCGAAAACTTCAATCTGTAGTTTCTCGAAAAGAAAACAAAAAAAAACACTGTCTGAAGTTTAACATATTCGAAGTAAAAAAACCTTAGCTTTCTTTCTAGAATATAAACTTCTAAAAAAGTTAAATTATTTTTGATTTTAAAAAAAAAAGATTAAATTTTAGACAAACATTTACGATCATTCGAAAGGCCATTAAAAATATTTATCGATAGCACTTAGACTAAGGTATTTTACAGTTAGTTCAGGAAGCAAATTATCTACACTGAAGGAAAATAAAAATAATTTTTTAATGTTTCATTATTTTTCAAAAAGAAATTTAAAAATTAAAGAGGAAATTAATTTTGTATCTTAATTTAATTTCGTACATATGTACGGCAGACGTCCAATATATCAAACTAATAAATGCACCGGTCAGTCGTAATATCGTAAAATTCGATTTATCGAAGTATTTTTCATTAAAGAAACTGGCTTTTGTTAGCGCATATATTAACTCGTATAAAAGTTAAGTTAAATTTTAGAATTATTATTATTTACTTTAACTGCCTCACTCCCGATTTTCTTGAAATTTTAGTATGTTACGATAAGTGGGCGCGGCTCAGGGCTTACATTATCAAAAATGTTCAATGCCGGTTTAGCGGCAGCCTTAGGCCGCGGTTCACTATACTATTTTCAACACGGGCTACGCTAACACACCAGTGTTGGACATACTACAGTAAACAGCGACCAAAGGCCGCCGCGAAGACGATGCTGGACATATTGAAGGATGTAAATATTGAGTCGCGGCCAAAGGCCACCTACTTATCCTACCATACTAAAATTTTCCTAGGCTAAACTGGTTCATCCTAACACGCTTCGGATGAACTAATTTGGCCTAGGAAAAACTAGTTTATTGTAAAAACTAGTTTGGCCGGTAACATATCAATTCTGAAAGGAAAAAAGTAATAACGAATTTAGATTTCATTCATTAATATGAATCGTATGTATGTATACGACATCAACTGTAGATACATAAATAGTAAAGATCTATGAATGTTGCCAGGCTGGCTCTCTGGCGCCTGTGCGTGACGCACTGGCACAGCTGATAAGGGAATTTCAGGCCAAATGTGTATGGGAAATTAAAGTTGGTCCGATTTGAAGAACAGAGGTGTCAATCGATGGCTCCCAGGCCTGTAATGGTCATATAAACGACTAATAAAATTAGAGATCTCGGGATTGTTACGGAATTCGTTTTATTTTTTGCAATTTCCTAGTCAATTTAAATAGATTCCTGGTTAATATTATTGACAAGCCTCAAATGAGTGTAATCATGTACAGCTTTGAATTAACTGGAGTAATTTTTGTTACTTTCAATCAGATTACTGGTTGAATTAACAAAATTTCATCTTGGCACCAAAACATGTCTTCTTGCTGAATTGACCAGGTCCTTTATTTTATAATAGAATTACCATACAGTAGTACAACACTTTGATCAAGTTTGAGTTCAATCGGTCTGGCTCGATTTTTTGCTTAGGACACATGACATAAAATCCGTCATATGAGTCTAGTGTTGGGCTTCGAAAAAAATTCTATACCCTACACTGTTTTAACAGTAAAAGCCCTAAGATTTCATTGGAAGGTACATCTCCATCCTCGCTACGTACTGACTAGTTTGACAAAACGCACATTTAGTTTGACAACTTTTACTTCAACAGCGCTCTGGTCAAAAATCATCAAATTTTTGATACTAGACCGAGGTTTTCGGAAAATTGTGTGAAACTTCGTTCTATTATCCTAAATAGTTGTCTCATTATAGCGTCTTGAAGTTTTCGAAACTAGCAAACTTTTTGTCCAGAACTTGTCTAGGCTTTTCCAGTATTTGTAAGAAATTTAGTTACAATACATCAATTAATTTTCTTAATAAAGCGTTTGTAATATTATGAAGGGTGATTCATTTAAAGATATTTTTTTCCAAAAATAAAAATATAAATTGCTAACGAATTTTCAGTTTAAGCTCCTTGATAAAAATGCACAACTAAGTATTTGACTTTTCAACAGAATAGTACTCACTAAATGTTAAGACAACGAGCAATTTTTTAACTATTAACGACAGGAACAACTTTTTTCAAGCTCAATTAACTTTTAGTTGCCCCAATTTTTACTTTATTTACCCAACCCTTGACTTACCTGTTTCGTTCGCAGTTGGTTGTTGATAGATTTTCAATGCTGTCGTGTGTTCGCCATTTTTCTTCTTCCAGATACTTCCAAAACTTTGTCTTCTTTGCAATTAGCGTTGATTTTACATTTGAGCACTTTTTCTTGCCACTGCTGTTGCTAACGCCAGTGTTGTTGTTGTTGCTGTTGCTGCCAGTGTTGTTGCCATTACAAAGGATTGCACCTGCATCTATACTATTATCCGTCTCTGTCGCCGACAAGCAATCTCTAATGATGTTGCCGTTGTTGCTGCTGCCACAACAGCTACTACTGCCAATTTTGCCAATGCTCGTGTTGTTGTGGCTGTTATTGCAACTATTTATATTGTTGCCAACAACACTGCTGCTGCAATTGAAAAGTTTTTGTAACGCAGCTGCTGCTGGTGAACACGTTCCAAGGGGTGATGGCATTGATGAAACGGTAGGATTTCCGATTCCTTCCGTGGCGTTCAAAGTTCCTAAAGTTTTCAATTTATGCTGCAAAGTACGCGAAACAGTTGAGCAGCTGTTGTTGTTGCTGTTACCGGTCATTGCTGACAACTGAGATTGCTGGCAGTTACTGGAGCTTCTTTCGTCGGTTATAATCGGATTAAGTTGTGGACATGCTAGGAGGTTTAGGCGACCAAATTCCTGAAGACAGAAAAAATATGTTTTAGTAAGAAAGAAAAGCTTATTTTGGAAAAGCAATATGAGCGAGTATTAATTGACGGTATTCATGCCATGTTATAAGAACATTTTAAATTTGGACTAAAAAAAATATTCATATTTTACGTTTGTATAAATAAAATGAGTACAGTAAAAGCCAACACCAAAAAAATTACACAAAGCAAAGATAAACTCAGCAAATATAGGGGCTAAAACTAGGCATAGTAATCTCATTTATTGTTTAATGGAATCCTCCTTGACTTTTAAGCCGATAATCCTTCTAAGCCAGATATGTTTCCTTCTTTTTTGATAGATTTGTTAAGAACCCAAACAACGTGCGAAAATAAGCAAAGCAAAAACAGGTCGCTGATTATTCTAGACTAGTTTCAGACCATGTCCATCTTGGTATTGTGTAATTTTATTGGTGCTGACACACACTGCCCTCAGAAAAATAATTATAAATAATCATTTCAGATAAAAAGAAACTTAAGTTTACACTTTGAAGAGCTTTAAGTTCAGTACTTTTAGTGCAAAAACAACAAAAAAATTACAAGCGCCAAATACATTAATTGTTAAAGAATAACTCTAACAGTTGTAAAGGAACAAATAATGGGCTGCTTATACTAGTTCCAATGACCAGTTAAGAATCATAGCAAAAAAGATAAACAAATTGCGACAAAGCTCTACATTCTTTCCCCCTTCACATGGAATTGCTTCTGCAACTCTTTTGATGTTACATATTTTTTGACGAGCGCTCCGTTGAAAGCTTGTTTGGCGATACGAACGAAGTTGTAAGCGCTATATGTAAATATCGGCGAGCTCATCGAGTAATAATTTCTTCATTTGAAAAAAAAGCTTTCAACGGAGCGCTCGTCAAGATATTTGTAATATTAAAAGAGTTGCAGGAGCAATTGCATGTGACGGGGGAAAGAATGTCATCAAATGTAGATACCTGCAAGCATGAAACTCTTTTTTGAATAAATTAAGCCGAAATAAGAAATGCTTCAAAGCAACTAATGTTCCTGATGTACATAAGTACTCTACACGAAAATGGCCATATATGCTGTTTTGACAATATAAGTTTTAAAAATATATGTTTCAAACAAATTCGTATTTTTAACATTTTCCAAGAAATAAATGTCCTGCTTCATTTATTTAAGTCCTCCATTTAAAAAACCGTGTTGCTCCGCCATTCGCATTCGTTGTTAATTCTCAGTTGATTTAAATTTCTACCTTTCAAAAACAAACAAATTTAAAATTCTAAAAAAAAAATGAAGCGAGAGCTCTCAGTTGTCTCCTTAAAACAAAGTAAGAAAAAATTCTAAAACGAGTTCCAAGTTGCAGAAAATTGGTATGAAAACTCAGACCAAACTTTTTCTTCTAGTAATATGAAATATTTGGTCCGTTTAGAATATATTCGACATTTAATGAGGATTTTTTTGGAATTCAACTTCTAATAAGGCACCAATTTTGCTCAACCGCCCAGAATCTCTAAATTTGATATTACTCATATAAAACAAATTAATTTTTTCCCTCACTAATTGAATGAGATTAATTATCCAGGTCAAACTGATTATATAAATGACATATCCCAAAGAAATCTTGTAAAAAATGTGGTTTTTGAAAAAGTTCTATAAAAACCAAATCAAGACAGTTTTCCAAGACAATGTAATAGATAAAGACATTAGATGTCACGAGCACTATCGATACGAAAAATGGGTAAGTTTGGTGAAATTTTATTTGGTTATTTAGTTAAAAAATAATAAAAATTCTATGGTTTGATTAACAAAAAGTTAAAGGTTAGTTTAATTTTTTTTTGTAAGAAAAAAAAAAAACTAAAATTAGATGTGTGTGGTGTTACTTAAGAGGAGGCCGTCATTTTACAACATAATTAGGCAAGGTGGGGTGGGTTTAAAAATGCGAATAGCCTTTTTACTTCAAATTAGAAACTTTTGTTAATACTAAAGTTATAAACTAACTTATTCTATAGAAGATATAAGCGGATTAAATTTATATTTTTTGTGTACTCACCCCATATGAGCTAAAGCTGGAGTTTAGAACATAAATAGAATTTTGATTGTTGTACTGATACACCATATCGTCCATTGTATTTTCTGAAATAAAGATAACAAAAAATTTTTATAGTTTTTAGTAATTTTTTAGTTTTTTATGATTAATATTTTCATTTGGTTTTTAAGAGCGCAATGCCCATTTCTGAAAACAAAAAAAAATTATTTTATCCTAAAAGTTATCGCACTGTGGTTAAGGGTACTTATGATTTGTGTGTGTCTTTTTATTTATTTTTTTTTTCTGAAAAACTTTTCTAGCTTTTTAGCTTGGCAGCCGTATATAAAACAAACTCAGAAAAAGAACCCTAAGTATACTTGAAAACACTTTGTCTTCGGCTTTGTCGTGTGCATTTCTTTTTGGTTTTCTTAAGAAGCTTTCTTAAGAAGCCACAGTTTTTTTAAGTTCTTAAAAATTTGTGTAGCATTTACATAATACACGAAGGTGTTAAGAAAATTCTGCTCACATATCAGCATAAAATTTTTAAAAACAAAGTCTATTTTGCAGTCAAAAATTTTATTTCGCTTAATCAGCATGGATTTGTTTCGGGACGCTCAACTGTCACAAATTTGACTGTGTTATCTGAGTATTGTCTGGCTGCTTTCCAACAAGGATATTAGGTTGATGTCATTTATACAGACTTCGCTAAAGCCTTTGATAAAATACCTCATTTGCTCTTAATTCATAAACTGCACTTACTAGGCTTTCATTCCACCTTTTTAAATTGGCTAAATTCATATTTACAATGCCGTCAGTGTGCCGTTGCCTTTGATAAGATTACGTCCTACCCTTTTTACGCTACGTCGGGTGTACCGCAAAGCAGTATTTTGGGCCCATTGTTGTTTGTAATTTTGATTAATGATTTAACTTCTTTGTTTGTTCACTGTAATTGTCTCCTATATGATGATGATCTTAAAATCTACATAAAAATTAAAAACTTAAGTGACGTTTTGATTCTTCAAAGCGAAGTAGATAAATTATTTCATTGGTGTAGAAATAATCATCTTTTTCTCAATCTTAAGAAATGTGTTTACATGTCCTTTTCTAAATCCGTCACTCTTATTCCTTCATCTTATTGTATCTCTAATGTACCGCTTTTATCTGTTCGTGAATTCAAAGACCTAGGAGTTGTATTTGATGTAAATTTTTCTTTTCGTTCTCACCTTGACCATATTATTCCTAAAGTTTATGCTATGCTGGCTTTTGTCAAACGTAATGGTTCCTCTTTTAAGGACCCCTGTACACTTAAGGTATTATATACTAGTCTTGTCCGATCTAGACTAGAATATTCATCTCAGATCTGGAACCCTTTTTATCAAACCCATATAAATAGGATAGAAAGGGCACAAAAATCATTTACAAGATTTGCCTTGCGGTCTATTAATTTTCAAGGAATTCTTCCTGTATATAGCGCTCGTTGCCAACTTATTGGCTTAAAAATATTGGAGAACAGAAGAATAATTTTATAACTTCTTTTTGTTTTTTATATTATTTCAGGAATGGTTGACTGCCCTTTCTTACTGAGGCTAATTCATTTTAATGTCCCCCCTATATCCCTTAGATTTTGTGCACCTTTTCATTTGAATACCCTGCGCACTAATTACGCTTCTAATGCCAATATCTTTTGTGCATTTAAAATATTTAGTAGAATAAATTTTAGTTGTAATTTGGATTTTGCAACTTCTAAAAAAGGCATGAAGGCTTTATTAAATAATTACTTTTAAGTTATACTAAATGGTTTACATATGTAGGCATTTTGTTTTTCTAGTCTGTAAGAATTTTTGTTCATAGACTGAAATAAATAATTAAAAAATATATGAAGGCTTTCGAGTCAGACTAAATTTTGGATAATCAAATGAATATCGGTCACTGTGTTATGACGAAACAAATACTTTTATTCATTTTAAGCTCTTCAATATTTCTAGCTGTTATAATAAAATAAATGCCTACACTAAAAGTTATCTTATTATACCCCACACAGAGGGTACATTAACTTTGTCATTCTGTTTGTAACGCAAAGAAGGGGGCGCGGCAGGTATTGAAAAGTATGTATATATATTTTTGTTTACGGGAAAACCACGCACGCTGATTGAAAGAAAATCGACAAACAGACCACACCTTCAAACAAGCTTATTGAGATTGAAAACATGCGAAATTGGCTCAGGGACACGCCTATCGCCCATACTGTATGTATATAAGGCTTATTTCGAAAAAAGTTGCAACGATTTTGATAAAACTTGGTTACTTATTTCACATGTGAAAAATATTTAGATTGGCGTGCCAACAAGTTGTTTTAAGACTTTTACAGGATCGTGGCTCAGCCCCTTAGTTTTAACATTTATGACGCCATATCTTGTACACCATGCAAGATTTTGGGATTAAATTTGACAAACAGTTGCAGATCATATATATCTTGTATTGTGCCTAAAGTAGGCGTGGCACTTTTCAATTCAAAATGGGCTCTTACGATTTTCATAAAAATTTTAAATATGATACCACTGCAAGCAGTCATCAATGCAAGATAAGTCAGCTTACTGACAAAACTGGGCGTGGCACAGACCACTATATTTTTAAACGTTATAATAAGAAAACTAACAACGTAATCGTTATGAAATTTAATAAGGCCTTATATACTTGCTAAAAGGTATCGTATGTCTTCTGATTGTTTGAATTTGAAGTCTGTAAAAATTTAAATTTCTCAACACTTACCCGTTGTGTTGCTAATAAATTTGGTTTCTCTGACTCTTAAATCAGCGTCTGGCTCAAGTGAATTACGCCCTTGAATTTGAAATGGTTGTTTATTGTGATAATTTTGTTGTGGTTGTTGTTGTTGCTGTTGATAACATTCAATGCTACAATTTACGCTTTGTTGTTTCTGTTCCTGATAATGATAACACTGATAGGGATAATTTGGTTGTAACAAAAAAATGTCCCTTTGAAACCGTTGTTTTGAACGATGGCTTTGTTGTAGTTGCTGTTGTTGTTGTCGTTTATACTGATTACGATTCCGCTTCAATTCAGAGCTACACCAGCTCGTTATCCAAAAGGACTGAAAATCTGTAAAGGGGAAAAGAAAATAGAAAATATCATTCATTTCATTATTTTTTAAAAACTGTCATAACACTAGTCAACAAATAAATATAAAAATTAAAAGCAAGTTTTCCAAGTTTCAACGTCTGGCAATCAAGTTAAGTTGCAATTTTTTGGTAGGACAGATTTTTGAAACTTCGATATTAAATTTCTTCAAGATTAATGAAAGGATCATAAGTCATGACTTAAGAACGAGGTGAGCTACATGGCAAAATATTGTTGTATAAAAAGTTTCCAATTTGAGTTGAATGGTCTTTGATACATAATTTATGACACCTTGGTAAAAGTTAACGCACTGAAATGATTTATCAAATTTGGTACATGCCGTTGGTAAAAACATTAGATACTTTGAAGGTTTCTAAATTGTCAGAATTTCAAATTTAAGACTTAGAAACCTGTAGATGCAGACAACTTGTCCACCATAGCCTAAAGAGCTTAATACAAAAGAAGTGAAGTCAAGAAAGATTTTTTGTTCAGAATTGAGAAAAAATATTTAGTGGAATTATCGGTGGCAAAGAGTTTCAGGATTATTATCTAACATTCAAAGAAAGCAAATCAAGTTTTTGCTTATACGTAATAAAAAGTGACCAAAATTTTAGCTAGTGCCACATTTCGGGATTTCTATCAAAAAGCTAGACACCTAGCCAATACATTCGTCAGCAACGTTGAATTCTATGATTATCATAATATTAAGAATTAAAAGGTTAATTCACGCAATATATTTGGCAGGATAAGACCATCTCAAAAAATGTAAGGCTTAAAAAATATAGACATCAGAGCAGGACTTGTCTAAAATAAAATTACGCATGGTTTAAGATAGGAATATTACGCTTAGTTTTTGCCTTCTTAATAACAATAAGAAATCACCTCTCCTTACGGTGAGAATAATGTTATGCTGGGAATGTATGGGTTAAGCTAAAGATTAGTCCGGCATGCAATGTAAATCAGTAACCTAAATTTGTTTCAAGTTTCTCAGATTATCATGCTGTTCAGTCGGCGGATAGATTAGATAAAAACCTAAAATGATTGTGTTTTGACAAAGGGGTTCTGATCTGTTCTAATCGTTTTAATTACATTATAAATGATACTTGATTCTGGTTGAAAAACGAAAGTAAAAATATACATGCATCGGCATTCTAAATTCGATATCCAATTAATTCTTTGCAGTTGGTTAAAATTTTCATATTTTTGTAAAAAGTTAAACAAAATGAAAATAAATGATATGAAAAACATGGTTTCAAGTGATTCTGTCTTCGGGATCTTTTAGTAACCCTTCTTTTATATACCTTTTGACCTTCTTTTTAAGGCATTTCATAAAAGTCCCCTCAAGGACGTCACGGACGACAACTTGACTTAGTCTTGGCTGCTGATAGTGGTAATGTTGTTGTAAGAAATGCTATCCATGCTCTTTCTACGGTTGATTCCTATCATCCACCTTTGAGTATTGTGTATCAATCTGATATTGAAAATTTAACTAATGCATGTCCTTTCCATTAATGTTTATGAATTCAATTTTAAGAAAGCTGACTTCTTGAAATTGAATGAGAATTTAAGAAATAAGCTACATGCATTTTTTATTTATTTTAATAATAATACATTTGATGACTGCATTAAATTTTTCTATGGTGAACTTTTTTCGGCCATAGCATTGTCGGTGCCATATTCGCGGAGGCACGTTAGTAATTACTCGTACCCTTGATACACAAAGGATTTGAAGAAAATTCGTAACGGCCGTAATAGGGCATGGAACAAATACGTTTGTAGCCAGGACTTAAATGACCTAGTTGCTTATCAGCGACTGTTTTTTGAATTCAAAGATATGTCAGCTTTAGTTTATTCTGAATATTTGAATAAAATTAGGCTGAATATTCTTCATGACCCCAAGAGTTTTTGGGGTTTTATTAATTAAAAAAAAAAATCTGACGGGTTTCCATCTGAGTTTAAAACAGTTGATGGGCTCACTAGCGACCCCCAAATTATAGCTGGGCTGTTTGCTAATTTGTTTAAGGAGTCATTTACTACTGATTTATTTAGCCCTGAGATCAACTATTTTGAATATATGGATAACGACCCTTTAGTTTCGGTTAATGAGATATCTTTCACACCTGACCTCATAGAGAAATATATCTCGTCTATTGATGATGACTTCAGCTCCGGGCCTGATGGTATTCCTTCGACAGTTTTAGTTAACTGCAGCTCTGTGCTGAGTCAGCCCCTTAGTTTTTTATTTAATAGATCAGTCAGAGAAAGTTATTTTCCTATATTTTGGAAAATGCATACATTAGCCCCATTTTCAAGAAAGGCTGTAAAAATGATGTTTCAAACTACAGGCCCGTGGCTAAGTTATCATCAATACCGAAAATTTTTGAACACATAATATACGATCAAGTTAAGGTGTGCTGTGGTGAAGTCATAACAACTCGTCAGCATGGTTTTGTTAATGGCAGATCAGTTTCTAACCTCCTTGATTTCACTTCTTTTGCTTTAAGCTCCTTTGACTCTGGTGGGCAAGTTGACTGCATCTACACTGACTTCAGTAAAGCATTTGACAAACTACCACATAATTTGATTTTGTTTAAGTTAAAGAAGCTTGGATTTCCTTTAAGTTTTGTCAGCTGGATTGAATCTTATTTATCTGATCGCTCATATCAAATAAGATTTCGGAGGGTGTTTTCCTCCCCATTTAGCGCGGCATCAGGTGTTCCACAAGGAAGCCACCTGGGGCCGCTCCTGTTTATTTTAGCAATTAATGACGTTACACATGTAATAAAAAACTCCCATCTGTTAGTACATGCAGATGACATGAAAATTTACAGGAACGTAAAGGGGGTTGGCGATACTATTCCACTTCAGTCTGACCTGAAATCCTTTGAGGTTTGGTGTTCTAAAAATAACTTACATCTTAATCCTGATAAATGCCAATCTATGATTTTCACCAGGAAGAAAAATATTGTGGAGTTTGATTATCATTTAAAAGATAAGAAAATATGTCGTGTCGATTTAGTCAAAGACCTAGGCATACATTTTGATGTTAAATTAACTTTTAATGAGCATATTGATCTAATTTGTAAAAAATCCTCATCACTGCTTGGCTTTATTAAGAGGTGGGCAAAAAAATTTAATAGCCCTTTAGTAACGGTGACTTTATATAATACAATAGTGCGTCCTCACTTAGAGTACGCCAGCCAAGTATGGTCACCATTTTATAATATTCATATAAATAGAATTGAGAGAATTCAAAAAAACTTTATTCGTTTTGCTCTCAATGGCTTAAATTGGACTGACTCTTTGAACCTTCCTCCTTATGAGGATCGTTTGAAGTTATTACATTTGCAGTCTTTGAAGTCCCATAGAAATATTGCGGATATACTTTATTTGCATCAACTTGTAACAGGGTCTCTTGCTGCACCAGAGCTTCTTGATTATATACATTTTAATACTAATCGGAGAAGTACTCGTAACTCTAATCAATTATTTTATCAACCGGTTAGTAGAACTAATTATATGGCAACAGCTCCTTTTAATCGTATGACAACTCTTATTAATAATTGCGATTTTTATAACATTAGCTTGTCAAAAGGTCAACTCAAGCTTAGATTGAAAACTAACTGTAGCTAAATTTGTAGCGTAATGGTGGTCTGTATTTTAATGTTTGTGTTGTCCGAGCCCCTAACATTTACGCCTTGGACCATGTAAAATTACACATATAATTATTTTAATATCTATATCGCATGGTCTGAGTGGGTATGTTGAGAAAGTGTGATAAAGCTAAGAAAAAATTATAAAAAAAAATAACAAATTAATTGCATGTATAATTTTTTCTATCTTCATTATTTTTAAAGCTAAATAGCTGTAGTAGCTAAACTCTATTATTATTATTATTATTATTATTATTATTATTTTTATTATTATTATTATTATTATTATTATTATTATTATTATTATTATTATTATTATTATTATTATTATTATTATTATTATTATTATTATTATTATTATTATTATTATTATTATTATTATTATTATTATTATTATTATTATTATTATTATTATTATTATTATTATTATTATTATTATTATTATTATTATTATTATTATTATTATTATTATTATTATTATTATTATTATTATTATTATTATTATTATTATTATTATTATTATTATTATTATTATTATTATTATTATTATTATTATTATTATTATTATTATTATTATTATTATTATTATTATTATTATTATTATTATTATTATTATTATTATTATTATTATTATTATTATTATTATTATTATTATTAAGCATTAAATTATCCATTAAAACATTTCCCAGGGTCATCAGAGATAGAAATACCTTATGTATTAAGGAAAATGCTCAAAGAGTACAAAACATTTTAGTTGTCAGATTTTTGATATTTAGCAAAAACTTCAGTTTTTTCGTACAATGCAACAGATGTTTTTGTCTTTTTTTTAAGATATATTAAAAGATATTGCATTTTTAGATTTTTTAACGATTGAAAATGACACTAATTGCTAAGAGAAAGTGAAAAAGGCAATTAATTTTTTGTTGGTAAAATGGAGAATTTTTTTCAACAAAAGCAGTTGTTATTTCTTATTCAACAGTATTTTTGAAATACTCTTGGGCAGACTTTATGTTCCGTCTTTTAATGATAACAAAATTAACGCTTTTTTCTTTTATATCAATGATTTCCAACCACAAAGGATAAACTCTTATGAAATTATTACTACACGAACGATTTCCAATGAACAAATGACCAAATTGCCAGAAGCGCCTTTTTAAGGGCTTATGATTTCGATACTGACCATATCCTTTTCATAAACTAAATAAAGCGTTCGGTTTGATTGCTTTTCATTTCGCTTTTTGGTTTGGTTTATTTATGTTACAAATTATTATATCCGCTTATTAACTGCGTTGTTTTATCTTTATTATTTACTTTAAACCAATTTTCTTGAACGCTCTCTTTCTTTTTCAATTTATTTATTTTTTTACAAGAAATTATTTCTTTTGCTGTTAAAAAATTTTAGTGGTCAACTAAATGAAGTTATAAAAATACTTAAAATTATAAATAAACGGCATGAAGTTAAAGAAAAACTTGGAAAAAAAACTGTTGATAAGTAATATTTTAAAGTTAATTTGTCAAGAAAGAAAACAATAACGAGATGTAGATATCTTAAAATAAGGAAGCATAGGAAAGAATTAATTATTTTGGAACACGAAAAAAGATCAAGGGCTAAATGCTTAAAAATGCTAAGCTGGAGTTTTCAATTAAATGATCTCATACATGAATACATAACAGGTCATTTGAAAATTCCCCAGGCTAACCCATAGATGGCGCCACTTGAATTAAATCCATATGATTTACAGGTAGTATCAACCTTCAAACGATCAGTGTCTAAATTTGACAGCAATCGGTCGATTGGTTCGTGAGTTATAGCATTTTGAGTGAAGCAACTTTTGTTATTGTACAAAAAATGGAAAAAAAGAAATTTCGTGTGCTGATCAAGTATTGCTTTTTGAAGGGAAAAAATACAGTTGAATCCAAGCAATGGCTTGATCAAGAGTTTCCGGAGTCTGCGCCAGGAAAAGCAACCGTAACAGATTGGTATGCTAAATTTCGACGTGGTGAAATGAGCACCGAAGACGGCAAACGCACTGGACGCCCAAAAGAGGAGGTTACGGAAGAAAACATCCAAAAAATCCACAAAATAATTTTAAATTTCCGTAAAGTGAAGTTAAGCGATATAGCTGACACCCTAAAGATATCAACGGAACGTGTTAGCTACATCGTACATGAATATTAGGGTATGCGGAAGCTCTGCGCAAAATGGGTGCCGCGCGAGCTCACAGTCGACTAAAAATAACAATGAATTTTTGCGTCGGTATGTGACCATGGATGAAACATGGCTCCATCACTTCACCCCGGAGTCCAATCGACAGTCAGTTGAATGGACGGCACGCGGTGAACCGGCTCCAATGCCTAGAAAGACACAACAGTCAGCTGGCAAGGTGATGGTGTCTGTATTTTGGGAGGCACATGGAATTTTGTTCAAGTAGATATCGCAAAAAAACGGTCATCAAGACAATGTACCATGTCACAAGTCAATCAAAACAGCCGCAAAAATGGTTGAATTGGGCTTCGAATTCTCCAGATTTACCCCCGAGCGACTTTTTCCTATTCTCAGAACTCAAGAGGATGATCGCGGGAAAGGGATTTAGCGACAATGAGGGAATAATCGCTGAAACTGAGGCCTATTTTGAGGACAAACCGGCATCTTACTACAAAAATGGTATCGAAAAATTGGAAGATCGCTAAACTCGGTGTACCGCCCTCAAAGGAAACTATGTTGAATAAATAGATCGAATTTTGCCAATAAAATGTGTTTTGCTATGGTAGCCTGGGGAATTTTCAAATGACCTGTTAATATCTCGTCATTAGATACATCGCACCGTGTGAGCTTGCACTCATTGGCTTGTTTAGTGTAGCCCTTCTTTTGTTTAAAAGCGATGGTACGTATCTTTGAATGAAACCGTTCCAAAAACATGGAAATTTCCACTCAAAGAACGAAATCCCTAACAAGCAAGCTACAAATCTACCTCTTGCCTAAGACAAGAGTTCCAATTCCAAGTAGGATTATATTTGATTTTATTTTATTGCTTGGACTCCTTGTTTGGCCCATAAAAGGATATTTATTATTTGCAGTGAACTAATTCAATCATTTAGGTAATGTTTCTTTTATGAGCGTACAATTGAGAACATAGTTTCCGATCCTGTGGACAAAGAATAAAATATGAAATGCACATTTCAAAAACTTGATAACAAAAAATTTAATAACAGATTATATTTTTTTGGACTCCGTGAGGTTCTGCTCGAGAGTGCAGTTTAACAAATTCTCAGAGCCTGAATTTATACTATTTATACAAAATTGCAAAAGGTTTGTAACTCTTTGGCGCAAAATATACTGAACCGTTTTTAATAATTTCTTTTTTCAAACAACATATGTGTGTTGAAGATGGTTATCGTACGTATTTTTTTTTTTAAGCTATATATCCTATTTTTTAGAAATTAGTTTTATTTATTGAGTTTTGTGTTGTTACTGTTTTTTTTTTTTCATTTGTACCGTTTGTATTTGGCTTCGAAGTTCAAAGAACAAACTACAGTAGAAAAGTCGAGTGCATAAGATTACAGAGTGGGATGTACAGGAAACAAAGTGATGCATTTTGGTGAAACTAAACAGCCAGAATTGCCTTGCCAAAGCCCGATGCTCGGAAATTCCCGATTTTGGGTCACAGCTTGAAATATATGGATTACAGCTTGAAATATATGCCAAATGAAAGCACTCGAAGAGCCTAAATATAGTCCCAAACATGAATTGCCACCGATTTTTTGGGTCAATTTTTGTTAATAAAGTTTACAGCTTGAAACGTAAGCCAAATGATAGAGCTCAAAGCACCTCATTAGAATACATAGGGTTGTCTTGCGAATCCTGTCCCAAACATGGGTTGCCACCCATTTAAGAAAAATTTGCCAAAAAAACAGGTTGAAACCCATTTTTCGGGCAGGATTCGCCAATATTACATTTGAAACTATAATCTTATAAACTATTAATAAAAATAACAAAATTATCTATCCCAGACATCCAATGTTATACAATGAACCTTTCTACAGCGGGCTCTTGGGCTATTTCATATATATATTTTTTTGTTACTTTTCAAGAGAATGAGATGTTCAGAGTGTAATTTCATTATTTAAAAAACAATGAGACGTGCGTATTAAATAAAAAGGTTTCGTTTTTTATTACTGGCCAACAAAATCTTTGGAAAATGTTAAAGGCAAACAAATCGCCGGACTAAAATTTTAAAAAATAGTTTTCGTTTTTTGTTATTTAAAGTTATTGAAAAAAATGTACAAAAAAACCAAAAACAATTTTTTTAATTTGAATGCATATTTTGGATTGCATTAGGGATCGACAATGAAGAACGAGCGAAAGAGAGGTGGAACCATTGCAGACGATCTTTTTTTTCGTTTTTTGTTCACAACAAAACTAAAAACTGAAAAACAAAGAATGTGGGGTAGCATCCTTTGTGGACGTCCGTTTGGGCGAAAGGTACCGAAAACGGCAAAAAGTGGTCAAGCAGGCGGGATGGAGAGGACATTACAGAGTTTTTGCGGAAGTAAAAAGTTTTTAAAATCTTTCAAAGTTCAAAAATAATTTTATTTTATTTTATTATGGTGATATTTTTTTCGAACTTAAAATTTTTTAAATAAGTTTCATTAGACTATAGCTCAGATAAACTAAGTTAAAGAATTTTTAAAAAATTTTATTTTATTGTAACATTGTTTTTATGAAGTCATTAATTTATTTCGTTTTATGCTAGGAGTAAGAAGTCTTAAAACTGTTCAAAAATCGCAAAAACTAATTTTTTTAAATAAAAATTTACAACATCACAGAAAAATATCAAGCAACTTTTTAACAAATCAACGCAATTCGGCACTACTGTGTCTTTTGGCTGATATTGTGTTTCATGGCATTTATACACTGAACTAAAACTTGAAATGAAATATCACAATAATTTTCATATTTTACAAGCAATATTTTTTCAGCGTTCATTAAGTACTTTCCTATCCTTATAAGGTGAAAAATTTTTGCAAGATACGTAGATAATGTCCAATATAAACAAACAATTAATTATTGCTATTTGTTTATGGTTTTTTAATCATATTCATGTTCTTGACAACTTACATATTCTTTCGTTTCTTGCTAAGTTGCTCTCAAGTGCCTTAAATTGAAGATATCACTCTTTCGAAACAGATTACCCGTTTAATTTCGCCATGTTCAAATCGAAACACATCAAGTTAGTACTCAGCGAGTCGTCAACCAATGAGTTTCAGTATTCAAAACCGGTTAAAAGTGTAGTATACGATTTAAACATAAAAATAGCAACAAAATGTTATTGCAATTGTTATTACTATTAACAGCTGTCATCTATTGGCTATATAGATGGGCTACAGCACATTACAAGACGTTCGAAGAACGTGGTATTCCATATGATAAACCATTACCAGTTGTGGGCAATGCCTTAGCGATTGCATTAAATAAAGAATCATTCTTATTGACGTTAATCAAATTATATCGCCAAACCAAAGCACAGTAAGTTGATTTATTTGCATTATTTGCTATATGGACTTGTGAGATATCTTGTATCTGTATCACCAAAAGATTTCACACCATGTCTGGTAACTTTGCCCAGTGCCGGCTCGAGGACAATTGGCGCCCTGTTTAGAAATGCAGTAAATCGGTCGCCCTTTTTCTATATCTACCTACCTATAGCCTACAACCATAGCCCAGGCGCCAGAATTGGAAAACAAGTGCAAGCGACCTAGTGCATAGAAAACCTTGAATAGCTCGAACAGCAAAGTGGAGAAACAGCAACAGATCACTGATGTAGGAAAAGTTTCTCGAGCGTTTGGTACACGAAAAACCATAAAGCGTCCAAAAGTCATACAGTAAACAATTTTACGAGAGCAAAAGTCGTGCATTTCCAAACTGTTTACGCCCTGAACAGTGGAACGGCTCGAACACCCCTCAAGCCGGCACTGAAGTTGCTTGAATTTCAAGTGTATTTCAAGTTTAGTACATTTTGCGTGAATATAGTAGCTATCTGCACATATCTCAATTTATTGCATATACGGAAAGTGTGACATATAACTGTGAAACTCTGCCAATAATTTGAACGCTGCTTCCTTGTACCACCATGTTTTTTCTATATAAAGTTTGATAAATTATAGATTTCTGTACATAGCATTTCATTGTTTTTGCTTATATGGGACGTGGCTCACCCACCTGTCAAACCCTGATTGGATTCTATTCATTGCTTATCTATGTCGCTAAATATTACTAAACAGATTCTGATTTTTGAAATTTTCTTTAATTTTATTCTAAGCATGGCGTTGCAAAGTGTTTGCTTGTATGGCAGGTTACATTGTATAACACTCGCTAATAAGATTTTTAATCGTGAAAATATTTATGAAATCAGCGCAGTAGTAACTGAACCCATCGCTTCCATATGTACAAAGAAACTCCATAATCACATAAACAAACTCACAGACTATCTTTATGTTATGAGATTGATAGTTTTCATTATTTTTTTTTCAGTCGTATCTATGGCTTTTATAATTTTCGCCAACCCGTGTTTGTTATCAACGATCCTGAAATAATCAAGAAGATCGCCATCAAAGATTTCGATCATTTTCCAAATCACACACCTTTGTTTAGTGGCAACGATAAGATGCTTTGCAGCATGTTAACCATGATGAAAGATCAACGTTGGAAAGATATGCGCAACACCTTGACACCAGTGTTTACTGCAGCGAAAATGCGCTCAATGTTCAATTTGATGAATGAATGTTTTGATGAGAGCTTGAAGTACATACGTGACTTGGCACAATCAGGAGGCGGCGAAACTGAAGTCGAAATGAAGCAATGTTTTACGCGTTTGTCAAATGACATCATAGCTTCAACTGCATTTGGACTTAAGGTTAACTCGTATGTCGACACAAATAATGAGTTCTATACCATTGGACAATCGGTGACAGCATTTAGAGGCGCTCAAATGTTTAAATTCTTGATGGCCACCATAATACCGAAGATAACAACTGTAAGTTCAATTTCGTAAAAAATATTCAGGTTAACTTTCAAAGATTGCGTCTAGTAAAAGTGCTTGAATCAATTTCTTTCTCAGCTGTTAGGCATGAAAATCTTCAACGACAAACAGACATCCTACTTCATACATCTGGTTATCGATACCATGAAATATCGTGAAAAGAATAACGTTGTACGTCCCGATATGATTCAGTTGCTAATGGAAGCTAAAAAGGAATCCTTACAACAATGGTCAGATGAAGAGTTAGTTGGACAGTGTTTCATATTCTTCTTTGCTGCTTTCGAGAATAACGCTAATTTCATTTGTACCACCTGCTACGAATTGGCAAGAAACCCAGATGTACAACAACGACTTTATGAGGAAATCACTGACTTGAAGGAGCAATTAAATGGTGCTAAGCTCAAGTACGATGATGTGAATAAAATGAATTACATGGATATGGTGCTTTCGGAGACATTGCGTAAATGGTCATTAGCATCGTTCACTGATCGGCTTTGCTCAAAGGATTATACGTTACGAGATGATGATGGCGAAGTAATATTTGATTTCAAGGTAGGCGACAACTTGTGGTTCCCTATAGGAGGTTTACAATGGGATGAAACAAATTATGAGTCACCAGACGTATTTGATCCAGATCGCTTTAGTGATGAAAATAAACACAGAATTAAACCATATACCTACATTCCATTTGGACTGGGACCTAGAAATTGTATTGGTAAGTGTAAAAAAACAATGACAGTTTTATTAATTGGGTCTAATTATTTGCTGTAAATTTCAGGCAACCGCTACGCTCTAATGCAGGCTAAGGCGATGGTGTATTATTTGGTCTCAGAATTTAAAATGGAATGCACTCCACGAACAGTTAAAAACTTGTTAGAGGATATACGCGGTTTTCAGGTTAATCCCAAAAATGGTTTTTGGATTAAATTTGTGAAAAGAAATTAAAGAGTACAAAAATGTTTTCGTAAAGTGAAATAAATAGTGCTGTAATGTATTGTATTAAAACATAAGCCATATATTTTTTAATAAACTTTTTAATCGTTAGAATGGAAGATACCTAAGCTTTAGTTTTAAAATTTGCAATGAAACAAGAAACACTATCGACTTCAATAAATTAAATATATTACTAATCCACATACAATGTGGCAATAGTTAGAAGCAAATAGTTAAGCTGGTCCTAGACGAAGTTGAAGACAAATATTAAATTCCTAAAAACTCTTTATCAGTATACAGCTCAAGTTGCAGGTAGTTCAAGAATTTCTGATTTGAATTGATACAAAGATCATATTCAAAATCCTTAGTGGGGTTGGTTAGAGTGTTTAATGATTGGACAGGAGAAGTGTTTGACACCGAAGTTTAAGCTAAGTATTTAAAGAATATACTTGTAAAGGTGTCATCTTCGCCCAGGCCGAAACTCACATACCATGAACTGCATTGAAAGTTTCTTTTAAGTAAATGTTAAAAAGACGTTGAAGAGGTTGAAAAATTCGAACAAAAATGATCAGTGTCAAAAGGTTGAAAGAGGTTGAAAAGTGTTGAAATAGTTGAAACATACTGAAAAAGTCTAAAAAATATGGAATCACCATTGAAGAAAGTTGAAAGAAATTGAAAATCTCGAAGAAATATGAAAAATGTTGTAACAAGTTAAAAGCAGTTGAAAAACCCAAAAAAAGTTACAGGAGGTTGAAGCAATTCAAAATCGCTGAAAAAATAACGAAAATAATGAAGAAAGTTGAAAGATGGGTTACATTGGAAAAAGTTAGAAGGCTGAAAAAGTCAAGAGAATATGGAAAATAGTTTGCGATATAATCAGGCCGTAATTAGCCTGAAAATTTAGGGCAGTGACACACCCACTGGTACAAGCCGGTCCGATTTGGATCTAGAAACAGCTCTAAGTAAACAAATTTCTGACACCATATTTTAGTGGGATTGCAAACATATTTCGATAGAAATGCCAATTAACGTATTTTAATTGTATGGGAGTTGCCACGCTCACTGGTGCTATTTCGGCCGTTTTTGATTCAAAACAAGTACTTAGATTAAATTTTAGGAATTTTGCTGTAATAGTTCAATTTAAATAGCATATGTTAATATGGGAGATGACACGCCCACTGATGCAATCTCGTCTAAATTAATTCAAGCTTATAGTAACTGACATCTCTACAGGAAACCTTATAGCATACTTTCTATAGTATTAAACATTATTTCCTTACATGGAAGGTGCCACGCCCACAGGCACTATTGCGCCAAATTTTTGTACTAAGATATTTTATAGCAAGCATACATATTAAATTCCATATTAAATTTCATAACGATTAATAGTTGTAAGTTCATTAAAAAGTTTATAAATATTGTGGGCTGTGCCACGCCCTTCAACGAGCTTTTCCAATAGACTGGCTAAACTTTTATTTATGCGGCATCATCTCTAAATTTTTTATAAAAATCGTATGAGCGAATTTTGAGACATACAGAATCAAACTTTTAACTCTTGAAAAGTCCCACCTCTTTTTCAATGCCGCCCACTTTTAACACAATTCAAGATACATATGATCTGTATCCGTTTACCAAAATTCATCACAATATCTTTCACGGTTTACGAAATATGGCGTTATGAAATTAAAAATTTAGGGCTGTGTCACGCCCTTGCAAGAGTATTTGAAAACTTGAAATCCAGCCCAATCCTAATTTTCGTCATATATGCACCAAAGCACCAAGTTTCATCATAATCGCTGCAACTTTTTTCGAAATGAGCTTTGTGCAAATATACATTGAGTATGGGCGGGAGGCGTGTTTGTAAACCGATTTCGCCCGAAAGTAAGACCTCTGTGCAAAATTTCATTCAATTAGCTTGCTTGGTATTCCCATAAACGTGATCTCAACAGACACAGATCAATAATATGACTTTTCTATATCTGCCACGCCCCCTCCTATGCGTTCCAAAAGGAATGACAATGTGGAAATACCCTCTGTGAAGGGTATTAAAAGTGTACTGTGGGCAAAACAATTGTTATGTTGGCAATATTTTTGCAATTAATTACTCGATTTGAAAAATAAAAAAATAGTGCGATGATAACTCGATTTTGTTTTTTTAAAAATTGTATTTAAAAAGATCTGAGTTCCACGCATAAAGGGTGCAATACTTATTTTGAATATTCTTCTGTTACTTGATGGTCAGATACAAATTTTGTTTTCTGGTGGAAAGCTTTTAAAAATTGAACAAGAATTGAAGACATAGTGGATGATATTTTCACTATGAAATAAATGTAAGTACAACGAAACAATTTTCAGTACATTCGGACTTTCATAAAAATTCTTCCGTTGATTGATTTTAAAATTTCAACCGATATCACTGATACTTATTTCATAAGGGATTCCTTGGCATTCTCAGTTATTCCACAGAGTAGACGGAGCAAACTTGCTGCAATGTGCACTGAACATAAACTAAGAGCTTTCATGAGTGAGCTTGAATGCGTGTGATAGTCCAAAAGGCTCTTGTGTGCGCATGCTGTCATTTTTAAATTTCAGATTAAGACAATCAACAGAGACTTCACTTTTAACAAATGATAAAGTTGATAAACAATTTATTAACAAATATATAAGTTAACAAATAATCTGTAGTTGCATATTATAGATAACAAAGAAATTAAAATGTATTGCAAGTTCATCCAACTTTATCTAATCGTGAGAGCCACGATAACATAGTTATTATATTAACTTATTGTTCTCCTAAGAGAACACCGCACCGAGCATTCACTTTGCTCATTTGATTGAATTATTGTAGATCGCTGCTCTTTCATCAGCTTTCCTTATATGGCAAAGTTTTTGTTTGTTCCAAAGACTGAACGTTATGAAAAAGCTTTTCAAGCTCAATTTAAAATAGAGCTATTCTCTGAATTTTTAGTTAGTACTTTATTAGAAGCCGACGCGTAAACTTCGTGTGAAACTAGAGGTTTTTACCCAAAATAAAATTGCAATGGTATTGCTTGAATCATTATTGTTATTGTTGGCTGCGGCCTATGCGCTCTATACATGGGCTACATATACCTACAGGACATTTGAGTTACGTGGTGTACCGTATGAAAAACCATATCCTCTGCTGGGCAATACTTCATCGATGACTATGAATAAAGAATCATTGATGTTGAACACCATTAAAATGTATCGCAGGAATAAAAAACAGTAAGTTAGAAATGAATTAAGCGCACATCTCAGAGTATTCAATCGTTTTGATTTTCAGTAAAGTCTATGGTTACTTTAATTTTCGTACACCTCTGTTTGTCGTCTCTCAACCGGATTTGATTAAGAAGATCGCTATTAAAGATTTTGATCATTTTCCAAATCACATGCAATTTTTTCGAGGTAACGATGATAATCTTTTGAATAGTCTCATAACTATGATGAAGGGTCAACGTTGGAAAGACATGCGAAATACATTGACGCCAGTGTTTACCGCATCGAAAATGCGCTCAATGTTTAGTTTGATGAATGAATGCTTCGATGAGAGTTTGAATCATATTCGCGGATTGGCAAAAGATGGTGGAGGTGAAGCGGAACTTGAAATGAAACAGTGCTTTACACGCTTATCTAATGACATAATCGCATCTACCGCATTTGGCCTAAAAGTTAATTCTTACAAAGATTCAAATAACGAGTTCTACAGCATTGGACAAAATGTTACCTCATTTAAGGGGGCAACTATGATTAAGTTCATGTTGCTACAAGTTACACCAAAGCTAATGAGTGTAAGTAATAGTTTGCGTTATTTTTTTGTTTCTAATAATTTAAATGCTATGGATTGGAAAATTAATGAAAAATTTGTAGTGTTAATACTTTCTCCATTTCCGAAAATTGCCTCGCACTCGACGAAAATACTTTCTACATTCTTTGAATGAGAATCTATTAGTTTTTAGTATAAAGCTGCGTTTTTTAACGATATTCTGTATATGTTGCCAATTTTTCATTTAATTTTACTGCTCTTACTGCATTTTTTTTAAATAAATTTTTATTTCATTTATAGCTAAGAGAGCTATTAGCTGTAGTAGCTAAAGTCAATTATCATTATTACAATATTTTCAAGTCTTTCATTTATTTGTTGATCAATAGCTTTTTGGTTTAAAAGTATTTAACAAAAAACAAACCGATTACTTTATGCGTCTCGTTGTCGATACAATGAAATATCGCGAAGAATCTAAAATTGTTCGGCCCGATATGATCCAGCTCTTGATGGAAGCCAGAAAAGAATCAAATCAGCAGTGGTCTGATGAGGAATTGGTAGCACAATGTTTCATATTCTTCTTTGCTGCTTTTGAGAATAATGCAAATTTTATTTGCACTACCTGTCATGAGTTGATGATGAATCCTGACATACAACAACGTCTTTATGAGGAAATTACTGATGTACATGAACAGCTAAATGGTGGTGCGCTCGGCTATGATGATGTAAATAAAATGAAATATATGGATATGGTGGTGTCAGAATCGCTACGTAAATGGCCTTTAGCTTCAACAACTGATCGTCTCTGCTCCAAAGATTATACACTACGAGATGATGACGACAATGTGGTGTTTGAATTTAAGGTTGGAGATAATATTTGGTTTCCTATTGCTGGCTTACATTGGGACGAGGATTACTTTGAAAATCCAGAGGAGTTTCTTCCAGAACGATTTAGTGATGACAACAAACATAGAATCAATCCGAATGCGTACATACCATTTGGTGTTGGACCAAGAAATTGCATAGGTAAGTTTGCTTGATTTGAGTTTGGTTTAGTCGTAAGCTAATCACTAAATTATTTTCAATTTTAGGCAATCGCTATGCTCTTATGCAGGTCAAGGCAATGATTTACTATTTGGTGCGAGATTTCAAATTAGAACGCTCTAAGAAATCAGTGGAAAACTTATTAGAAGACTTACGTACATTCCAGATAAATCCAAAAAGTGGTTACTGGATGAAATTTGTGCCAAGAAAATAAGAAAAAATCTTTCCAATGTACTCATCTACATATATGCATCAAATTTTCATACTGAAACAAGTGCTCAATGGTTTGAATTTGTATAAATCTAGTTATTTAAAAAAGGTGGTTTCTTTCGCTTGAAATTAAGATTTACTTACAATATTGCTTAAGCTGTAATTATATCTATAAATAATATATAGTATGTTTGTACTATTGTTAGTTACGCACAATATTTTAATTTTTCCCATCTCAAAAGCCTTGCATAGTCATTCAAATGAAACAATAATTTGTTCTTTTGTATAACGCTACAGTACATACAGTAGAGTATGTCGTCATCTGGAATTAATTTTTTCTAAACAAAATAACAAATGTGCGACAAGCAAAAAAAAAATTCCCTCACTTTACATCTGATAAATAATACGAGTGTTCCAAGATATGGTTTGCTATAGCGTATGCGTGAGTAAACTGAAGTGGTGATTTGATTTAATATTTTTTTTTGTTTTTTTTTTTTACTGAATTAATTAAGCAACTAAGTCGAATTTATTTTTAAAACTTTTAAAAAAAGCAAATGATAAGAAAAATATAAAAATAGTTGACCAAGCTGCCTTGAAGTGGATGCTATTTTATTATGCTATCACAACACATAGCTGCCAGGGTTTGCATCGAAAATGAAATTAATCATTCCCGAGATAGTTTTTGACGCACAATCAGTAGTGTCATAAGAGGATATTGAAAAACTTTTACTGAACCTTTCAATGCATAAATATTTGTTTTAGCTCATAATTTGTGTAATTTGGGTGGGTAGGAAGGTAGCACTATTTACAGGTAAAAACATGCAGTTATGGATAAAACATAATTTATTTTTTTATTAATTTTATGCTTAAATTCATGAAAAATGTATTAATTGAAGATATACAAATGGAAAAATACCTGTTTATAGTTAGTTGCGTCGAAGGAATGTGAAAAAACAATTTTTTACGACCAAATTACATAAATCTATATATCATTTTCTGAAATGCGATGATATTTCTTATTAGTATTTTGGTAATTTTGCCCGATAAATTATGAAATGCAAACCAATGCATCACTTCATCGTATCGAACATCGGCAATTAGAAGGTGAGCCTTTTCGGCTTAGTTCCCGCTGGCGACGGCACAGGTGGTCTGCTCACTGATAAAGGAAGATGCAAACAGCATGCACGATTCAGCTACGTCAGGAAGAAAATTAGCTAGCTATTTTTTATTCCCTCCTTAATACAAACGCTGATACAATATATATGCATTGACAAGGATTCGATTCGTCCACTTTCCAACTTTCATACGAATGTGGTATGGACAAAGTGTCCATGTAACAATTCAACACCTCCCATGTGCTCATTGTACTCCTTGGTGATACTGTCGATTTCGACATGCTGCTAACTTTTCCAATTCTATAGCTTAACTTTTCGACAAATGGATATGAAATTCATAGCTAAAAATTATTTTCGAAATTCAGCTTCATTGGTAGAAAAAAGCGTTGCAATATTCAGTTGACGAGCGTAGATATTCATATGATTAGTCGAATCATCGATGAATTCGTCGGTCACAAAATTCCTGATGCAAGAGTATGGCGTTTTCAAATCGTAGAATATAGATGGCATTTCTTTTCCTCCATGAATTACGATTTAATTCGCATGCAATTGCCACCTTCTTTTTCTTGTAAGTCTGATTCCCGTGTACCTTTCCTGAATTGTGGAGTTTGAAGGTGCTGAGTCAGAGTAGCAGGAGCCGAAGTTAAATGAAATGGAGCATATTGAACGTTTTCTAACTTGATTGCTTGCTCCAACATGCTGACGCTGTTTGCATTAACGAGTTCAGTTTAATTCAAGAACTCATCAATGATCACTATATCTTCAGAACAATCGTTATAAGAACTTACATCTGCATCGTGACTATCGCAATCACCATCGCGCTAACTGCCAGTATCGTTGGCATCACTTCAAATTGAGTCCATCAATGCATCGACCTCTTTGTCCGATATATAATAAAAGTTAAAAAACTTATTTCGGTTCATCAAGATTAATTTGTAATTATAAAGAGGATAACAAATGAAAATAGTTGCAAATAGGGCTGATCAAATCATATTAAATAGGTACTTATAAGATGCGACGAAAAAAAAAATCGCGCGACTGCATAAGCCCGCCCATTGACCGTTGGCAAAAAATGGATCCCACTCAGTAGCGTACCTAAGGGGGCGGTGGGATGCGAGGCGGGACCAAAATAGTCATGAAATATATCTCATTTTGCTATGCTTTTTGAAAGTCAAAACTGAGGACTTGTGTTTTTTTTCTCAGTAAATGAAAATATATAGTTCGCTGTAGTAAATTAAATTTCAATGTATTTTTTTTGGCAAATAACTTATTTGTCACGGGTGCCCGATGTGCACGGTACACCTCTAATTCCGTAAATTCATACGCTATTGACTAGACAATGTATTTAGCTACTCATTAGTGAAAGTATGGACTCGATCAAACAAGAAAACATATTATTTATTACTAATCGAAAAATCAGGTATCGCAAAAATTATTAGTTTCGTTTATTTTTTCGACGAATTTTCACTTGGATATTAAGGTTTTGCTGTCAGGTTGAAACGAGTTTTTTCAGTAAGGAACAGGTAAACTATTTTCATACTAAGTTCCTATAAAAAAAATATGTTGACCGTAGCTATAGCCCTCCAAAAGGCGGTGGTATGCATAATAGGGTCAATAATTTCTTCACTTTCTCCATCAAAGATAAATTGATTTTTCTGTGTGTCTTACAGTCGCAGATCAATGTAAGTAATATACAGCCATAGGTGCGGCTATATAGAATATTCTGATCATATCACATTTTTCGACTTTTCAATTGTTTTCGTCAATTTTTGAATGTCATGAACCTTTTCAATTCATTCCGGCGTTTTTAACATTATCCCTACTCCTCAATATTTTTCGACATTCACCAACTTATCTTTCTGTGATACTTGTCCAAATTTATTTTTTTATACCCTACACAGAGGGTATACTCACTTTGTCATTCCGTTTGTAACGCATAGAAAGGGGCGTGACAGGTATGGAAAAGTATATATATTCTTGATCAGCGTCTGTTGAAATCAAGTTTACGGGAAAACTGAGCAAGATAATTCAATGAAATTTGGCACACAGTTCACACTTTCTTGCAAGCTGCTAGCATACAGAAATGGGCAAAATCGGTTCACAGCCACGCTTTCCGCCCATACTCTATGTAAATATACCCAAGTCCATTTTGAAAAAAAGTTGCTGCGATTTTGATGAAATTTGGTGATTTGGTGAAGATGACAACAAAATTAAGATTAGGCTAGGTTCTAAGTTTGCAAAGGCTCTTAAAAGGGCGTGGCACAGCCCTAAATTTAAACTTTCATAACGCCATAGCTAGTAAACCGTGCAAGATATTGTCATGAAATTTGGTACACGAATACAGATCTTATGAATTTTGAATTGCGCATAAAGTGGGCAGGATTGTAAAAGTGGACGTGGCACTCCTTAACAATTAAACATTTGGATTTCGTATAACTTCAAAATGGCACATACGATTTTCATTAAAATTTTAGGGATGATACCACTGAAAGTAGTTAACAATACCAGCTACGTCAATATACTGAAAAATTCTTTTAAGGGCGTGGTACAGCCTACAATATTTATAAACGTTATAAAAAGGAAACTAACAACGCAATCGTTATGAAATTTAATAAGGCGGATATACTTGCTAAAAGGTGTCTTCTTGCAAAATTTTGGCACAATTGTGCCGGTGGGTGTGGCACCTACCATATAAGCGAAAAACGTTTAATGCTATAGATAGTGTGCTATAAGAGTTATCTTCATAAAATTTTGTGTAGAGGTGTCGGTTACTATAAGCTTCAGGATTAAATGAAACTTGACAAAATTGCATCAGTGGGCGTGGCACCTCCCACGTTAACATAAAGTTGTTAATGCTATTGTCAGTGAACTATTGGAGTAATTGATCTGAAATTTGATGTAAGTGGATTACTGGGTATTAGGTACATATGAATCAAAAGCTGGCAAAATAGAAACAGTGGGTGTGGCACCTCCCATACAATTACAATACCTTAAGTGGCATAACTATCGAAATATATGAGCAATCATAGTGAAATTTGGTGTAAGAAGTTTGTTTATAAAAAGCTATTTCTGGACCAAAATCGGACTGGATTGCATCAGTGGGTGTGTCACCGCCCTAAATTTTAGGAATAATTACGGCACATATCGCAAACTATACGAGCTATTGTGCTAAAATTTTGTTTATTTATTGAACAAAAATTGGGCGGAATTGGAGAAGTGGGCGTGGCGTATTTCGTGTTTTTCATTTTTATTCTATTTTTTTCAACATTTCCCATATTCTTTTGACATTTTCAACATTTTACCATTTCCCTTCAATTTCATTCGACATTTTCTTTATTTTTTTGACTTTTTCATCAATTTTTCAGCATTTTTCATATATTTCGACTTATTCAATTTCTTTCAACTTTCATTAATAGTTTTCATATTTTTTCAACATTTTCAATTTTTTCTAACACTTTTCAACATTTTTGAACCTTTTAACATAATATTCGACTTATTCAACCTCTTCAACATTTTTATTTGAAAAGTACTTTCAATGCAGTGTAGGGTATGTGAGTTTCGGCCTGGCCGAAGATAACACCTTTACTCGTTTTACTTTCATTAACTATTTCGATACTTTCCTCATGACTTTTCGACACTTTTCGAGAGTATCGATATTTTTTCGACTTTCTTCGAAACATAGTAAGTGCTTCACATCATTCCGTTCCTGCATTTCTTGATGTGCTAGATCTTGAAAATCAAAGAGGTTCTTAATGCAAAGCTTCACTACTTCAAGCATCACATGCACGCGACTAAAATACACAAACAATCTCCGCATTAACAATTAAGTGTTTTATTAAAACAAATATGGTATGTTATTGCGCTGCACTTGAATAGGGTATCACTTTTGCAATTTCAAGTTCAAAAACTTTAAAAATACAAGTACATACATGTTCTAATTAGGGTGTTTCAACAATTTTATTATTTTGATTTTTCAATCATCTCTTGTAAAGGAAAGCTCAGCAGTTGAAGATAAACCATTAGATAAAATTCATGTACAGGGTTGTCATGTTGAAAAGAAGGCATGCTCAGCTTTCAAAAAATAAAATTATTTTTCTTAAAATGGTAAAAAGAAAAAATTTTTCTGAGAAAAAGTAAATTTTTTTTTTTTGAGATATCTTTTTTTTTGTCAGTAATAATAAAAAATAATTAACATAAGGGTAAAACTAGATGACTTATTTTTTATTGCCCATTCAAAACAACGTAGGTACATACATGTCACAAAAATCATTCGAATCCCGGGATTTTTAGAAAATTTTCAATTCATTCCTACCGTGCCTCCGGCTTTGACATGAAATTCTGGACTTGGCCAGGACAAATTCGGCCGCTTGGCAAACCTGTTTGTGTAGTAAAAATTATAAATGAAAAGGATGCTCAAGCCAAAGCACCCAGAGCAATTAAAATTTCAAAATGAACCACCCTAATGAATATACAAGCAAAATACCAAAATATATTAACTCATATCAATAATTTAAATAATAGATATAATGAAATTACTCGTATGAAAGCTTTGAGCTAATTGAAAATAAAAGCTTAAAAGCTCTGTGATCATCAATAGTGTTCAACCGCCGCACAAAAAACAATCCAGTTCGAAGACAACGCTGAAGAGCGCAGTTTAACGCGATTTAAAAATGGTTGCTTTAGAATTAATTATCGGCTTAGCAGTGTTGGCGTATTTTGTTTACAGATGGTCAACAAAAGAATATAACACCTTCACTGAGCGCGGCCTGCCACATAAGAAACCCATACCGCTGCTTGGAAATGCTTTTGCGTTTTTACAAAACAAACAATCACTGCACAAGATAATGTTAAATCTTTATCGTGAAACCAAACAACAGTAAGTGCATAAATAAAAGATTTACAAGTGTACACACATACTATGTGAGTAATAATTATCTTGAGAACTTCACATGCCAATGATATCGGAGACAGGATAATATCTATTCTTTAACTAACGGAAAATTAATCACTGCTCTTGAGGTTTCTCATAAGAATTCAACTGGAAAATTTAAGTAAAAACTAACAACTGGCAGTTTGTTTCTCGGTTTTATCTCAAACCGTTTTCCACATAATGTCTCTTTCCCTTTTACTACATGGGTCAAACTTAGCCAATCTTTATTGGCTTAAATGTTTTAGGATCAATTCTTATGCAACTCTTTGAAATCATAGTGTAAGCAGACCTTTGCAACCTGATAAGAAGGCGCGCACGCTGACTTATAATAATTACGTATCTGTATATCTGTTAATATCTTCGAGCCAATTTTCATTTTATAGAGAAAACCATAAGCTTATTCTAATTGAGCTTAACAATATATTATAAACGCCGCGTTTGAAGAAAATCTCCAGTATTAAATCTCAATTAAAGCCCCGAGAGATATTCGAATTAGAATAGTAAAAGATCGTCCTAGGCGGATTAATATGTTTGTTTAATATGAGGAAAGCAGTACCGAATTTTCGAATGCCTATTCAATTTTTAGTAACGAAACAGGAAATCTGATAGATATTTTAAAATTTGTGAGGTTAGGTCTTACCCCTTAATTACTTACCTATTTTAATAACGCTTGTTACTTAACTTCGTCGTTTTGGCGACGCTTGAAGAAATTAACTTTTTCAAAATCTTTATTGTTGAAAGATGAGTTCGCTTCTTTTTCTAAATAGTTTTTTTTAGTTTCAAATAATACACTTCAAGTGTTTTTACTTTGAGATCAAAAATGAATCTGTTTCAAAAGTTATTGAAAGAAAAACTAAAACAGCGTCGACGCTTTTACGAAGATAAGTAATTAAGGGTTAAGAGGTTTTCTTTCTAGAATGTCAAAAAAAATAAAATTCAGGCATCCATTTTCAAAAAAAAAGTTAAATTTATATCTAGTTTTGAGAAATGAAGGTTAAGTTTAAAATTTTCGAAAAATAATTTCGACCGTTGAAAAGGCCATTAAAAATCTATCGAAAAGCTTGAACTTAGATTTTAACAGTTTATCCAATAAAAGACCACTTCACCCAAGTTTGAGCTCAATGGGTAATCTTCGAATTTTGGCTTAGGACATTTGACATGCAATCCGTCCTACATAGAATGTGTCATACAGTGGCACACAGCTTAATTTATGCACTGCATACTTTTTACTTCAACACTCTATAACTTTGAAATATAATGAAATATGAAAAAAAATATTGACATCATTTGAAAGCACAAAAAAATTGTTGTATAAAAAACAAGTTTATTTTTTGTTCAAAAGTATTATCGAAAATTTTAAAATCGCCCATTAATTTACAATCGCATTTAGGTGCGGCGACTATGCTGGCGGTGCCATCCTTACTCATGATATTTCCTATAAAATTAAAATTTCCGATATCAGCGGTTGACATGCCAGCCCAAAACGAAAATGATTTTGACTGGCGACTAGGCCTCAAAAAGTGGTTCATCAGTCCAAAATGGGATTAACCGTCTCATTTTCACCAAAGAACCGCTTTGAAGATCCCTGAGTATTGGAATTTAGCAAAGTTCGTGAATGAATCCATATTTAATTTATTTGACTCAGATGACATGTCACAAAAGCCGAATACATAAAACACCATGGAGAACCTACACGCGATATAAAATATGATGGTAGCAGTGCTATGGTTTGGGATTGCATGTCAGCTGCTGGTACTGGTAAAATATTATGATTTTGGATATGTGTCTTCAGGTTTTCAAGGAAAACAAGCTGCAGAGTGACGAAAATTTGGGCATACAGACACATTTCCTGTTTTACCAAGATAAAGACTCAAAACACAAAGCGGGCATAGATCAATCTTGGTTAGTATACAAGTGCCCGCATTTCATGGCATCGCCAACATAGTCGCCAGACCTAAATGTGACTGTAAATTTATGGGCTATTTTGGAAAAGGTATCCGAATATACAGCATTTAAAAAAAAACAACGATCTAAAAGAGGCACTTAAAATTGAATCACATAATATTCCCCTAAATACCAATAAAAAATTTTCAGCTTCGATTAAGACATAGGTGACCAAATAGGCTTTCAAATTTAATATTAAATATTATAAAAATCACTATTTTTGACAATGTTTATACACTTTATTTATATCTGCATAAAATTTGCTGTGAAATGAAATTTAGTAGGATGTTTTGATTTTTAATTTTTAAAATTCCAGATAATAATTTTTAACAAAAAATAAACTTTTTTTTAAACTATAATTTTTGCGGTTTCACACATCAAAATTTTTTTTTTTTATAAATTCTTGAACCTTAACTATTCACTATGCTGAGCTATTGAAAATTTTATTTAAGAGTTTTCTATTACAAATTTCTATGCCAAGGTCAGCGAAAATTGAAATTAACGCATCGCACTTGAATGGAGAGTTATGCAGTTTTGCTCTCCTGCAAAGCCTCGTCGGGTAGAATCTATTTACAGGGTGTTCGCCAGGAAGATATATTACTTTATACTACACCCTGTATTATGTCAAGATATACGTCATAAGTTTAAAGTATTTATGCCAACCCTAAATAAAGTTGTTTGTTCAAATTTTTTTCATGAAGACTCCTAATTGTTAAAAGACATGTTGGGTTTGACCACTTCCACGTTGATTTAATATGGTATTCTTGAGTCAGATACTTTTCCTTTGCTTCTAGTGAAAACGATATTTATCCTCTGTATTTTTTCTCCTCTAATTTCAGCAAAGTTTATGGTTACTACAATTTTTTAAATCCCTTCTTCATTGTACAAGATCCTGAGCTCATAAAACAGATCACCGTCAAGGATTTCGACTATTTCCCAAATCATCAGCGTATTTTCAATATTGACACCGATCCCGTTTTGAGTTCCATGTTAAGTATTATGCAGGATCAACAATGGAAAGATATGCGCCATACGATGACGCCAATATTTACAGGTGCCAAAATGCGTACCATGTTTACTTTGATGAATGATTGTTTTGCCGAAAGCATAAAGTATTTGCATGAACAGAGTTCAAAAAATAAACCTTTCGATATTGAATTGAAGGAATGTTTTGCACGTTTGTCCAATGACATAATTGCGACCACTGCATTTGGACTGAAAATAAATTCCTATGTTGACAAAGATAATGACTTTTATAAAATTGGCGCTGGATTTAGCAAAACAAGAGCTACACAGGCGATAAAGTTTGTCGTGTACAGTATGTTTCCAAAAATATCCAAGGTAAGTGTTGTACTACACATAGCAGAAGTAAGAACAAAATGAATATATGGTCTTGGGCGTCATCTAAAGCAAATGATGAATAGGATGAATGTGTACTATGGTATCCTCGAACAACAGAGTATATGTCATGGGAAAGACTACTCTCAGTAGAAATGCTTGTGGTACTAGCTCCGATACTATTTGCCCATTCATCTTAGAGATTGTTTATCAGAAGATTTTTGGAAAGTTTTCGGATAGATTAAAATTAAGATATCATTTTTTATTTGTATCTACTTTTCCAGTTACTTCACCTTAAGGTTTTCGACTCAAAGAGCATTGAATACTTTGTGGCTCTCGTTGTCGATGCCATGAAATATCGCGAGAAGAATAACATTATACGTCCGGATATGATAAACCTTTTGATGGAATCGAAAAAAGAATCAGCACAGCGCTGGACTGATGATCAAATCGCTGCTCAGTGTTTTATTTTCTTTTTTGCAGCATTTGAGAACAATGCAAACCTGATATGTACAACTTGTTATGAATTGATGGAAAACCCACATGTACAGGAAAAACTTTATGAAGAAATTAGTGAAACTCGAGCTGAATTAAATGGTAAGACCTTAAGTTATGATGCGCTCAATAGAATGAAGTACCTGGATATGGTTGTTGCGGAATCATTACGTAAATGGACTTTGGCCGCAATGACTGATCGTGAGTGCAGCAAAGATTATACTCTGAAGGATGAAGACGGCAATGTGATTGTTGAGTTCAAAAAAGGTGATCGCATTTGGATCCATCTTATCGGTTTACATCGGGATGAACAATACTTTGAGAATCCTGAGGTATTCGATCCGGAACGTTTTAGTGAGGATAATAAGCATAATATTAAACCATTCACTTATATGCCATTTGGTGTGGGACCAAGAATATGCATTGGTAAGTAGAGCAGGCTCCTGAATGTTCTGTTGATGGGCAGGATTTTAACTTTGATTTCATTGCAGGCAATCGTTATGCTTTGATGCAAGCTAAGGCAATGTTGTACTATCTATTGTTGGATTTCGAAATTCAACGCTCAGAGAAAACTTTCAAAAATCTAATGGATGACATTCGCGGATTTAGCATTGTACCAAGTAGTGGTTTTTGGTTCAAACTCAAGCCACGCTCAGTTACAACGGAATTATAATTAAATTTATTTTATGAAACAGTGTCTGTCTTAAAAACATTTCGGTGCTTTTGCTTGTGCTGCTTATTGCTCTCCTAAAATGCGACATAAAATTACTTTTACTCTTATTCACAATTGTTTTAGCTACATATGTATGTACTTTTATATTTACTATATAAATGTTTGTATATTAAAATATCATAAGTAATTGTGTACATATTTTTCAATATCAAAAATATCTATTTGCAATGACTGATAAGATATAATAAATATTTTGAATCAACTTAGCTAATTTGTGTTCTTTTTTGCATTTCTACAGAAATAAACAATTTTGAAACCATACCCACACATATTTTTGCTTGCATATTTTAGGTTATGTCAATTTATTCTTCTTGTACTTTAACCCCATTTATCAATGTGTCAAGCTAGGCAGATATAAAAATATTAAATTAAATTGCCACATGCGAGTAAAAATCGAAAGTATTTTATTTTGTCTTTGATATTTAGTTTAATAGGTACAAAACCTAAGAAAAACTATAAGAAATTAATAGGTTTGAAATATAAAGGGAAATGTTTTAAAGGGTAGTGGACTCAAGTCTCATCAACGAGGCGAAAGTTCATTTTGAGTGAGAGCAAGAACTGAGTATGGAAATTTGATCGCCTGCCATTGAGGAATAAGTCACGAAATATTTATCTTTCCAAAATAGAAGCAAATCAAAGTTTAAAGCACAGCCAGATGAAAAACTGAACCAAATACATATGATCAATATCTCAATTATAAGGTATTTACTAAGCAGACCATTCTAACAAAATATGTTAATAGTTAACAAATAGTATACATAAATAAGCGAAATTTATACTTAATTTGAGTTAACTTGCCATATTTTGACAATGTTATCTCATGTGAATCATGCTTGGTGCTTTGGAAAGTAAACATAAAAAATGTACTTTGCTCATGAGATCTTTAAAATTTGTACTATTATGATTCGTTTGAATCTTGCCATAATTTTTGAAATATAATATCATTACGATATCCACCACGAGACATTATGCAGGTCTAAGTCCTTTAAAACTAATTTTGAATGACTTTTACGTACAATATGAGATTTAAATCGGCCATAGTTGAACGAATATTACTGCTCAACTAGTTAAGACTTTGAAGACTGCATGCTTCGTTATGATAAGATATGATACACTCATAAAAAAAGTTCAAGTACGAACTTAAGGACTAAGTGACATCAACAAACCCAGAAATTACGTATCCTAGGAATTGGGAATAAATCCAAAATTGGTTCCGTTTTCGTTGGACTATTGGCGCTGTTTTGTTAAAATCACATATCGTTCATATCAAAATTTTCAACTACATTTCAGAAATAAAGTCGGTTTACATACGGCAATAGTGCTCATTATTGACGGTTACGGTAACTCCTTCATCATTCTCATAGAAATATGAGCCAATGACATCACCAGACCATGATGTACACCAGACAAAAACTTCTTGCAGATACAACGTTTGTGGGTTTAAGAGTACCTTAAAGGAACATTTTGCTTATCCACGTATCCACCGAGCAAGAAATAGGCTTCAATGCTAAAGAATATTTTGAAAAAATCATAAATCAACACTTGTTTTTCACATTTTTTGTTGAACATTTTAAAAGTTTTAAAGTTCAAAATTAAACGATATATGATGTTAAGTGGCTAACTTAAAATGCAATTAATGCCGCCTTGGATGACATAAATCTGGTCAGGCACTAAAGTTTAAATACACCTCTCAAAATTCACTTTTAAATAAAACTAACAAAAATTAAAGTATGCATTTTATTAAAAGTTAAATCTATACTACTTAAAAAAAATTGCTAACATGGAAATGCTTTGTAACGCTTTGGCGAAAAATGTACTAAGGCGATTTAAATAAATTCTTTTTTAAAACAACAATTTTGTGCTAAAGAAGGATATTGCATACTTATTTTGTTTAGTTTTTGAAGTTAAATATCCTATTTTTTATGCAAAAGTTTTTGTAAAGCCTAGTCGCCTGATTCTTCGTTGCTTATGCTTCTGCTGCATCAGTAATTCTGTGTTTCTTTTGTTGTTTTTTTCTTTTGCTCATTTGTATCGTTTGTACTTGGCTTCGAAGTTCAAAGAACAAACACTCTTTCCTTTTTTTTGTTACTTTTGATGAGAGAAGATAGAATGAGATTTTAAGAGAGTAATTTCATTATGAAATAAACAACGCGCGTTCAATAGTGTGTGTTTCAAAAGAATATCAAAGGTGTTACAAAAACAAAGCTAAGCAAACAGAAAAAATAATATTTACTTTGCGTGCTTGGGCTCTTATCAGAACTAGGCAAAAAAAGGAAAAATACATGCCATCTCATGTCTCATATGTGTTCTTATACTACTTATACACAAGAAAGTGCTCATAAAGACACAGTATAATGACACATTTGAGTGTGCCTTTGTACTGTGCAGCATAATGATACATATGAATGTGCCTTTGTACTGTGCAGCATAATGACACCTCTGAGACATGCGACCAAATATCTTTATAATCGGCATATTATAAGCTTTAAAAATGCATGTTAAAGACATTTTTACATCTCTTTTTTTTGTGGTTTTATGTCTTACTTTAGAGAGACATTATAAAAAAAAAAACTTTGCTACAAAGTATATTTTGAATTTCGATACTAAGCTGGATTTTTATCTTGATAATTTCACCTTATTTTACTAGAACATTTAATGAAAGACTCAATTTTAGCACAGACAATTAAATGCAACAATTTTATAAGCACATAAGATTTAAATACAAGATCTCAATTTTTATTTATGTTAACTAAATTCATGTAATATTTATTATTGTTGTTGTATTTTTATTTGTGATTATTTTTTTTTTTTTTTTTTTTTTTTTTGACGCCCTAAAGAAGATGACATCGGCGCTGCAAGGGAAACTTTTTTTTAAATTTTTTGTGTTTTTACTCGATTTTAATAAATCGGAAAAGATCAATCTTAGGCTTTACACATAAAAAATTAAATTTCTAAAAATAACGCGATCTAAACCAAAATAAAATATTTGGGGACTCTTGTTTTAAATCGTTTTTTTCCAAGAATATGAAGTACCCTGTCTTTACAGGTCCAATTTAAAGCTCTTATATTAGATACTTAAGATTCCATCAATTTAAGTGGATTCTATACGATGCTATTAAGCAGTTTCATAAAATTTATCAGATATAATTTGATTTTTATCCAAAATATACAAAGCCCATTGTTTTAAAATAGTTTACAATAATTGTAAATTTGAGTCCAAGGGGAAATAGCGAATACAAAACCTTGTTCGAACAAAAAAACTTTAAATTTCAAGTCATGAAAGGAGGTTCAAAAGGAAGGGAATGGGTGTTTTCATTGTTTTTTGTCATTTACAATTCCACCATTCCGCGGATTTTTTGACCTTCCCTCTTACATATGAAAAATAGAGATAAAGCTTGATTTTCTCAAGTAAAGACGGAAGCATAAAATGTCTTATTTATACTAAGAAATGTCACGCAAAGTTTACCATGAGGTAAAAGTTTCTTAATCAACTTGTCATTTCGGAGTTGATAATCAACCACACACGTTTGTATGTGAATATGACCCTCTTCGTATATATTTGGTTAACAAACAGGATATGAATAAGATGCTAGGCCTGACAAGCATATTAATGAATAGCGGTAACAGCAGCGACTAACAGTTAAAATGTCAAACTGCTGCCATTTTTAAAAGCACAACCGCTTACACATGTCGCCTGCCACCTGTTTGTATTCACACACACACACGTATGTATCTATGGATATGTAAAGATGCCATTTAAAAAAGGATACGCGGTTTTACCATAAGAAATTAGTCTACAATTTTTAAGGCAAAACATTCCAAATATAATAATGGCTTAATTTATTCTTGGATGTCAACAAAAAACTCCGTTTTAAAAACACACGTGCAAAGGAAAACTCAAAATGAGGATAAAGGAGATGATTTATTTGTAGTCCACGAACAAGATTGTAATTGGGTGAGTTTTCCTCTAATACGAGCAAGAAATAGCAACCAGCTTAGTTTTTTAGACAGATTTATTTAACGCGCAAAACAAAACTATGCCGTATGGCAAATGAACATGAACTACAGTGGGATGTTTAGAAATTAAAATATAATATAAACCGAATATATATATGTATAATTAAAATATATAATATAAACCGAATTTTGCTGTCATTCGAGTTGTGATAACATTTTGCTCTAAAAGCAGAGTTTTAGAAAAAATATATGAGGTCGTTTTCACTGAAAGGTTCGAAACTTTTATTTGAAGTGACCAAAGTCATTTTCTTAAATATTGTAGAAGAATTTGCTTAAAATTTTCTGTCCCTATGGTTTTGAAAGCCTTGGATATCTCTGATCGGTTTCTAAATCTTATGGAGCACTGCCCTCAGGAGATGCTCTAACACGTTACCCTTTGCCTTTATGTTTTTTGGAATACTTTCACTGTGCACCTGCAAAGTGTTAAGCAAAATATATTCTGGAAGTTCCTGCAAGCATTGGAAAAAGTTTTTTTTTTTTAAAAAAAAGGTCGTTGACTTAAAATATCGATCGATCGATGTTGCTGGTCGGAAATCGTGATTTATAATCGGCAGGGGACAGAGGTTTTTGTTAATCAATTCCTTGAGAATTTCTCAAGAAAATGAGTATTGTTGCAACTAAATCCATAGAATGGACGCTAAAATGCAACATAAAAAATAATTTTAGTCAAATTATTCATTAAAAAAAAAAACCTTTTTAAAACATCATTAGAGCTCATAATAACGCAATATCAACCCATAAAAGTCATATCATTTACACAGAGTTTTATAATTTTTGCTCTGTAATATTTTTAAAACTTCTACTGTACCGTGTGTCTTTATCCTTGTGCCATTTGTTGATTTTATCTGCACCAATAAATTTCAAGCGTAAAACCTTGGCAAATAAATAAACTGGGTGTTGTGTTGGAAAAATGCTCAATTAAATGGTAGTGTCACGTTTTTGGACTTAAGCGCAGTTATTAAACAAATACCAGTAGCCAGCAGTTTAATGTGGATTAAATTGGTGTCAATATTTGATTATTGTTCCAATTGCCAGTTGTTTGAATTTCTCTCAATTCAGTCTCAAACTACTAATCGATTTTAGTTTTAAGTATGAGATATTAACAGAGAATTCGTATCATGTATGTAAAGGGTGTTTTTTTTAGAGGTTTGTTTTTCGAATATAGATAAAACTGGCATTTTATGGTCAAATCTGGCAACTCTAATGTCATTTATGTTCAGTTTGGTTTGCCATTTCATCATGAACAGGTTGACAAAAGAACAACGCTTGCAAATCGTGCAAATTTATTTCGAAAATAATGGTTCAGTTCGCGAAGTTTACCGCAAGCTCCGTCCATTTTATGGTCGACATAATCGTCCATCAGAGCAATTAATTCGGTTAACCATGGATCGTTTTCGCACTACGTTTACTCTATGTGATAATACGCATCCGCAGAGACGTCGAACAGTGCGCACCGAAGAAACAATTACCGCTGTAGAGCAAAATGTTGAAGAGGACCCGAATGAATCGATTCGCCACCGTGCACAGCAATTGGAGCTTTGTCCATCAACTTTATGGAAGATTTTGCGCAAAGATCTTGGCTTGCGACCTTACAAGATCCAGCTTGTGCAAGAATTAAGGCCGCGAGACCATGCAATGCGTCGTGATTTTGGTGTATGGGCCGAAAATGAGATTGATCTCGATGCTGATTTTCATCGCAAAATTTTGTTCAGTGATGAGGCTCATTTTTGGTTGAATGGCTACGTCAACAAGCAAAATTGCCGCATTTGGAGTGAAGAGAATCCACATGAGACCCTTGAGACGAAATTACATCCACAAAAACTGACTGTTTGGTGTGCTCTATGGGCTGGTGGAGACATTGGGCCATACTGCTTCCGAAATAATGCTGGAGAGTCAGTTACCGTTAATGGAGACCGGTATAGAGCCATGATAACCGACTATTTTGTTCCCGAATTGGATGGCATGAATGTGGATGAGTTGTGGTTCCAACAAGACGGCGCTACATGCCACACAGCGCACGTCACAATCGATTTATTGAAGGAAACATTCGATGAGCGCATAATTTCGCGGAATGGACCTGTCAATTGGCCACCAAGATCGTGTGATTTGACACCATTGGATTATTTTCTTTGGGGATATGTGAAGTCGCTCGTCTACGCCAACAAACCAGAAACGTTAGGGGACTTGGAGCCAACATTCGTGGCGTTATTGCCGACATACGGCCCCATATGCTCGAAAAAGTGGTTCAAAATTGGACCTGTAGAATTGGCTTTATTCGAGCCAGCCGCGGCGGCCACATGCCCGAAATCATATTTAAACATTAATGGCATAAAATTATCCTTCCAATAAAGCCAAATTGATTATTTAAACGATTTTCTTGTGTTTTATTTCAATTCGAAGCTCTATACCTCTAAAAAAAACACCCTTTAGTATGTACTAATGGACTGATTTGATTTAAAAAAAAAAAGTTTTAAAACGAAAGTAATGATTGCGGTTTCTATACGAAATGAAATTATAGTTGATGTTTTCAATATTTCATTTACATTTTACAACAGTTGATTTCATCTTGCAATCTGAGTTTCAGAATGTTCTTCGTCCCATGTCCTCGTGGCGGCATTTTTATTCAGCGTCGATAAGCAATCGATTCTTATGTCAAATGATTCCGAAGAAAAATGTTATTATTTTCAATTATAAATATATATATAAATATATTTCGGTTAGTGCTGGCATGTCACAAGGATTTTGGGGTTTACGAGGGTCGCACGTCGTAAGTTGTCGCAAAAGTCATAAATGCAATCATCATATAAACCTCGTTTCACAACTACTGAATTATCCTATTTAATTAAAAATTGAATAAAAATTAAGAATGTGACATTGTGCTGTTTCAATTTAAGACAAAAAATTATGCGTGAAATAAAATTTCTCAGTTTGATTGTGACATACCAACACTGCCTTCGGTTTTTAAAAAGGATTGCGATTAAACCGCGTTGTACTTAATTAATCATTTATAAGTGATACATATGTAGATTAAGAGACAGTATAATTTTCTGTCATTATAAAGAGTGATCCAATACAAGGTCCATTTTCCAACTGGGTTGTTTTGACATGTGTCAAATGGCTTGTCAATATGACGCTTGTGTTCAATATTACATGCGGCTCAATCATGAATAGACTTACTCCTGAACAACGTTTATTAACTGTGGAAACTTACTACCAAAATCAGTCATCAGTTAGAGAATGTTATAGAGTTCTTCAACATCAATTTGGTCGTTATGAGCGTCCAACTGAGCGCACTATTCCTAACACGATCACCAAATTTCGAACCAATTTTTCACTATTGGACATTCATCATTCAACCAGAGTCCATACAGCCTGTAATTTTGAGAATATTTCTGCAGTAGCAGAGAATATTCGTGAAAACCGTTAACAATCGAGTCGTCGCCGATCTCAGACTTTGGGCATGTCTTATGGATCATTGTGTCTTATTTTGAGGCGTGATCTTTTTACTGAAGGCCTATAAAATACAGCACGTACAAGAATTGAAGTCGGCTGATATTGGTTTACGTTTTAATTTCGGTTTATGGGTCTTACAACAACTTCAAATTGATCCATTATTTTATGGAAAAACTGCATTTAGTGACGAAGCTCATTTCTGGCTGAGCGACTACGTTAACAAGCAAAATTGCCGTATTTGGGCCGATGAACAACCAGAAGCAATCCAAGACCTTTCAATCTATTCCGATAAATTACACTGTTTGGTGTGGTTTATGGGCAGGAGGCATCATCGGACCGTATTTCTTCAAAAATGCGGATGGAGCCCGTGTTACGGTCAATGGTTCTCGCTACCGAGCAATGATCAATAAATTTTTGTTTGTTTTGCTTTGCTGCCAAAAATTCAGGATATTGGTGTAGCCGACCTCTGGTTTCAACAGGATGGCGAAACATGCCAAACAGCTGGAAAAACAATCACTTTATTGAGGGAAACGTTCGATGAAAACATCATCTCAAGAAATGGTCCTGTTAATTGGCCACCAAGATCATGTGATTTGACGCCATTGTATTACTTTCTTTGGAGATATGTTAAATCACTTGTTTATGTCGACACACCCGAAACTATTGACGCTTTGGAAACCAACATAGCTTGTGTTATTCGAGGAATACCAGTTGATATGCTCGAAAGAGATGTCGAATATTGGACCCACAGAATGGACCATTTAAGAACTAGTCGTGGGCAACATTTGAACGAAATAATTTTTAAGCATTGAGTTGTAGGAACCGAACCGAAATAAAGATTGGATCACCCTTTAGCTGTTTAGTTAGCTTAACGTTAGACACATTTGACCAAATAACAAAAAAGTTTGTATTTTCTTAGGATACTAGACTTAATTATAAATTAGTCTTCTAAGGAGGCCATCCATGATTATGTGATAAACTTATTTTCAAACTTTCACAAAAATTTAAAATTATTCATTAGAAAATCTTTTATACAAAGCTGATATTCGAAGAAAACCAAGTAGGGGAGAGTGGGGCTGGTTTTAACACTTTATGGGAAATAAGCTCTACGAGTATTTCTATACAATACCTACATGTTTTAGTGTGTGCAAAAGACTTAAGTCCAAATATTTTAGTTGTTTTTTTTTTTCAAAACACTGATAAAGAAAAAATTTTACCACCGCATACGTGGGTTAAAATAACAAACCTGGAGTAAGTTTAAACATGATGGACTTTTTCAATATCACTGCAAATTGTAAGCAAACTTTTTTAACAAGAATGCAATTAAGTTTTTGTTTTATATTATTTATTTATTTGAGAACATATCTAAGCATTTTGCGTACGGAAATGAAATGGAGGCAAGTTGTAACAGTGTGGGATTTAGTTTAAACAGTGTTTGACCCATCGTTTCAATAATACCTGCCTTCTCACCGTTTTTTATGAATAAAATTGTTGCAAAAAAAGCCATACAAGGGATAGGGAGCAAAGCATCAGCAGACAATAAAATCAAAACTCGTAATAATCAAAAGTTGGCTGAGTGGTTTGACTTCGCTCATAACTTTCTTCTATAACAAGCTCAACCAATGCCCAGTGAAAAAAAAGCGTAGAAGCCAAAAAATTAATGTATGGGCTAATTAGTATTCGCAGAATTCGAGTGTAAGATTTATCGCTGTTAAAATCAGTCCCGCGTTCCCCTACAAAGCAAACTAAAATGCAGTATGTAAAATGAGGACATTTTCTAAAAAAAAAACCATGGTGATTCAAAAAATCACAAGCTCTGGAAAGCAGTACGAAAGCAGGAAACATTCCACTTGACCAACAAAAACCATAGATGTAAAAAAAAGATAATAATTATTATTATTGTCATATAAATGTTTTTCTTAAAAAAAGTACAAAGCAGTATATTGGCCCAAAAAGAGTGCGGATAGGCACGTTTCCCAAAACATTATTTAATTTTAATTATCTTAATACTCGCTATTTGATCAGTTCCGACTTAAGTAACACTTAAAGTGTATTATATACTTAATATAATGAGAGGTTAATTCGTTACCTTTAATTAGAAGTGTAATTTAGTGAAAAATCGTTGAAGACGTTATTTCAAAATATCTCAAGAGCTTAACTAAGTTAAGCTAAGATTTCATATTGGCCCTGAACCAAAAAGCTCAATATTGATCTAGTCGACTGTTTCTCATACACTTTGTAAGAAAAATGGAAATGCCGACTTCCAGAGATTTTAAAAATTTCCAAAAGTAAATATTTCGAAAAGCAACCCATTCTTCAACGTTAGAATAAAATCCATGCCGAATATTTGTATCAAAAGTACATATACCATTTCATTTCACACGAAAGCGCTTATGTCCAAATATCAAATGTCTCCATTTAAAGCTTAAGCTTCTCTCTCGAGACAATAAATCTTTACATTTAGTAAAATAGGTTAACATAAATTTTCTCATTCAAATAATGAGCCCATTACATGTGTAAGGACTGTGTAAAAGTGAATTCCCATGTCATTTGTACAAAGGATCCAGGCACACTTGCATGCTATTGTTTTTTCCGAAAACACAAAAAAAAAAAATAAAACAGGAAAATAAAAGACATCGGGCTTTAATTCATTAAAAATCTTTGTTGGCTGCCATGAGTATCATTGAAATAAATTTCTAGTTTTAAATGAGATTTCTTTCTTCAGTTGACATAAGCGACAACTAAGCCTACAATGACACCAAAAACAACTATGCATAAGTGCTCACTATTATTGTCACGATATATCAACCAGTGCTGCCACTGTGCTACTATCGTAGTAAATTTACTACGCTCAAGAAAACTATTTGCGACTTTGCTTCCCACACTTTTATCAAATATAATAATAATAGAATTTAGCTACTACAACTATTAGCTTTTTAGCTATTAGCTTAGCTTAGTGGCGATTTTGCTACACTTCAAGGTGTTCTATATATCAAAATATTTTGCAAATTCTTGAGTTGCCCACCACAAACATTACATCATTTGCCATTTAGAATACTGAATTCAATACAAAATCATTGGGTTGTTATTGGTTATAGCTAGCTACTCTTAGCCAGAGGCGCACCATACATATTTGGCGCCCGGGACCAACAGTTGCAATGTCGCCAAATATCTAATAAAAATTTTTGTCGAGTAAAAAAATGGTCCTCACTTTTGACACTTGAAAACTTAAGCAAAGTGAGATGTCTTTCACTTTAAATTCGCAAAAAGCTCCAATTATACATTAAAATTTACTATGTACATGGAACTATTTTCATTTGCTAAAAACAAACTTTTGACTTTCAAAAAACCCTTGAAAAATTAAATATTTTTTACGGCTATTTTGAAGAACCCCAAGCTTTGCGCCCGAGGCGACCACCTCCTCGGCCCTAGGTACGCTACTGCTCTTAGCCACCGATTGTGTCCTTCAACTTCTTAAGGAGCATAGGGCCTAAATAAAAGAACAGTTCAGGCAAATATACATATGTAGACCTTTTAATGATAAAAATTGACTCATTTTTGAACATCTTAGGATCATTTATGAGACGTGTATGGAATATTTATGAAGGTTAAAATTCCGAATAATTAGTCAGAAAATGTAAATTAAATACAAAAAAGTGATCTATATTTATGCTCACTTTTGCTTAGCACATTGCAACAAAATTTTTTTTTTTTTAGTGGCATCACTGATGCTCACGTACTTTCATTGCTGTTGTTGTTTGCTCTTGCTGTTCTACTCTTATTGTGTTTACCCTCTCCTGCCTTTTGAAGTTGCTTTCGGAATGTGAAAAATGTTGGCACTACATGTAATTTTATTCTTTTTTGTATACTAATACCCTGCATTGTTTGGAAAAAAGGACATAAATAATTTGCTTTACAGACAAATATAGAAGGAAAAACTAAATAAAAAAGAAAGAAAACAAAGGAAAAAATACCAAAAGAGAGGATATTAAGTTATAAGAATGTAAAAAACAAAGAGTTTTACAAGAGAAGGAAGGAGGAAGGGAGCAAAAAATTATAGAAGATCAAGTGGGTGTGGCACTTCCCTTACAAATATATATTATAAAACTTGAATTATTTGAGCTACAAAAGGTTAAGTGACGCAAGCACCAAAGGAATTACTTAGACAAGCTCTGGTAAGTTGACGATTTTCGATATGACCGCGAAAATACAAACAAAAACTACTAAACTTAGGGAGAGAGAGTTAAGATAACTCTACAGAAATCCAGCAGATTTTGACATGAGGGCGGGCGTTGAATTTTCTATATTCTTGAAATGGCTATAATGCAGCGATTTAATGATATGGTGGAAGAAATACAGTTTTAGTAAAAATTTAAGACTTGCGCTGCTATTGTTGTTAATGCGGTGTAGAGCATTTAATTTTTGGCCAGGCCGTAACTACTTAGTTCTTTTTTTTTTGTAAATGCTAAAGAGATGTAAAAATTCCAAATGAAAATGAAAATAAAAGTAGAACTTAAATAAATATTTGCTTGTGGCCAAAATGGGATTAACTGTTCCGAAAAGCGCGCCAAACTTTTGCATAAAAAATATTTTCACTAACCTGGAGGCAATTTATGCCATTGTGTATGGCGCCATTATATTTATTCTTTCATTGTTCGTGTCTCTCCACTTTTATTGTTTAAACCTTGAATTATTATTACATTTTTATTGTTTTCCGCTTCTCTTTTCAAATTAATTTTTTTTTTGGTTCTTTTTGGTATTTTTGCTCTTTGCTGGTTTATTGAGGACACACCAATGTTGGCCATTTTAACTAAATTGCTTAAAGCGTAAGTGTTGCCAGTAGTGCAATGTGAGCTACGCTCCACTTGCACTTCCCTCAAGACCTGTACTCGTCATTTTGGTTATTTTATTTTCGTACTATTTACACATTTCCTCAGTTTACGTTTTATTTTCACTTCCTTTTGAGATTTCTTGGTTTTTCGGCTCGTTACTGTTAATGCTGAACAAATACGAAAATGCAAATTTGGTCCAAGCCAATTGAAAAGGACAAGTGGCAGTCAGTCTGTAACCATTGGAGTAAAGCGAAGCCACTTTTGTTTACCATATTGCGATTTCCAGGCCAAACTTATATTTTACTTTGAGAATAAGGTAAAGCAACATCAGAAGTTTAATCTTACGGAAAATTTTTGATAATTTAATTTGGAAAATTTCAAATTATCTTAAAAGTTTTGATTCTTAGATGTAAAATATCATGACTTGAGTGAATATATAATAAACCGGGAATTTGTGCTTTTTTCCGGTGAGATTTGTCTATTCCAAAGAGACTTAAAATCATTTCTTTTTACTTTAAGAACACCAGGTGTACTACGCGTTTCGTTGACATTTTCGTCGCCCATTTAAGCTCTTCACAACAAGCATGTCAACAACAACTTACATTCTTGGCTCAGTAGCTTCCAGGTCTACATATGTATTATAGGGGAAGGCGGAGCGAAGCGGTATAGGGTACAAAGCAGTACAAAGGGTGTATGTATTCTTGCATTACAACGCCATCTAATGTAATTAATAAGAATTTGTGTCTGAGTAATGCTCATGTAACTGTCAGGTTATAGTGACATTTCGACCTTCTATAATCGATAACCACGAGGTTCGTCAAAATAAGTTTGGAGGATGTAAAATTCGTGTAGTTCCGACTTAAGTAAACTCCCGCCGTAGTATATATTGGTGACATTAATATCTGTTGAGAATGTTTTTGTAGCACGCGTCTGTATGTTTACATAGGTTATGAGGGTAGAATGGTAGGGGCAAAGCGGGATTGTTCATAACTTGGTTCCGTCATTTTATCTAGTTTTCAGGAGTTTGGAAAAACAGGAAAGTCCAGTTCACACAAAATCATGATTTTTATTCTTAGAAAATTATTAAAACAAATGTATAATTATCATTTTTTTATGTATTGTACTTCGTATACCGCTTTACCCCACCCTAGGAGAAAAGTGGTGGAAGGGTTTTTTTTTTTCTGTCGCAATAATAAACCAGTGATGGCATTTGGGTTTTGCGAACATATACTGAATACAGACTTAAAATGTACTGTTTAAAGGCCGAATGTACTTTTTTGTCTGGAACACTCTATTTTACTAAGATGTACGAAATTTTTCTAAAGAATATTACTGATAAAAATAAGCGGTCCTCATTTTTGCATCTTAAAAACTCTAACGAAATGAGATATTATTTCACATTAAATTGCAAAATTTACACATTGCGATTATTTAAATTTTTCATTTACTACAAAATGAGGTAATTATTATAAAAGAATATTAAGCTACACAGTACGAATACTTTTGTATTTACTAACAAAAAATTGTTACTATTATGAATTGTCTAAATGTACTGAAAATGTGAAGAAAAATCGCCAAATGTACTGAAAATGCGGTAGATTGTCCAAATGTACTGAAAACTTGTCGCTTCAGGAGGCAAATGTACCAAAAAAAGTACAATTGTACCGAAAATTCCATCACTGAAATAAACATCATCTCTTGAGAAAATAATAAGCCTAATAACACTAACAGATTCAATATAGATCGAACTAATGACCTACATGTTTATTTGTCCGAAAAAATTTAAGTTTTTTTTTTTAAGTTAACCCGTTAGGTATGTCACTTTGCCCCGCCTTCCCCTATATACAAATGTACATTGTTTGTGAGAGTTAATAAGCGTAAAATTATCATTCCTGAGGTCTCATTTCATTTGCAACGAATTTCACTTCTAGAGAATTAAAAATTTGCAAGAAAGCATATTGCTACTATTATTGTCCTTTATAAATACTTATCAAAATAATATGCCCACAAATTGTGTTTTCTATTATAAGTTGTGAGATGTTTGGCATCAAAGGCATTAGTGCATGTCGGTGATCATACAATCATTATCGGTTTATTTTTTTTTTTTATGTAATTAAAAACAAGTATATGCCATGATAACAATACATAAGCCACTGAACTAAAGGGTGTTTTTTTTAGAGGTTTGTTTTTCGAATAGAGATAAAACTGGCATTTTATGGTCAAATCTGGCAACTCTAATGTCATTTATGTTCAGTTTGGTTTGCCATTTCATCATGAACAGGTTAACAAAAGAACAACGCTTGCAAATCGTGCAAATATATTTCGAAATTAATGGTTCAGTTCGCGAAGTTTACCGCAAGCTCCGTCCATTTTATGGTCGACATAATCGTCCATCAGAGCAATTAATTCGGTTAACCATGGATCGTTTTCGCACTACGTTTACTCTATGTGATAATACGCATCCGCAGAGACGTCGAACAGTGCGCACCGAAGAAACAATTGCCGCTGTAGAGCAAAATGTTGAAGAGGACCCGAATGAATCGATTCGCCACCGTGCACAGCAATTGGAGCTTTGTCCATCAACTTTATGGAAGATTTTGCGCAAAGATCTTGGCTTGCGACCTTACAAGATCCAGCTTGTGCAAGAATTAAAGCCGCGAGACCATGCAATGCGTCGTGATTTTGGTGTATGGGCCGAAAATGAGATTGATCTCGATGCTGATTTTCATCGCAAAATTTTGTTCAGTGATGAGGCTCATTTTTGGTTGAATGGCTACGTCAACAAGCAAAATTGCCGCATTTGGAGTGAAGAGAATCCACATGAGACCCTTGAGACGCCATTACATCCACAAAAACTGACTGTTTGGTGTGCTCTATGGGCTGGTGGAGTCATTGGGCCATACTTCTTCCGAAATAATGCTGGAGAGTCAGTTACCGTTAATGGAGACCGGTATAGAGCCATGATAACCGACTATTTTGTTCCCGAATTGGATGGCATGAATGTGGATGAGTTGTGGTTCCAACAAGACGGCGCTACATGCCACACAGCGCACGTCACAATCGATTTATTGAAGGAAACATTCGATGAGCGCATAATTTCGCGGAATGGACCTGTCAATTGGCCACCAAGATCGTGTGATTTGACACCATTGGATTATTTTCTTTGGGGATATGTGAAGTCGCTCGTCTACGCCAACAAACCAGAAACGTTAGGTGACTTGGAAGCCAACATTCGTGGCGTTATTGCCGACATACGGCCCCATATGCTCGAAAAAGTGGTTCAAAATTGAACCTGTAGAATTGGCTTTATTCGAGCCAGCCGCGGCGGCCACATGCCCGAAATCATATTTAAACATTAATGGCATAAAATTATCCTTCCAAAAAAGCCAAATTGATGGACATTAAAACAATTTTCTTGTGTTTTATTTCAATTCGAAGCTCTATACCTCTAAAAAAAACACCCTTTATTTGCATTATATCTAACAAATACACATACAAATTTACACTTCTGGAAAAAGCACAAACTTAGTTCGTCAATGTTTGGGCATGAGTAAAGTTAACAGCAAAAAAGCTTTCAATAAAAACGCTCACATTTTCGATCGTTCTCTTAGTGTTAAATTGGGTTTACATCTAACAAGAACAAATCAACGAAACAAAGACTAAGGATTTTGAGAAACAATATAATAATTAACAATCGTAATAGTGTAAACAGTTAATGTAAAAATGGTTTTATTGGAAGGTTTGATATTATTATCAATCTTAACGTTTCTAATTTACAAATGGTCAATAGCAAAATATGATTCATTAAAAGAACGCGGCATTCCACATGACAAGCCATCGCCTTTTATTGGCAACCTAGGCATGCAAATGATGCTTGGAAAATCTTCGTTATTCAAACTGGTTAATGGTTTGCATCAGAAATACAAAAACCGGTGAGTACCACTGAAGTTTCAGTTCATTCGCACTTTGAGAAATACACAAATACAGCGGATTAATTTTCAGTACATTTTCCACCATTTTTCTTCTAATAATTTTTGTTATTCCGTTTGTAACGCTTTCATTTTAATTTGTTTTATTTTTTTTTCTCAGAAATTATTTTTTCCTAAGGTCTCATTTTTTATCGTAATAATAATGATAATATGCAGAAGTCCTTTTTAGACTATTTATATATATTTAAAAAAAAAAAACAACGAAGTTGATTGTAATATCAGAATTGTAAGAATGTATGCAAAAAAATTAAAACATACAAGAATTTCTCTAAGTGGTGAGAGCGCTTTAAATTTCGCTCTTTGCCGATCACTGGTCTATAGAAATTACAATTACGGGAAAAGCAAGCAAACTTTGTGAATGAAATTCAGTACACAGGTTACATCTTCAAATAAGCTTTTTGGGATTGAAAATGAGAGAAGTCAGTTGACGAAATCACTTACTTCCAATACAAATAAAACTTATAAAATGCAATATTGAGAGTTATTTGATTTAGTTCAACAAAGTCTCTCACAAATACTTGGAAGAACTTAAATAAGCTTTAGACAAAAAAGTTGGCGAATTGCACCAAGAGAGCGTGACACCTCTGATATCAGCAAAAACTACTGAGAGAAATATATTAGCTAGCCCCATATCAGAAAGAATTAGTCAATTTAGGAATGCTTTTACGCATTCTCTGAGCGTGAGCAGCCACGAAGCCCTCAATTACTTCGTTTCTTCTTTTTCGCACACGATGTCATTGGGCGTCAAAGCCTGATATGCTGGCTTCTCAAGAAAAAGAAGGTTGAAAAGAGGGCGTTCTTCAACTGGGAACTGAACCAAATTTCTTTAAAACATAGTTTTCTACATTTTGAGACAACCCCTCACCGATTGAAGATCCTTCAAGTAATTGTCTTTTTTTACAGCAAAGTATACGGTTTCTATAACATGCGCGATACAATAATAGTGGTAAGCGATGTCGAATTAATAAAGAAAATAGGCGTCAAGGACTTTGACAACTTTATGAATCATAAATCCGCCTTCAGCTCTGACGAAGAAAGTGTTTTCAATAAAAGTTTAATTGTGCTGAACGATCGTAAATGGAAGGAAATGCGAAATACGCTGACACCTTCATTTACGGGCAGTAAAATGCGTCAAATGTTTGAGCTGATCAATGAATGTTGCGTAGCCGGAGTCAACTTTTTAGAGGCTCAGACAAAATCTAACAGAAATCATGAATTTGAATTGGAACTCAAAGACTTTTTCACACGCTTCGCCAACGATGTTATAGCATCGGCAGCATTTGGAATCAAAGTCAATTCATTTCAGGATAAAGAAAACGATTTCTATAAGATCGGTAGTATTATAACGCAATTTAAAGGTATAGCGATTATCAAGGCACTGCTGGTTGCTTTGATGCCAAAAGTAATGAAGGTAATTGAAATACGTTATTTTTTATGTTTAAAGTTGAAAATTCTAACTTGTTGTTCCAAAAGGCTTTAGGTGTTAAAATTTTTGATGGCAAAAACATCGACTATTTTTCGGGTTTGGTGCTAAACGCCATTAAATATCGTCAGCAACATAATATTGTGCGTCCCGATATGATACAATTGCTGATGGAAGCTAAGCAACAATTTGAAGCTGAAAAGTCCGCGGACAAAATTCAATACGCAGAATTCAATGACAAAGATCTTGTAGCACAATGCTTGCTCTTCTTCTTCGCTGGTTTCGATACGGTCTCAAACTGTTTATGCTTCACAGTACATGAACTACTCGAAAATCCCGACATTCAGCAACGGCTATATGAAGAAATTTTGGAAAAGGAGAAAGAGCTTGATGGCAAACCATTAAATTACGATACTGTGATGAAAATGAAATACATGGATATGGTGCTATCGGAGTCTTTACGCAAATGGCCACCTGCACCGATAACAGATCGCATTTGTGCCAGAGATTATGATTTAACAGATGGTGATGGCAATATTGTGGTAAAATTAAAAGAAGGTGACAATATTTGGTTGCCCATATCTGGTTTGCAGCTCGATTCAAAAAATTTTGCAAATCCAACGAAGTTTGATCCAGAGCGTTTTTCAGATGAAAATAAAAATAACATCAAGCCGCTTACGTATTTGCCATTTGGTATAGGGCCTAGAAGTTGCATTGGTGAGTTATTAAACATTGCGCATAATTCCATTATTTTATTTACGTTGGTTCTATTTTTAGGAAACCGTCTGGCTTTAATGGAAACAAAGGCCATAATCTATCATATGGTACTGAAATTCAAACTCGTTGCTTCACCAAAGACGTGCAAGGATTTATATAACGGTATTCAGGGTTTTCAAATGAAGCCAAAACAAGGCTTTTGGATGAAAGTCATAACGAGAGGGAATGAAGAGATGCGACAGTAGTGAATTATGGCACAATGATAAGTGAACATAATAAATAAAATATAATTATTTTCATAAATGGTAATTAGATTTAATAAGCCTGAACAAAATAGATAAAAATGCTATTTAAGTATTGAAATGTTTACACTTTCTATTTATCGCACTAAAACACACACAAATTTTCCTTATAACAGGCAGCAAGATTTACTTACAAACAATACTAATTGGTCTCAACAAATGCAACGTATGTGTCTTTAAATTGTACATAATAAAGTGCTTGTAAAGACATTAGGTGGCATGTCTCGTTTGTCTTTATGCTGTTCATAATAAAATTTTTATGAAGACTTGAGGCGGCATGTCTTCCATATGGCTTTTATATCTGCATCATAAAGAAACACATGAGAAATGCCGCCTCAAGGGCTTATAAGCATTTTAGTATGTACAGTATAAAGACAAACGAAACTAATGTCTTTACAAACACTTTATTATGTACAATTTAAAGACAAAAACGTGACACAAGATGGCATAAGAAAATGCTTATGAAGACATAAGCTAGCATGGCTCGTGTTAACCTTATACTGCACTGTAAAATGACATGAGAGACATGCTAACTAATGTCTTTATAATCAGCTTTACAAATGATTACAAAAGCAAATTTGCGTCTCTCTTTACTATGTTTATATACATACATATATTGGTCTAGCAAGATATATATGGCAGAGCCAAAATTTCGCTACAAAGGCTAAGAGAATTTTTTGATTACGATACCAAGCTATTTTAAAGATATCATTGCTTTGTAAGCTGTATTTTTATATCTTCCACTTATGCTACAAGGGTTTATTTCACATTATTGAAAACTATCGGATCTATTCAACTAGCGGAACTATATCTTCGAAATATCCCATAAGATTTAAAATTGGTAGTTCTTTTTTATAAAAATTTAAGGAACTTCCTTTTATGCATAGTACGATAGCTAACGTAGATAACACAAATTTCACGATTAAAACAAATCCAATAACAATAATTAATCGATGCATGTACACAAAATAAATGATAACTGTTTTGGTTGTGCCCGCATGACCCAAAAACTACTTTGATAAATTTTGATCAAATCTTTTTATTTTTTTTTTTTTTTAGACGCTTAGTTTCCATAAAATAGAAAAGTTCACGTGTGTGTGCGTGTGGGTTAAATAATACATATGTAGACCTGAGGCAACTGAGCTCAAATTTACAGGCTCAATGTCGAAAAAGTTAGGAACATAGTTTGAAATTGTTTGAACCACGAAGTATGGCACCTCCCATACAACAAAATATCTTAAACGCTATATATTGGTACCTATGTCAGCACGAGTTTCTCCCAAGAAAAATAACCAAAACCACAAACGCATGCTCAGGATTCGCTTATTGCTATTGTTGCATCGTTCTGAAACGAATACAAAAACCAAAGCGAACGAACATGGAAACGACAATGCGCACAATGCGTTTGATCAGTGTACTTTTATTTCTACACTCATGTTGTTCTTGCTTAATACTCGGAATTGGGTTTTGGCTTATTGCAGATTTTTTTCGCTATCGTGATCAAATATTGGTGGGTTTTTTCTACTGTTTTAAGTTTTTGTTGCTTTTGTATTAAGTAGCTCCTGCATTCAAAAATTTGTCCACCTATGGATTATACAACGGAGCGTGGTCTTTCCATATAACAAAGGCACTTGAATTGCTATATCTTGGCATCTGTGGCAGGTACAGTTGTGAAACTTTATACGTGGATGTACATTGTTTGTGCCAAGCTCCTCGAAAAATGCAAACGGGATAGGAGAATGGGACGTGGCTCCGTTGATGCAACAATAACAGTTTAATAGCTATTATTTGTGTTAACACCAACAAATTAAATATAAACAACGACATTCCCGGAACGTATTGGATCGTGTTCTCACTTCACGAAGAGTAAGATCCAACGATCTAAGAAATACTATTTAATCTTGCGACTCTTATTTATGCTATATTTGAGAAAATTTACTTTTTATTTATACCAGGCAACCAGCAAACCGAATGGCAGGATTGTTTATTTAGACTTCTTGATGTCCAATGGCATCGTGTGTTAAATCATAAATTAAAGACCGCCTGAGTATGGATTTTATCATTTTCCTTAAAATGCAAAAATTTTTTATATGAAAATAATTTTTTTATTGATGTATCGGAACTTAAAATAATTAATAATCATAGAAAATATTTTAATAATTAATAATTTGGAATTATCAGTGACCTTTGAGCCAATGAGTAAGAATTTCTAAGTCTGCTATGTTTACCTTTTTGCATGGATTTGTTAAAAACCACAAGCAAGCAGAAAAACAAACCAAAGCCAAAATTCTTTATTCTGTTGCGTCTATGTTTTTGTAACTCATTTGATGATACACTTTTCTTGGTGTTATCATACAGTAAGCTCAGTAAAATAATTATTAACTAACTACTTTGTTTTGAATCGCCAATAAAGCTTGTAACGAAGCGCCTGTTCATTTGTTCCAAACTGAGGATTTCATTTGATAGTGAATGAAACTAGGATGACTACCTTTAAAAATTTTTTTTTGGCAAATCCGTAGATCAGATTTTCTAACCTCACTAGTAGCACTGAAATGCCGGACACAAAAGAGGTGGCTCGTTTAAAATGTATCATATATGTGTGTCTGTGCATAGCAACATTGATGATAAATGCAAAACTTAAGACATCGCTTGACAGTGGACTACTCCACAAACAACTCATGATAAAGAAGGTGTTAGCATGCCGCTACTCACATGCATGATTTTATTGAAAGCTAATATTGCAGATAAATCTAGAAAGAGAGTGCATTTATGGATTAACATGCAATATGACAAGAAAAATATAACCAGAACGGATTGCTGAGCGCTCGGTAGTACTTTTATCTCGCACCTGATAGTGTCTCGCCAGCTGTTGCTGTAGCCACTGGCTATTATCTCATCAGTAGATATAACGAAAAGCTAAAAGTCAGCTCTCCTAACTTCAGCTATCGCTGACGCGATATGGAGGACGAGATAAAAATTTTACGTTACTCTTGCTAGAGCATTATTTGGTTAGTTTTTATTTGATAACCTGGATGACTTTAGACCTGTTGGTAGAGTTCGGCTACTCAGTCTCATTATGATAAAATCTGGTTGGTATCACGAGAGCATGTAACTGAATATCCCCCGTAGTGTTATCGTATATAGCACTATCACTTGGTCTAAATGAGTTGAATCTTCAACTGACTGCCATTACCAACCTAGCTAATGTACATATGGAACACATATACTTCTATATATGTAGATAACAATTATTTTATGCGTTTTTACTCCCACCAGTAAACAATATTTAGCAGCAAAAAGCTTTTCCATACCAGAATATTAACAAGTTACCAACGCATGAAACCATTCTTGTTTGATCAAATAGCTTCAGTTCTAATCGAGAGGTGATATTTGCAACACACGGTTACTCGCAATAAAAAACATAAAAAATTTAATTCAATTTAAGACTTTAATACAAAATGGTATTCCTAGAATCCTTTATCCTTTTCGTAATTGTTTTGCTCCTAATTTACAAATGGTCAACAGCGACATTCAATGAACTAAAGGAAAGGAATATACCACATGAGAAACCGCGGCCGCTTTTTGGTAGCATAAGGGTTGGTACGCTTCTGGGCAAAAAATCCGTTTTTAAGGTAACTTTGGAATTCCACGAAATGAACAGACACAAGTAAGTGAATATTACCACGTAAATATTCTATCTAATTTTTGTTGCCAAGTAAATTAGCAAACGAACATTACTTTTTTTTATAAAACCGCAACCTTTGATAATAAGTATTGAAGGCTAAAAATTATTTTCATAAAAACAGAGAACCTATAACAGATTTACAATTACGAAACATTTTTCCACAGCAAGGTCTATGGTATGTACGCTTTTCGCGATCCAATGATTTTCATAAATGACGTTGAGATCATAAAAAAAGTTGGCATCAAGGACTTTGATAACTTTGTAAATCATAAAGAATTTTTTCCCGACGATGGCGGAGAATTCAGTCGAAGTTTAATAATGCTAAAGGATAAGGAATGGAAAGCAATGCGAAATACGCTAACACCTACATTTACTGGCAGTAAAATGCGTCTTATGTACGAGCTCATAAATGAATGTTGTATTGAGGGCATCAAATATTTAGAGGGTGAAGTTAAGTCGGCCGAAAAACAGGAATATGAAGTGGAAATGAAAGATTTTTTCACCCGTTTTACAAATGATGTTATTGCATCATCTGCCTTTGGAATCAAAACAAACTCATTTGAAGACAAAGAAAATGAGTTTTTCGCGATAGGCAGTAAAATTACACAATTTTCTGGTTGGGCAATTTGTAAAGCAGTATTTCTAGGACAATTGCCAAAATTAGCAAAGGTAAATATTTTTCAAACCAAGCGTCTTTCTTAGCTAATTATTTTAATTATAGGCTTTAGGTGTAAGAATATTTGATACCAAGAAAGTTAATTACTTTAGTCAATTGGTACTTAATGCCATAGATCATCGTCAGAAAAATCATATAATTCGTCCTGATATGATTCACTTACTATTGGAAGCTAAAAAGAATTTAGCAGAGTCGAAAGCAAATCAAAGTAACGAACAAGCGGAATTGACTGACGGAGATATAGTCGCACAATGTTTAATCTTCTTTTTCGCTGGTTTTGATACAGTCGCAACTTGCTTATGTTTCACTTTGCATGAACTAATGGAGAATCCAGATATTCAGGAAAAACTTTATGAAGAAGTTCTGGATGTGGAACAAAAACTAAATGGTGCACCCTTAAATTATGATTCTTTGATGAAAATGAAATACATGGATATGGTGATTTCAGAATCGTTACGCAAATGGCCACCCGTTTCAGCTGTAGATCGTGTTTGTGCTAAAGACTACAATATAACAGATGAAGATGAAAATTTTGTGGCAAAGCTTAAAGAAGGTGATAACGTTTGGATACCCATATTAGGTTTACATCATAATCCTGACAATTTTGAAAATCCCTTGAGGTTCGATCCAGAGAGATTTTCGGAGGAAAATAAAAATAACATCAAGCCGCTTACGTATTTGCCATTTGGTATAGGACCTAGAAATTGCATTGGTTAGTTAAAGCTGAAATCTTTTTGGTCTGTTTTTTATACTGATAAATTGTTATTATTATTTTTAGGTAATCGATTAGCTTTGATGGAAGCAAAATCTATAATTTATCACATACTATTAAAATTCAAAATCACTGCAACAGCGAAAACTGCCAAAGATCTGGTAAACTCTCTAGATGGCTTCAAGAACGTTCCAAAAGAAAAATTTTGGATAAAAGTAGTAGATAGAAACGATTAAAGAAGTTATGTTATTGTATTAACATAGGTACGGATATTAAAGAAAAACATCAAAGTATTAGTAGTGGTGGTATTTATTTTCAAAGAATATAAGCGTCAATAGCGTCATAAATAGAAGCCGACAAAAATGAGACCCTCTCAAACCAGCGATCGGCAATCCTATCGAAGATGTACTACCTTAAACTGTTTGTGGGTTTTATTAGGAACTAAATTGAATGGAACTATTTTGAATGCAAGTTTTTCGAAGAATAATGCTACAGGACATAATAAAATTACCTATTTTTATTAATTGAACTTTAGTATTTCCAAAAAAGATCTTCCAAAGGTCAGAAATTACTGCGAAGCAATTTTAGAACATATCCAGTTCTCACGGGATCAGAAAGTAGGGTCACAAATATTGCAATTTCCTACATTCAAAAAATTAATTTAAGAATTTCGAAAAGCGACCTTAACATTCAGCTTAATGAACAATCCTAGCTCACTTCGTTAGCGATGGAAATATGGAGGATTTCAATTGTCAATAAACTGTGGGTCCTGATAACATATCTCCATACATATTATCAAGATAGTAGTGCTTTCCTGTGAACATATTAGCAATATCGGTTTATTTCTTAAATAAGCAATTTTGGTGCGATAACGAAATAGGCAATTGAACTATTTGCATTATATCTAACAAATGCATATCATTTTCGCCAAAAAGCTATAGATTGCAGCATTTCATAATACAATTAAGATTTACGCAAAACCAAACAAAACGTGTGGAAAACGCACAATCTGAATTCACCAATGTTTTGGTGTGGGTAAAGTTAACCAGAGAAAAGCTTTCAATAAATTCACTTAGACATCTGAGAACACATCAACAAAACTGTGACAGAGAAATAATATAATAATATTTTATTTGCAAATAGGTTTTTTTTTTAAAATTGCGGCTTTTCACATGACAAACCATTCCCACTTATTGGCAACCTAGGCATACAAATGCTGCTTGGAAAATCTTGGCTATTCAAACTGGTTAATGATTTGCATCAGAAATACAAAAACCGGTGAGTATCCCTGAAGTTTATAGCACTAGTACGCAAAACTTTACAAGTTTTCTGTCAAAACTCATTTCACTCCATCTCTGTGCGATTTTTTCCTCTAAATTTTTAGTGAACTACAGTGATTACGTTTTCAGTCTATAAGCACTTTGAAAAATACGCAAATACAACGGAAAAATTCTTAGAACATTCGGAATATTCAATACATTTCCCACAATTACCATAATAATAACAATTAGTCAATTATTCAATAATATCATACACTCTGGGTATATTCACTTTGGCATTCCATTTGTAACGCATGGAAAGAAGCGTGGTGGATTAGAGAAGTATAAATATTATCAATCAACGTTACCAGCTGAGTCGATATAGCCAAGTCTATCTGTTTGTCTAACTGTTGGTTTGTCTGTGGAAATTTGGATTATGGTGAAACCAAGCTAGAAAAGTGAATGAAATTCGGAACAATGGGTACATCTTCAAACAAGCTTCTTGGGATTGAAAAAGGGTAAAATCAGTTGACGGTACGCCTACCGCCTATACAAATTAAAATTTCTCACAAAAAAATAAGAATGAAATGGACAACATCTGGACAAAAAATTGCCGGATTTCACCAAGAGAGGGTGTCACTCCCACAGAAGCGAAAGCTTCAAAATCCTAAAATAAGAAAATTATATAAGGGAATGAAACCAAATTTCATACAAACAGCAGGAAAAGCTCTTGACTAGGTGAATTTTCGCAAGTGGGCGTGGTAACCTCCAATGATCAGAAACATTAAAACACAATACTTACAGAGAGAATTATTTCAGGTAAAACAACCAAATATCATACACATGCAAGAAATGCCATGCTTCGGTCACACGCCAAAGAAAAGTAAACACATTTGGCACCTACGGCATCAGTAGCGTTGTACGCCAGTACGTTAGTAAACCGTCTGATTTTAATGCAAGCAAAGTCTATAATCTATCATATGGTGCCTAGATTACTTCACCTAAGACGTGCAAGGATCTACATAATTCTATTCAGGATTTTAAAATGAAGCCATAGGAAGGTTTTTGGATGAAAGTCATACCGAGAGGGAATGAAGAGATATAGTGAATTAAGGCATAATTATGAAAAAAATAAACAAAAGAATTTGTGATAACTCAGAGAGAAGTGAAAAAGATTGCTTTTTACGTGTTAAAATGTTTACACTTTATATTTAATGCACACTCGTTTGTCTTATAATCCAGCTAGATTTATTTATAAACAATACCGACCTGCCTTAACCACAGACAAATGCTAGTTTTCTTGTTGTTTGATCGTTAATCGTGTGTTGCAAAAAGCTTCTTTTACCATACACTGAAAGAATGCAAATTAAATTTTTCAATTGAATTAATCTAACCATATCAAAGTGCTTTTATAAAACATTATTCTAAGGAGAACTTCAGTGAATGAAGTCCGCTTCTTGCCTGTTGGCCAGAAGCGGATCTGGAACTTTATGATAGAAAAGATGAAATTTAAGAATTTCGTGTGAGACACCTTCGTGTCAAGTTTCTACTATAGGTTTTTTAGTTTAGTTATAGTTTTTTTTTTATTCTAGATATTTTAAATTAAATTTAACGTTTTCAATAGAACTAACGACTATGACTTAAAATGTCGTCTGTCGGTAGTTGAGGTGCAACAAAAAATTAAATAAAAATTATATTATATACATCGTACCCCAATAATAAACTACTTCTGTAATTTAACGTATTCATAATAAATGAAGTTTGTACTCTACCATTTAAAAAAATAATTAATTAATACACTCTATTTCATTAAGTACCGTTTTGGTCAAAAAATTGTGTCCCAAACTCTTTTAGCACTGGACATTTTCCCACAAAATGTTGCATGGTCCCATCTTCTTGTAGGTTGCAAACACTCACAGAAAACTTACCATACTTAATATAGGAAACCGGTTTTCCTATATTGAATATTTAATATAGGAAACCGGTTTTCCTATATTGAATATAGTTATTTCCTTGCGATCTGTAAATATTATTTTCAAGATAAAAAGTTTGTAAATCAATTACATATTTTAAGCGAGAATTTCGAAAAATTTTCAAGATTCATTTGGGGGACTGGAGATGGCAACAGTTTCACTTTGTTGCCAGGGCCGTATCTAGGGGGCGATGCTAGGGGATAGAACCCCACCCCCCCGAAATATTTTTACGGACACTATATAGAAACGATTTTGCAAAGAATATACACTACGTAGAAAAATCCCAAAACCCCCCCCCCCCCCCCCCTGGATACGTCACTGGTTGTTGCTTACTCTTGTAATGTTTTTAAACAATTTAATTAAATTGAAAATGATCACATAAATACATACTTCTATTTAACTTAACAGCCCAGCAGGCAATTGAACAAGGCCTTCCGCGGAGAAGGCCTACTAGCACTACTGCGATTGTAAGAGGCCTTCTCAAAACTAAACTTTCATGCAAATAAAAACATGTATGCTAATTTTTTTTTTTTTATTATGATTTTTGTTTTTATTTAGAATCTGTTAATATTAACAATAAGTGAATTTTACAAGTACTGAATTTTTAATTAGCGGAATAGTTACACTCCATCAAGTGTATACTCATGAAATGCTATTATGCTTTACCACAGCAGCAGTGTTATAAGGCCTTCCAAGAGCAGCAGTGCTATAAGGCCTTCCCACAGCAGCAGTGCTATAAGGCCTTATATTAGAAGGCAAAGAAGAAGGACTTCATGAATTTTTTTATTTTATGTATTGCAATGTTTTATGATTCGACATTACTTTTTTGTCATTGCATTGTACTTATACCACATCAAAAGTAGATAAATGGTTAGAACGGTGTGCATCAGGCCTGCTAAAGAAGGTCTGTTTTATCGGGACGTTTCATATAAAAAAGAAAATAAGTTTGACAGGAGGTGGAAAGGGCTTAATCTTACCAAAGAAGGCCTGCTAGAAGGCCTGCTAGCTCCTGCCCTTGCCTACTGGGATGTTATACATATGTATATCTACATACATATATAAACTATATTTTGCAGTTGCAGCGACTTTGCTGCAACTTTTTATACCATGTCTTCCAATATAACCAATTTGAAAAACACCATTATTATATATTATATTTATTCTCAAAATTCTGTCATAGTTTAGTTGATTTGTTCTTAGATGTCCAAGTGATTTCATTGAAAGCTTTTTTTCTGGTTAACATTACTCATGCCCAAATATTGGTGAATTCAGTTTGAGCTTTTTCGATAAGTTTTGTTTGGTCTTTGCGTAAATTTGAATTGTATTGTGAAATAGTGCAATATATAGTTTTATGGCGAAAATGATTTGTATTTGTTAGATATAATGCAAATAGTTCAATTGCCTATTTCGTTATCGCACCGTATAATTTTTTTTTTTGTTTATTAAAGAAATAAATCGATATTGTTTATGTGTTTACAGTAAAGCACTCGCATCAGTTCACCGGCAGGCAACCATTTTTATTACGTACACCACTAATATTGCCAAAGGACTCATAAATTATCTTTGAGCAAATGTTAAAAGTTTACTGGCTCCCGGACTATTAAAAACTATGGAGCTCTGTAAGTTTAAGTTCTAACAAAATTTCTAGAAACATTAACTAAATTTTGTTTTCAAGTCAAACTCTACAGCTTAACAAATTGCCTTCAAAGTATTCAATAATAGCTAAATACATAATTTTATTTTATTTCAATTTTTTTGGGAAAAGGTAAAACTTATTAAGTACCTGCATACCATATTTGTACATATATATATCTACATATATGTGCGATGATTCATATTTTTTTAAGGAAATTAGCCCAAAATGAAAGCACAAAAGTGGTTCGTATTTGTCTCTTTATCATATGGTAAGCCCAGCAATGTTAACAAGATAATTTTAACAATCTAATACTGTCTAGTTTTATTAAGCTCTTGAGACAATCGTCCAGTTTAATGTACCTCTTATGAAGCCTTTAAGTTTTATATGCCACATACGTAGGAATTAAAAAAAAAGCGTATTCGGCCATCTATTTCAAAATAAATTCACTAAAAAAAAGTCAAGTTTGTTTTGCGAAAAACAAGATTTTTTTTGCACTAAGTCTTTCTTTTTCGATATGCATATATATAAATATATATATATATATATATATATATAAGCATAAAAGAAAAATCTGGCAAAAGTACTCTTCGTTGAGAAGAAAAAATTAAATAAATTTTATACATTGGATTTTAAGTTAATTGATTTTTTCTGCTCAACGAAGAGTGCCTTATTCCGCTGTTAAAATAAAGGACTCATATTATTGGCTCCTACTTGATAGTTGCCAACATTATACCACTACACGATACGACCGCATGGTCAGGCCTTAACGCAGTGGTTCTTAACCTTTTCGGGATCACGGAGCACATTTAATTACATGAAACCTTCCCGGAGCATCAGACCAAATAACATTGATTCCAGTAATTTGGATTATATACGGAAATATATAAAAGTTTTTTTATTTATTCAAGTCAAATAATAATTATAATATACATAATATAAAATAAAATCAACAAAGCTAAATTGTTACAAATTCAAAATAACAACGATAAAATATAATAAAAAATTCAATGGGATATTTGAGCCTGGCGAGTTTTACATATTTCGCCAATATTAGGTCTAATATAAGATATTGCTACCCTCATTTTCTCTTCTAGATCGGTAAGTCTTTCTCGTTTTTTAGTTTTTATATTGGTTAATGTTGAGAATCCTAATTCACAAAGATATAAAGTAGCAAATTGTAATAAAATCGTGATTGCCTTCTTAGATAGAGATGGGTATTCTTCTTGGACGAAAATCCAAAAATGTTCATTTGACATTTTTGTGAACTCCATTTTCAGAGAGCGATCTGTTCACAAGGAAATAATTTCTTCTTCTTCTTCTTGTAAAGATAGTTCCGTATTTGAAAATTCAAATGACACAAATGGATTTCGTATCCAGTCATAGGATTCTAATTTAAGAGATGGAAAGTATCACGCGATTTTTTCATCCACGGAGTGGCTTAGAAGCAATGATGTCAAGGTCTTAGAGTGGCCAGCACAATCTCTGGACTTAAATCCCATAGAAAATTTGTGGCACATTGTAAAAGTATCGCTCAACGGAAGTGTCCGTCAAATGGAAATGAGCTGTGGGACCTTATTCAACGTGCATGGTACTCAATACCGACAACAATCTGTCAAAAACTTATAAACTCAATGCCACGGCGGTGCCAAGCAGTTTTGAGCAACAAGGGATCTTCAACTAAATATTGATCTTCTCTAAAATCATTTTTGAGCAGTATCCTAAACAAGTTTATTTAAATTTTTATTGTTTTTTAAAAAGTTTTCATTATAACACGAAGTGTCCTTATTTTTTTTCACAGACCAAATGTACAAAGTATTTTTTAAAAATAAAAAATGACTAAAAAAAATCCAATCTGGGTAAAAACTTAATTTGCTTATTAATTGATAACTCCAAACTATAAGATAGTGCCAAAATTTAATTTAAAAACTGAATCTATTAATTTTTATTAGAACTTAATCATTTGAAACACAGGTGTCCTTATTATTTTTCACACAACTGTATATGTAGATTAAAAATCGAGTTATGTAATATACATATATATATATTATATATTATTTAATATCACTTTTTTGTCCATATACAACTGAGACGATTAGTGTCTTATTATATGATAAAGACATAATTTTGAAAATTTGTTCTAATAAATTTATATATTTTTTTTTTATATTATATGAGTTTAGCTTTCGTTTCGCGGAGCACCTGGGACAATATTGCGGAGCACAGGTGCTCCGCGGAGCACCGGTTAAGAACCACTGCCTTAACGTTTGTCACCATTTGCATGACTAATGTAAGTAAAAAATGAAATATATAGCATAACTCACTAGTGTCGATATTGATACTGATATTTAAGTCGAAAGATACACTTATGAAAAAAAAGTGAAAGTAACTTAAGGATCAACACTTAGATATATATAAGAAAACTTAAATGTTAACAAATATATTGGGTGTGAGCACAAATAAGAGAGTAATGTTACATGAGTACTAATGTGGCATAAAACATCGATACTGGAGGTACTGCTACTGCAAAAGGTTCAAGATCCAGCACGGAAGCAAAACTATCAGTCTCGTACTTTGACTTGTAAAGACATAAAGAGAGTTCCAACTAATATAACTTGCATATTCGATTTCCGACATCTACATTGACATTTTTGGTTCATTCTTCAGTGCTACCAAAACATCAAGTCAAAGTAAGTTTCTTTTTTGTACGTCCTCTTCAAGTTATAGTCTGTTGGAACTAATCAACTTTGGGATTCCGTTACCGCGTTAGAATGTTAGTTCTCGTCATTCCTATCCTTTATTAACTATTTACAAATGCACACAGAGTAAAGCCTACGCCAAAATAGACGTGACGAGATGTAACGACTAAATTCGAGTACATGTAAGCCAATGTTGAAAACCAAAACGGACATATTTGATCAAAAGTAAACAAAACATTTTCCGAAGACGTGTTGTTCCGTAAGAACTGAACTTCAAACCATCAGCTACTCGTCATAACAGCTGTTTTGGATTAAATGTCAAAGCAGACGCAACTAGCACAAACGTTCTTTCAGTTGCTATCATCTCGTCTAGATTATTTGGGTTGATGGTGGTGAGAAAAGCTAGGCCGCTTCTTAATACTATATAGTAGAAATGGAATAGCTTTCTGGATGCTTGTACGACACATTTTAATATCGTTTGCTTGCTGTAAGACCGTCATAACTCTAAAAACCTAAAGTGGGAGATAATCGCATTTAAAGTATTCAATAAGGAACTTTTTATATGAAAAATTAAAAAAAAATGTCTACATATAGTAAACTCTTCTCACAAGACAAGTTCATTAGATTTCTTTTTGATTTTTTCAAACAAAGTAAAACATGAAACGGCGCACATTTCTGCATAATTAACTCGAAAAAACATTTTTTTGGGCTATGACGGTCTGGCAGCAAACGAGCGATATCTACATGTGAAATATAAGCAACATACAAACATACATACAACACGTAGGTAAACACAATTGGAAAATATTTAACTGCAACAAAGCTTTTCTCAGATGAGAATATTAATAAAACAATAAAGCTCAAAGTACAACCATTGCTGTTTGATCAATTAGCTTCAGTTATTGTTGAGAGGTTGTATTTGCAACACACGGATACCCGGTACAAAATAACAAAGTTATTTAAATTTTAAACTTAAATACAAAATGGCACTCCTAGAATTCTGTATTCTATTCGTAATTGCGTTGATTTTACTTTACAAATGGTCAACAGCGACATTCGACACGCTTAAGGAAAGGAATGTTCCACATGAGAAGCCGTTGCCGCTTTTTGGAAACATTGACATTCGTACATTTTTTGGAAAAACTTCTTTCTTTAAGACACTTCTGGATTTGCATGCAAAGAACAGACACAAGTAAGTGAATTTTACTACGTGCCATATTCTTTATAATTTTAGCTGCCAAATCAATGAATAAACATATGTTGTATAAGATTGAATTTATAAATAATTTTATATGATCACAACATCTGATAATAAAAGTCAAGTGCTGACACAATATTTTCATTAATAGAATTATGGAACTAAGTACAACAAATTTAGAATCACGAAATCTTTTTCCACAGGAAGGTCTATGGTATTTATGCTTTTCGCGATCCAATGATTTTTGTAAATGATATTGAGCTCATAAAAAAGATTGGCATCAAGGACTTTGATAACTTTTCAAATCATAAAGCATTTTTTCCCGACGATGGCGGTGAATTCAGTCGCAGTTTAGTTGTATTAAAGGATAAGGAATGGAAAGCAATGCGAAATACGCTTACACCTACATTTACTGGCAGTAAAATGCGTCTTATGTACGAGCTCATAAATGAATGTTGTATTGAGGGCATCAAATATTTAGAGGGTGAAGTGAAGTCGGCCGAAAAACAGGAGTATGAGCTGGAAATGAAAGATTTCTTTTCCCGTTTCACAAATGATGTTATTGCATCTTCTGCCTTTGGAATCAAAACCAACTCCTTTAAGGAGAAAGAAAATGAGTTTTTCACGATAGGCAGTAAGATCACACAGTTTTCTGGTTGGGCGATTTGGATGTCAATGATCCACGGACTAATGCCAAAATTAGCAAAGGTAAATATTTTCCAAACTTTATTCTGAGCTAACATAACTAATTTAATTATAGACTTTGCGCTTAAGAATATTTGATACCAAGAAAGTGAATTACTTTTGTCAATTGGTACTTAATGCCATAGATTATCGTCAGAAAAATCATATAGTGCGTCCCGATATGATTCACTTGCTATTGGAAGCTAAAAAGAACTTAGCAGAGTCGAAAGCAAACCAAAGTGTGGAACAAGCGGAATTGACTAACAGAGATATAGTCGCACAATGTTTAATCTTCTTTTTCGCTGGTTTTGAGACAGTCGCAACTTGCTTATGTTTCACGATGCATGAACTAATGGAGAATCCAGATATTCAGGAAAAACTTTATGAAGAAGTTCTGGATGTGGAAGAAAAACTAAATGGTGCACCTTTAAATTATGATTCTTTAACAAAAATGAAATACATGGATATGGTTATATCGGAATCATTACGCAAATGGCCACCACTTCACGGAGTAGATCGTGCTTGTGCTAAAGACTACAATTTAACAGATGAGGATGACAATATAGTGATTAAGCTTAAAGAAAATGATAATGTTTGGATACCCATATTAGGTTTACATCATAATCCTGACAATTTCGAAAATCCCTCAAAGTTCGATCCAGAGAGATTTTCGGAGGAAAATAAAAATAACATCAAGCCGCTTACGTATTTGCCATTTGGTATAGGACCTAGAAATTGTATTGGTTAGTTGAAGCTGGAATCTTTTTTGTACTGATTTGGCTCACATTTAAATTATTATAATTATTTTTAGGAAATCGATTAGCTTTGATGGAAACAAAATCTATGATTTATCACACAATATTAAAATTCAAAATCACTGCAACAGCGAAAACCGCAAAAGATCTGGTAAACTCTATGGATAGCTTTAATCAAATTCCCAAGGAAAAATTTTGGATAAAAGTAGTTGAAAGAAAAAATTAAGAGTTTTCTACATTTTAATTAAAAAAAATTATATACCTGAGTATGATGTGAATAAAAAATAGACACCAAAGCATTGGTAATGCTGGTATCTACTTTTGAAGTTTAAACTATCTTATGATTAAAATCGTATTTTACAAGTTTGTGTATTTTATAAAATTTTTATACAGTTGTAACCCTATCTAATAAATATTCGAATAAATATTTTCAAACGAAAACACAACCCCGTCAAAATTTTACGATCCTATGACGATACGATAAATAGTTTTCTTTGTGTGCATATGGAAAAGTTTGATTAAAGTCTTTTCTGTGACAAAAAAATAAGTTTTAAATATCTATATACAAAATATTAGCTAAAATGATATAAAACAAGGAAATTTCAATACTTAAATTAAATAAAAACATGCCAAGCAGTGAGGAATCAGAGTTTTACTCATTGTCAATTTCCATCATATTGTGTTAATCCCAAGCTAAAGTCTTGTTTCTCAAAAATATTAAGACATGGTTAGAGGGGGCTATAACGCCGGGCTTCAAGCTAAAGCAGGCCACCAATCAGCATTTAATTATGTTATTAAAGAAGGATTAGAAGCATGGCAAGGGCTTTCTCCAACATGGGAAGTTGTTGTGTGGAATTGTGCACGTCATATTGCAAACGAAAGTGGATTCGTTCGCATTCTAAAGGTTTTTGTGAGTTGCAGTGGTAGAAAAATCAACTTTTTTAAGATGATCACACAATTTTTTATTCATAAAAGCTTCCTTTCTTGTCCTTTGTCAAGCAAAGCATGAATCCGGCACTGGTAGAGTGGATATATGTTCATAATACGTAGCAGGTACTTATATATTTTTTCACAAGCAATTTAGCATAATGTTTTTTGTCTGGGTTAGGCAACGGTTATTTCAAATGATTTTTTACTTTGGTAGACATCGAAATATTTTGTATTCAACTAATAATATTGTAAAAGAGGGCGCAATCTCTAATATTGCTGCATCCTATATAGTTTGTTTTTTTTTTTTTTTGGTAATGTTTTATGTAGGGGTTTAGAACAGTGATGGTATTTAGGTTTGGTGAAATTGTACTGAATCGAGACTTTAAATGTACTTTTTAGAGGCCAAATGTACATTTTTATCTTAAACACCCTTGATCCTCACTTTAGCCATCTCAAAAACCCTAGCAACTGAAAACTTGTCGAATGTAATGAAGACGATTTTTCAGAACGCAAATGTACCGAAAAAAGTACATGTGTACCGAAAATGCCATCAATGGATTAGAATCCAAAAATTCTCCATCGTGGCTCGACATACTGCGTCCTTTCATTTATTGGTAATTTGAGCTTGGCAGTAATGTCGTAAAGCAACTGTCAATCAGGACATGAGAATTGAATTCAATCTGAACACACATAAAATTAAATAAAATTGAAAATTTTTGTATTTGCTAAGGATAATTCAACTTCTAACAAGTATTATAAGAAATCTTCAAATAAATGGAACAGTTAAAATAACAATTAGAAATTTTGTGATACTGTATTGCCAAATCAGATATTAACAAGCTCTGTTAAGAATACTCCAACGCTTATGTTCACGCTGGGCTTGTGCAAAATATATCGATATTCGCGATATTTTTTCGATAGCTATGGGCGATATTTTTTATTTTGATGTATCGAAATTCAATTTTATTTTTCGACTATCGAATTTCGATATTTTTATTTGAAAGTAGCTCCGTATTCAATTAAAAAAACACTCGTGTGGTCCTAGCCTAACAAGGAAATTATTTAACGAAAGTTGCTTGTGGGTAACCTTGGGCCATAGTGGTAACAACAAATTTTTTTACAGGAAAAGCTATATCTAAGGAAGCAATTTAACAAATTTTGGAGTTCGATTGAGTTGTTTCGGCAGAACGGATCTGGAACGAACCTAATATAAGGTAAAAGCAAATTGTCAAAATTTGAAAAAACAATACTGAGAGAGTGGTTCGGCAAAATTCAAAATAAAATAGTTTTTTTGTTGACAAAATGAATACGTTTTGTTTGACATTTGCTGAACTTGAAAATAAAAGAGAAAGAGGCAACATTTTTCAGCGCAGTAACCATTTAGTTAAATCATTGTGCCGACCACTGCTCTACGTACAAAAAAAAATTGTTTCGCTTTGTTGCCGCTTCGACACGCAATTGGTACCCGAACCCGTACCAAATGTAGTGGTTGGTCTTTTTCTCATTCGATTCGTCTCAGTGATGACATGTTTTGAAAGGTTTATCACGCAAAGTAAAGAGTGTAATTTTTTAATTTCTCTACGATTTTTGGATACAAAATATAAAATATATCAGAATTTTTAATTAAATTTGCACGAATTGGTTTTATTAAATGTATTTGTTTGACTTTAGAAGATAATGACAGAATTCATTGTTTTTTGAAATAAAACTTCAAATTTACAAAACTTTAAATGATTTGAAACGAAGAAATAAAATCATACTTCATTTGCGCTTATTTACCTCACATGCAATTTTTACTTTCATTGGTATCTAAGTCCAAAAAAAAAAATACTAAAACTAGCTAAACAAAAAATTGTATGGCTAATAAAAATCGTTAAATTTGTCAATTTAACAACATATATTTTATTTTTATTGTTAGATAAACAAACTTATTACATACTAGGAACACATATAATCTAGGAACACATATAATCTAGAAAACACACTTAACTTAGCTTACGACAGAATCGTATATATTACGTGAACTGAAGAGCTTTATGAGATCATTAGAAATGACATAGTCATTACAACATTTGCCAAGTCATTTTAGTCTGTGTCGTACAGTTAAAAGTGAATTTAGCGTTATTAAGTTTAGCTTGTTTCGAATAGTGAAAATGATATTTCTATTTCTGCATTGCTAAATGGCAGAAGTAAAATGTAAAAATAAAGTTAACAAGATCTTCGAAACGGTTTTCGTACCGTGCATCTTCAAATCCTTTTATTTCGATCCAAAAGCCTACAGAAGAACTGTTATTTTTCTGCGAATATAAAAGTACAAATTTTCTTTCACATGATCAATCAAAGCAAATGGCAAAAACGTACATTACATTTAGTACGGGTTCGGGTAGCAATCCCGAGTCAAAATCACAACTAAGTAACCATTATGTTCCTCTCTTCTATTTCTGCTTGTTATTGTACGGGTTGGTGTTTGAATCAAAAAGCGAAACATAAAATGAGAGAAGTAAAGTTTGAACGCAACGAAAGTTGAGTCGTTACAGCGTCATAAATACGAACGTACTGAAACGAGATTCCTCAACCCAGCGATAATCATAATGAATAACTTAAAAAATATCATTATTGCATAAAATTATCTTAAACACACTTATAATTTTCATGCTTTAATATGGGCCTTTCCTACCCTAGGTGTAGACGGTGTGGCGCAACAAACGGCTTCATTAGATTAGACCTAAAAAACTCGAATTAGTACGTAATTTTGAATTTTTGTTTCTTCCTCCTTGTGAACCACAGCAACCAACAGTGATTTGCTCCATTGTTATTCTCAGGAGATGTATTGTACCTTGAACCAAGAGACTAAATTTAAAAACATTTGCCTTTACTCTGTACCTCCTTTACCTTAACCTCCTTTATCTTTACCGTAATTTGCGCTCCGAGGAATATTTCTGAAATACATTCGTAATACATTTCACGACACAGAAAAGCTATGTAATTAAGACCGGTTCAAGGTGCATTCCAAGGTACACGTTAAGCACGAAATTTGCAAACATTAAAAAACAATCTTACTCTACGAGATAATAAGGTTGCTGAAATCAGTTACATAAATGGAGAAAATTATAATGTTACAATTTACATCTACACACTAGCAAACATGAAATATCGCTATTGGTCCAAGGTACATGCACTTCCCCTATAGTTTTTTTTTTATAGTATCAAACCTTATTTTATCAGATATTCCCTCCGATAAAAATTCATTCAAGGATTCGTAAAACATGCAGTTAGAATTTTTCAAAAATGGGGTAGTGAGAATATTCTAGAGTAGATAGGAGAACATTATATCCAAGGGTAAATTTAATCTTAGTTAATATGATAGTTATGATACGGAAACCAAAAGGGGGGATTTTACCATTGCACGGTCGATTTCAATTGTCTACTTTTAATAATAAATATACCAAATATAAGTTTCTAGACTACAACACAACACGAAATTATTTTTCCTTTGCTCTTTCTCATCAAGTAGCAAGCTCCACTGAAGGGAATAACATTACGCGCACACACACACTTATTCTTTGCTATTGCTATGCTATTTTAATGACAACAAAACTTAGTTGGGAAACAATAGCAGTTAGAAAGAGCAGTATGTAGAATACATTCTTCTCGCTTTGGCAAAACTTTTGCAGTTAATAAGTGCAATGCTTGAAAAAATTTAAAAAAAGGAAATCATTCTACGGTTATATCTCAGCTTTTTGTTAACCGATCTCAAATCTGATAAATTTCGGGAACTCGATGAGCACTTCTATTTGTTGTAGCTATCCATAGTTTGTACAAGCTCTGAACAAAAATTAGATAAGTTTTGAAAAGAAGGCGTGGTAGCTCCCATACAAGCAATCAATTCTAAACTGTATACTAAGAGGCTATGAAACTCTTTCCTAGAGAGAAAGAAGAAATACGAGTATAGTAATTGTGGCAAATTATAAGTTAAAATACTAAATAAAAGAAATTGTGCAAAGCCAGAGAAAAATAAAATAAAATGCTTTTTGAGTAAAATGAAATGAAAGTGTATTTCTGTTTATCGCACCAATACACACACAGCTCGATTTGTTTACAAACAATACGGACCTGCCTCAATAAAAGCAACAAATGCTGGTTCTCTTCTTGTTTGTTTCATTGTGTGTCGTGAAAAGCTTCTTTTATTCTATAGTCTATACCGAAGGTATGCATATGTGAACGAGTATTACCTGGTGGCCAGAGACGGATCGAGTATTCAATAATAGGGAGAATGAAGTTAAGAATTGCGTGTGCGACACCTTAGTTTTAAATAAAATAAAAAACCAGCCCAAGACCCTACTGTAGAAAAGTCGAGTGTATAAGAGATACAGATACATTTTGGTGAAACTAATCAACCAGGTTTGCCTTTCCAAAGCCCGTCCCGATGTTACAAAATGCCCGAGTTTCGGTCAATTTTGTTATTTTAATTAAAATTGTCTAAGATTAAAGCTTGAAATGTATTCCAAATCATAAAGCTCGAACAGCCTAAACATAATGTATGGGGTTACCTTGCCGAATCCAATTCTAGAAATGGTTTGTCACCAGTTTTTTTTATAATCTTATAGCTTGAAATGTATTCCAAATAATAGAGCTCGAAGAGCCTAAATAGAATATGTATATAGTGTTGCCTTGTCGAATCCTGTCCCAAACATGGGTTTCTACCCGTTTTGTGGGCCAATTTTTCTTAAATGTATGGTAGCCCAATATTCCGTGTGACGAAGACGAAGTGTTCACTCACGTCAAGTTTTCGAGATATCCTAACCTAAGAATGCATAAACCACTTACATATTTCAAAAGCACTCAAAAATTATTTTTGTAGTTGAAATATGAGTCACAGTACCGTATGTTTTTTTGGTGTGCTGGAGACGAATCCACGGGCAGAATTGTTCCATCACATCAGGTTATTGAGATATCCCCTGACCTAAAGATGCAAAGGAGTGATAAACCCTTTTTTAGCATTTTTAGGTACGATAAGGAATTTTTTTTACTGTGCTATTAGTAGCAGTAGAGTATAGTAAAAAATACTTGTGGGTTGGAAAAAGTTGAGTAAAATTTTGTGAAATGTAAAATTACACAATAAATCACAATTTTAAAACACTTGAATGCGTTGAGCTGTGACTTAATATACTTCAAGCTGTTTGAAATTTATTTTGACCAAATTCTATAACAATGCAGTATGCGAATTGGAAATACTATTTTTGGAATTATAATTTTTGCCATAGAAACTTGTCTAAAGGTTATTCATATAAGAAATAAATCTTCATTATTTCTTAAGTAGAAAAAAGTTCATTTGCATGTACTTCAAAGCGGGCATTGAAATAGTAATGACTTTAAATTTGCAGTAATGATTTCAGAATATTGTAAGAATCGTAGTATTGATTATGAGCCAAATTTATAATACACCAAAGCCTGGATTTGCGTCGTCCTGATTTGCGTCGTTTTCGAAGTTGCGTTGTTTATAAATTTTCGGATTTTCAGAGTTGCGTCGTTAAAATTTAAATTTTCTTTAAATAATTTTAAAATATTTTTTTCAGTGCAATTATCAGGGCTTCCAATTCAAATTGCTTAAAATTCAAATTGCTTCAAATTCTAATTATTTAATCCCCAATTTTTATGAGTAAATCATATGTTTTTGCATTGAAAATTAGTTTTAATAGTTTTTTGACACAGAAACATCTTGAATTTATCTTAAATTTAGTTTTAAAAAAATTTTAATAACTTATCCGCATTGAATAATAAACGAAAAGAAATAAGTTTGGAACTAAAACTAGAAATTTTAAAACGTTTTAAGTCTGGTGAAAAGGCGATTGAAATTGAAAAAAAAATATTTGATTTGGCTCCTACAACTGTGAGAACAATTTGAACTTTTTACTTTAAGCCATTTTTAATTTATGTTTTATGAATTTTATGTTTTTGATTAAAAATGAATACAATTTTGGTTTTAAAAATATTAATATAAGACTTAAAAGATATTGTTATTAAAAAATAACCATTTTTTCATAAAACTTACAACCAGGAACCAATTAACAAAAAACTCGTCGTTTCGACGCAAATTTAGATTAGATTTAGACTCGGTGTTTGCCGTAATATCTGTTAATCAATGCTATGAATCGCTTAAATTAGAACTAAATTAAATCGTTTTTGCCGTGATATCTGTCGTGTTAATATAAATCACTTGAATAAGCTCTTAAAAAATTATTTTAAAAAATTGCCAAAAAAAATATGATTCTGCAGTACTTAATTTCAACCCCTGCTTCAAAGTATGCAGCACATCGGGCCAAATAGAAGTACTGTAGCCCCAAAAAAAGCACGACTGGTCTCGTTCAGTACGAGTACTAATAAGCAAGTAAGGATACTTCAGAATCAATGTGGTAACTAAGCATAGAGACTTGAGGTGCTTTAATGGCATGTCACCCGTACATTAATAGTATTGGTTAACCTCTTGGACTATTACACTGACAGTTTTGGTTTGTTTCTCAGAACTAGCAAAACATCAAGTCCAAGAATTTTACTTTTTTGGATGGCACCTCCTTATGCTCTCTCAACTATGGACTTTCGTTCCGGTGTGAGAATGTAAGTCTGCGTCATTCATTTTCTTTATTAACTACAAATGTACACAGAGTGGTCATCGTGAGAAAAGTTAGGCTGATAATTAGTACTGACACAAAGTGCTCAGCTTTTTGTACGTTTGTATGACATATGGAATATTAGCCACAAACGTACATGCAAAACGGAGATAATGATAGTTAGTTGAAAAATATTTAGCTTTAAAAAAACTTTTCTCAAATGAGAACATTAAAAAGACGATAAAGCTCAGAGAACAACCATTGCTCTTTGATCAACTAGCCGCAGTTCTAATTGAGAGATGATATTAACAACACACGGATACTCGCAATAAAATATCACAAAGTTAATTCAATTTGTAACTTTAATTTAAAATGGCACTCCTAGAATTCTTTATTCTATTCGTGATTGTCTTGATCTTACTTTACAAATGGTCAACAGCGACATTCGATACGCTTAAAGAAAGGAATGTTCCACATGAGAAGCCGTTGCCGCTTTTTGGAAACATTGAAATACGTACATTTTCTGGAAAAGTATCTTTCTTTAAGACACTTCTGGATTTGCATGCAAAGAACAGACACAAGTAAGTGAATTTTACTACGACCCATATTCTTTATAATTTTAGCTGCCAAATCAATGAATAAACATATGTTGTATAAGATTGAATTTATAAATAATTTTATATGATCACAACATCTGATAATAAAAGTCAAGTGCTGACACAATATTTTCATTAATGGAATTATGGAACTAAGTACAACAAATTTAGAATCACGAAATCTTTTTCCACAGGAAGGTCTATGGTATTTATGCTTTTCGCGATCCAATGATTTTTGTAAATGATATTGAGCTCATAAAAAAGATTGGCATCAAGGACTTTGATAACTTTTCAAATCATAAAGCATTTTTTCCCGACGATGGCGGTGAATTCAGTCGCAGTTTAGTTGTATTAAAGGATAAGGAATGGAAAGCAATGCGAAATACGCTTACACCTACATTTACTGGCAGTAAAATGCGTCTTATGTACGAGCTAATAAATGAATGTTGTATTGAGGGCATCAAATATTTAGAGGGCGAAGTCCAATCCACTGAAAAACACGAGTATGAGCTGGAACTGAAAGACTTCTTTTCCCGCTTTACAAATGATGTAATTGCATCGTCTGCCTTTGGAATCAAAACCAACTCATTTGAGGACAAAGAAAATGAGTTTTTCACCATAGGCAGTAAGATCACACAGTTTTCTCGTTGGACGCTTTGTATGGCAATGATCCATGGATTTCTGCCAAAATTAGCAAAGGTAAATGTATTCCGTGCAACACAAACTTTATTTCTAGCTAAATATTTTAATTTTAGACTTTGCGCATAAGAATATTTGATACCAAGAAAGTTAATTACTTTTGTCAATTGGTACTTAATGCCATAGATTATCGTCAGAAAAATCATATAGTGCGTCCCGATATGATTCATTTACTGTTAGAAGCTAAAAAGAACTTAGCAGAGTCGAAAGCAAATCAAAGTGTGGAACAAGCGGAATTGACTGACAGAGATATAGTTGCACAATGTTTAATCTTCTTTTTCGCTGGTTTTGAGACAGTCTCAACTTGCTTATGTTTCACTATGCATGAACTAATGGAGAATCCAGATATTCAGGAAAAACTTTATGAAGAAATTCTGGATGTGGAAGAAAAACTGAATGGTGCACCCTTAAATTATGATTCTTTGATGAAAATGAAATACATGGATATGGTGGTATCAGAATCATTACGCAAATGGCCACCACTTCACGGAGTAGATCGTGCTTGTGCTAAAGACTACAATTTAACAGATGAGGATGACAATATAGTGACTAAGCTTAAAGAAAATGATAATGTTTGGATACCCATATTAGGTTTACATCATAATCCTGAAAATTTCGAAAATCCCTCAAAGTTCGATCCAGAGAGATTTTCGGAGGAAAATAAAAATAATATCAAGCCATTTACGTATTTGCCATTTGGTATAGGACCTAGAAATTGTATTGGTTAGTTAAAGATGAAATCATTTTGGTCGGTTTTTTGTACTAATAAATTGATATTATTTTTAGGTAATCGACTAGCTTTAATGGAAACAAAATCTATTATTTATCATATAATATTAAAATTCAAAATCACTGCCGCTGCGAGAACTACGAAAGATCTGGTAAATTCTCTGGATGGATTTAATCAATTTCCAAAGGAAAAGTTTTGGATAAAAGCAGTAGATAGAAAAAATTGACAGTTTGTGTGCTTTTAATTAATAAATTTATTCATGCCTATATGTACACATGTATTTTGTGAATAAAAATAAGCACTAAAGTATTAGTAATGCTGGTATCTATGAGTACTTTCTAAGTTTAGACTATGTTATCATAAAAATCATTGGTATTCTACTAGTTTTGTGGAGTTTACAATATATTTTTGTATTCGTAACCCTATCACATAAATGTTTGGAAAATTATCTTCACAACTAAGGAAGATTATATATTTGAACCTGCTACTTGTACATACTTAGCTTGTTTGATAAATTTTTTTTACTGTTTTAACTGTTATCAAGACACCAAAGAAAGGAGTGGGAAGTGAAAAGGGCTACAAGATACAGTAAGATTGCATTATAATATAATAAACATATTATGTATTTATGCTTCTAACTTCAATAGTAACGAGGATAGAAATTACTACGTAGCTTATTTATGAGGTGCCAAATTATCAATACATAAATATGGCAAAAAGTGTAATAAAACAAGAAACGTTTAAATAAATAAATAAATAAAATAAATAAATAAAATAAAAAAATGTCAATCTGAGTTTTACTCATCGTGAATTTCCATCATATTATATTGCGAAAATGCCGAGTGTTGTTCTTCAAAAATATTACGGTAGTGTGCAGCGCTATATTAAGATAAATCTAGAGGGGCTTAGTATATTAAATGGTCCACTTTATGGGAAGATGTTGCGTGCACTTGTGCAATTTATAACAAACAAAACGGACGAACTCCTTTGCATTTTAAAAGTTTTTCTGAGTTGCAGTAGAAAAACAATTTTGCAATTTTTTAAACGTGCTACTATTGAAAAGTCAATAATTCTGTTGGAGCTACCTAGCTCGCATGGCGATCTTTGCCGTCCATTTAGTTAATTCATAAGAAAAATTCACCTTTTCTCTAATGTTTTGTTCGATTTTGAGAACTAAAGAAGAAAAACTTACACCGAAAAGGCAGCATTGTTCTTCTTTTGGATGGAGTTTGCTATAGGGCATTCAATTGTGCTACTACAGTTTTTTGTGGGACCCGGGACTAAGTACTGGAAAGCCGCTCCTTATAATTTAAAAATTTTGTGATCAAAATAAAAAAGTTCAATATATTTCGTAAAAATTCATCAAATATACACTGGCGAGCAAAAAAAAAAAGATCCTTCAGTATTCTGGCAGTGTGGCATAATTTTTTTCTGTCTAGATAGGCAACGATATGGTATGGCAGAGAGAGCTGTGTCGACGGTGTTTCTTGTGCGTTGCTTTATTAACTGATTACCTGATAACTACGGTTGCCACTATAAAAAAATGAGTTGAGACTTAAAAATGTTGAAAAAATAATATATATTAATATCTCTTTTTTAGTTTACGATGGGTATCTTCCTGTCGACATTGAATAGGGATGAACTTTTCCGATTATTTTTAATTTTACTTAAGAAAATGTTCAGTGCTAAACAAGACTAATTTGAACACTTTTCAAATTTTTTAATTAATTAATAAGAAAAGGGAACATTTTGTACAAAAAACAAAAAAACGAGAGAACAATGAATAAATAAAGGACCTATTTTGGTCTCAAAGGACCAAATGGGGCAACCGTGATCATAATATGAATTGATCCATACGCAACCAAATCGTCGCGCAAACTTATCTAGTTTGTTCGAATAATTCTTCATCCGATTTTTTACAGTTCGTTTGTGAGGGTGGAAAAACTCAGAGTTTGCCGATGGTTTTGCGCGTTTGGGTAGTGGTATGCTATTGTAAAGAAAAATTATCTTTGCTTCGATGCTTAAGCGCAGGCATTCAAAAAAAAGTTGCTCTATTTGAAACTTTCTGATCTGTTTTGTTTTTCGCTGAGTAGCCAAGTTCTATTAAGGTAACTTGACTTTGGAAATTTCCGAAAATGGTTGGGCTCTGGAATTGCGAAATTTACCGGGATTTTTAGATTATAATGCCTTACAGCATATCTTTATTCAATATTATATATCTACGTAATGTTAGCAAATATTGAGATAAAATTTTATTTTCAATCTATAATTATGTACATATTTATAAAGCTCAATGTGTTTATGTATTTGTGTTGCTTTTGGAATCATAAACCGTGCAACCGATCGCCGAAAGATTTTGTACATGTGTTTGCTATGGTGTGGGGAAGGTCCGTAGCATAAATGGGTCTGAATGAAATTTGCGATGCCACGCCCTCCCATATAAAGTAAAAATAAAATTCATTATATCGTATCAAATATTTGACGCAAATAAATGAAACTTGATGCATACATATGTATAAAAGAGAGACAAAAGTAAGACTCAATGGAAAAATGGGTGATGGCACGCCTACCAAATGAGAGAAAACAAGGCGTGGTATGCGCAAGTTGCTCCACTTGATCGATTCATTGCACGGACCTGTTGGGAACAAGATAAATTTGAAGATTATTCTTTAACCTAATTGAGATTTCCAGTATTTGCATCAAGATGACATCATTTATTTAATTATAGGAAACGATAGTCACCATTGTTTCTAAACCCCACACATGTTATACCATTGAAAATGTTGCAATACTTTTATTACGAAAATTATGTGATTATGAAATTCAATTTTACCAATTGCTTAAAATATCTGTAAACGTAAATACGACACTGCTGCATTTGCAACAGGATGCTTTTCAAAATATGAAATGAAACGCCTTCAGTTCAGACTGCAGTAACATTTCACACATTTCATAGTCAACGCTACTTTATTTAGTGAAAGTTATTGTATAACATTTGGACTTAGCTTAGTTAAAATTTTAGCAAGGTATTTTAGATGGAGACAGACAAACTGATATCAAAATTCTTGGGATATATGATTTTAGGATAAACAATCGAAGAAATTAATGTCCCCATGTGTTTTATAATTTTCGATAAAGGGTTCGGAATAAAGGGGTGGGAAATTTCCGGAAAATTAAGAAATTTTATAAAATAAAATTCAAAGAGAGGGGAAAAATAACTTTGCATTCTGCTTGTAAAGGATACTGGAAATAGAATGTCAAATGAGAATAAAATATAGCAGCCACTTCCGAGTTCTGATACGCTCTAACAACTTTTAAAAGCTTAAATATACTGTAGAGATCTTACAACGAAAGGAAAAGTTTACACTTAAAAGAAAAAAGCTTTGCACATATTCGAAGCATTTGTTCAGTTTAGTTTTAGTTCTAATTTCAAGTTCAATCGCAAACATACCCCCACCAAGCAATAAATTGGAAATATTCCTAAAAATTGATTTGTTTATTTCATGAGCATGGCATTACTAGAGTCCTTCATTTTAATAATCATTATAATTGCATTGATCTACAAATGGTCAACAGCAAAGTATGGAGTGCTTAAGGAACGTAATATACCACATGAGAAACCGTGGCCTTTCGTCGGGAACATGGACATTCTTATACTTTTTGGAAAGAGGTCTCTATGCAAATTTTTAATAGAGCTGCATGAAAAGTTTAAAAACAAGTAAGTAACCTTCATATAAATTGTTCCAAATTGCAACTTCAATTGAGATGAGCACTATATATGTGTTTATGTAATAGAGTTTTTTACCTAACACGATAAATTCGATCAACTGAAAAGTTGTTTCTCATCATAAGTATGTCAGAGCTTCTATATAGCCTCATATGGAACTTTTTATTTATTTGTGAAAATTAATGGCGCACAACATATGGAGAAAAAATGTTGATCTTAATTAGGTTCGAAATATAAAGAAAAAAGAAAAGCGTTAAAAGTTCACTTACTTCGGTTTGGTTTGCAGTGTCTCATTTATACTTTTGAATTTATATGACCTCATCTATAACAAGTGTCAAGGTTACATATCTAAGCACAATAAATTTGTTTTTCAATTGAATTTATACGGTTTACTAAGTAAAGAATAATTGGAAATCGCTTGGCTGGATAAATTTAAATGATTTTTTTTCTGTTTTTTGAAGCGTACAATATATATTCAGGGAGTCGGCGTCAAAATTTTTATATAATTTTATCGAGCGGCAAAGGTTGAAAATAATGAAGTTCTGAGTATTATAAACAATCTATGCCATTGCGTGTGCCTCTGCGTTATTAATTGAGAGATATTTAAATCTGTAAAAAAAAGGTACCACAAGCAATTTTATACCGTCTGCCTCTCACAAAAAAAAAATATCCATAATAATTAAATAAATGCAAGAGGCAGACATATTTGTTGCAGTATTTAAGAGTAATCACTTTTTTTTTTAAAAATTTATATCACACGTGATTTTATCATTAGGCAGATTGCGATTATTACAAAGTTTATGCCACAGTAAACGAGACAAGCAACCTCTGTCACTTTGTAATTGCTTCATTTAAAAATAGAAAATATTACAAACATACAAAAAATTGAGTGCTAAATCATTTTATCGCGTCTGCCTCTTGGCTGACTGGTTCCTTTGCTTGTACGGAACATTAAAATACAGAAGGCAGACGTTTCAGCTTTGATTTTTCGAAGGCAGACCTTTTTAAGCACTTAATGTGCTAATATGCACATTAAGGATATATGTATCAATGTATGTTTATAAAATTAATATCGTTCTAATTTTCTAATTTAAAATTTGCTATTCTATGTTTTTGGTCAACTTTCTAATCATTTTTTTTTTCTTAATGTGTATATGGGGTATGCTATGCCAAATCTAACACCATTTTGCTTTGATTTTTTGAATTTATTAATTTCTTTCAGTAGAAACATTTTTTTTAAATTTTTTTTTAATTTTTAAACTGAAATTTATTATACAGGTCTACAGGTCCAGTACGGCCGGATAACTGGAAAATTTTAATTTACAATATTCAGATACGATGCAATTCAAACTGGATTTTAAAGGGAAAAGGTTAAGCTTTTCAACTACATAAATAAATAATTCGAAAAAATTGGTGTCCATAAAATTAGTATACGAAGTTTTTCAAGATCTACGATTTCACATACTCAATTCCGTTAATTTTGAAAAAGCAGAGTTTGCACGTCTGCATCTTTTATTTTCAGCTTCTAGAGGCAATACTGAAGACAACTAAGTTCTGATATTTCTAATAGGGTTTTTTTTTACACATAAACGATTTATGTTATTAAAAATACAGCAGTGTAGACGATCGCCATTTATATTTGCGCTATCTATACTGTACCCTTAATACAATATATCAGAGGCAGACGCGTTAAAATAATTTAATAGAGATTTCTTTTCTTGCAATTACAAAATTAATTTAAAATAAAAGCGACACTATCCTTACTTTACTTTTAGTTTTTCTAATTCGCATAGATGTGAACTACGATGATAACATCATATACCTAAAATCCTCACCGGCTCCCTGACTATTAAAGCCAATGGTTCATGAAATGCGCTGCATACGTCACCTGGGTCATACTTTCCTGTCAGTTCATTCGCTGTTAGTTCAAATACACGAAGTGACATCTGCAAAGTATTTTATGGACGTTAGCTTTAATGCTGGCCGCATCCAAACTGTGAGCCGCAGCGAAAGTTCACAAACTTTTATCTAATCACGGCAAAATATCCCGCAAAGACCAAACTTTCATTGGCGTGATATTTTGTCAGCTCTAAATAATGAACAGACGGACATGCTAATCAATTGACTAGTTCTTATTAACATTTTGCTTCTTTCATTGCAGAAAAGTTTACGCTTTCTATAGCGTGCGTCAACCAGTGTTTTTTATTAATGATGCTGAGCTTATAAAAAAAATTGGTGTCAAAGATTTTGACAACTTTGTTAACCATAGTCAATCGTTTCCGGAAGATAGCAGCTATTTTGGTAGAAGTCTGCTCGTATTAAAAGATAGGGAATGGAAAGCGATGCGAAATACTTTGACCCCAACATTTACAGGAAGCAAAATGAGACTTATGTACGAGCTCGTTAACGAATGCTCTATTGAAGGTGTTAAGTACTTAGCGGCTCAGGCAAAAACTACTGGAACGCTTGAGTATGAGCTGGAGATGAAAGATTTCTTTACACGTTATACCAACGACGTTATCGCATCCGCAGCATTCGGCTTCAAAGTCAACTCTTTCGAAAATAAAGAGAATTCTTTTTATAGCTTAGGTTCAAAGATAACACAGTTCTCCGGTTTGATGTTTTTTAAGTTTATGCTTGCTACCACGATGCCAAAATTAGTCAAGGTGAATGCAAATTTTTAAGTAAGTTAACAGAAGCTTAATTGGGGTTATTTATAGGCTCTGGGTATAAGTATGTTTGATAGGGCTAAATTAAACTACTTCAGTCGTCTGGTGCTTGATGCCATTAAGTATCGTGAACAAAATCAAATTGTGCGTCCCGATATGATTCATTTGCTTATGGAAGCAAAGAAAAACGCTGCGGAGTTTAAAGCAGATACAGCTACTGAACATGCGGAATTAACTGATGGAGATATAGTCGCACAGTGCTTGCTTTTCTTTTTTGCCGGCTTCGAACCTGTCTCAACTTCTTTGTGTTTCACCTTGCAAGAGTTAGTCGAAAATCCAGATGTTCAAGAAAAACTCTATGAAGAGATAGCGGATGTGGAGAAAAAACTTAATGGCGCATCTTTAAATTATGACACTTTGATGAAAATGAAATACATGGATATGGTTATATCAGAATCCTTGCGCAAATGGCCAGCATCCATGTTTTCAGATCGCGCTTGCTCAAAGGACTATGATTTGAGAGATGAAGATGATAATTTGGTAGCTAATTTCAAGAAAGATGATATTATATGGGTTCCCATAATAGGACTGCATCGTGATTCAGAAAATTTCGAAAATCCAACGAAGTTTGTTCCAGAAAGATTTTCGGAGGAAAATAAAGATAATATAAAGCCATTCACGTATTTACCATTTGGTATAGGACCTAGAAATTGTGTTGGTAAGTCGTTAAGAAAGACATTTTGTTACAGTCTCGTCATGTCAGAGTATGGCTTTTCATTTTAATTTTTATTATAGGAAATCGCTTTGCTTTGATGGAAATAAAATCTATTATATACCACATTATGTTAAGGTTCAAAATTTACCCTACGGCAAGAACTGCTAAGGATCCGCTAAGTACAATGCGCGGCTTTCAGATGATGCCAAAAGAAAAATTTTGGTTTAAAATTGCAGAAAGAACGAAGTGTTAAAATTGAGCTGTAGCTTTTTCAAATTTTATTAGATGTATTGTTTTATGTATTAAGTTCATCAATATATTGCAAATTTTCAAATTATATTTTCATTCATTGAAAAAAAATATATTGAGCTCGTAAGATCAGCATATCTGTGGCCATAAAGCAATAGCTCAGTTAAGTAATTTTTAGTTGCGAGCTTATAAGAAAATTAGCTTAAGGTGGAGAGGCTATAAAGAATATAGAATAAACATTTATTGTTATGATATGCACTTAAACTCCTCTGGTTTTGAGACCGTAATTTGTAACCAAACTTTTCATGTTTCGAGCATTTTTTGATAAAATTATTGATTAAATAAAAAATTTGTTAGTAAAAAAGTAAGTTTACTTATGTATGTGTTGCCAAAAACGAATAAAAAACATAAATAGAAACATTTAGAAGTATTGTTGAGTGGTGGTCATATGGTGTATTGGTCTATATAAATCTTCGAAATTTATGGCTTTTCGACTCAACCTACCAGGAATTTTACAACTCTCTTAGTTGACTTCATTAAGCATATTGAGAATTTTTTAAATTTTTATTACGTTTTTGTTATTTGCATTGCACTCGTACTTACATACAATTTATCAGGCTGGCCATTTGTTCGCATTTGAAGTGTTGTTGTGTAATCATTTTCAAACAAATTAAAATTTATTAATTATAAAATGATGAAACAATAATGCCGAGACCGACGACAACTAAAATATTTTTATATAGCTTTCAACATTTGATTCTCATTAAAGCTTTAACAAGTCTCTACAACCAGACAGTTGCTCCCGAGTAAGCCATGGCTTAGTATAAATTCGAGTATGAGCACGCGTCCGACTTAGCTATGATATATCTCTTTCGCGATTAAAATATTTTCCGGAGATAGGGATGTCGAATGTTTTCAACATCAAACATATATACATTGAAAGTTTTATGTAACATACATACATGTTCGTCGAAGTTTTTTTTTTCATTATATCATCGTGTAGATCAGTGATGGTATTTTCGGTACATTTGTACATTTTTCAGTACATTCGGCGCATATTCAGTACGTTTCGACGTAAAAATTACGATTGTTTTAGTAACTTTACCGAAACATGCCTGGAGCCCGACCTTTTTTTTAAGATGAAAAGTTTAAATTTTGCTGAAATTTAAGTAACTTTTCATGTTCATATCGAAATAGTACATTCGGCATCTAAAAAGTATATTTCAAGTCTCCATTCAGTACATTTCCACTAAACCCAAATGCCAACACTGGTGCAGATTCAGCTTAAAAAGCGTTGTTTATATGCCAACTTGAAACAAAAAGCTGGATCTAGGCGTGCAGAACAAGCTTTTTTTCGACTAAATACATAGTGTGCAGTGAAATTCAAAAAAAGTCCACTGGAAAATGGACATTTTTAGCTCAAGATATGAATTTTAAAGTGAAGAGGTCAAAAAAAATAAAAAAAAACATATCTCAAAAACTGTACTACTTATTCAAAAAAAAATGTGGTTTTCATTTTCGAATTCAACGGAAAAAAATACATACGAAAAGTAACCTCTTATCAATGGAACATTTTGAGTGTAAACTAGTGTAATGCGACAGATAAATTGTATTGTCTTATGTTGTCATTTTTGTTTTGTTTTCTTCTTAGTAGCTCTTTGTTTTGTATTTATTAAGTGTCTGTTTGCATATGTGAGCGCAAAACTTTTCCGTGGAAACTTTGAACTGTTTAAAATAATCTACTAATAATCTATAAGCTACTAAAACTATCAGGCCGATTTTGATGAAATTTTTACAGTATGTTAGTATCGATCAGGCGGGTGCCATAGGCTATAAAACTTTTATTTAGGGTGCATATTTAGGGTGGTCCTCAAGAAAAAATATATTTTAAATATCATTTTCACGAAGCCCGGCTTATCGATTCACACCGAATTTACACCACTTAGCTTACATATTAAAGTGCATAGCTGAGGCAAAACTTTTATTAAGGGTGACCCTCATACAAAAAATATTTCCACGAAGCCCGGCTTATTGATTCACACCGAATTTACACCACTTAAGTGTATATTAAAAGGCATAGCTGAGGCAAAACTTAAATTTAAGGTGGCCCTCATTCACAAATATTTTTTAAATAGAATTTTCACAAAAACCACTTCATCGATTCAAATGGAATTTATATCATGTGTCTTTTATGTTCAGAGGCATAGCATAGGCTATAAAACTTTCATTTAGGGTGCATATTTAGCGTGGCCCTGATACAAAAATATTTTTAAAATATCATTTCGACGGCTAATCGATTCACACCGAATCTACACCATCTATCTGTAAGATTATGAGGTACAGCTTAGAGAACAAAGCTTCTATTTAGTTTGGCCTCAGGCTAAAGTACAAGCACAAATACCATTTAAAAAATTAGAGCCAAATTTTCCATATAAGGTGAAGCGAAGCGCACAGGGTAATACTAGGTTTTAAGAAAACGCATGGTACTATTTATTGCACTCAAATGTCATGAAATTTTTAAAAAGATTTCATTTCGAAAAATTTGGTAGGAACAACCGTAGCGGTTTACTTTGAATATGAAGAAGATTATCATGTATTTCACTAGGTTTAATCTAAATATGTACAACCATCAAAGTCTTAAAAAAAATTTAAAAGTTAACAAGATATTAGATTATGTAACAACCTATGACAAATTTAACCCGTCGTCAATGAAGCTTCGAAATGTAACACAGCCAATGACATGCATTTTTAAGCATGTTTTGTCACATGTGACTAGAAAATTTTTTTATTTATTTTGACGTTTTATATTATGTCTTGAAATAATTTAAATAAATAACCATAAAAAAAAATTGCGAATGAACTGCTTGAAATCCCCGCGCTTATATTTTGTTTTCTTCGCGTTATTCCGGCGTTACTCATAACATCTCCTATTGTATTCTGATTGCCTTATTTCGACTAAGAGTGCTTACTGTGCCAGTTGTAGGATGCATAATCTTCAGCTGCTGAAAGTGCGATGGCAGATATTCTTGTGAGGAGAAAGTTGTATTTTTCTGTCATCACAAGGGGTTTGTTACACCAAATACCTATGTAACTAAAATTTCTAACATAATAAATGGCTGTAAACTTTACAGTGATTGCAAATTCGAACATATTTCTAACAAAATGCCCTTTAAGATAACGCCTCCTACCTATAAAATTAAGGAAAAATTAGTAATTGATGTATGGAGATGAGATAGCATTGATAAATTGGCATGTATGGGACGCGTATTCGAAAAACATAATGGTTGAAAAAATTAAACACGCAAATTGGGTCGAAGTAAACGTGCTTTGTTGAAAGTATTTAGCACTATGAGTTCTCCAAAACGAATTAAAATTGACCAGGATAGTGGACTAGTGAATTTTAACTTACAGGAATGGTTAAAAAGACTAATTGTAGAGATAGAAACAGCAACAAGGAAACACTTCTGATACTTAAGATATAGAATGAGTTCGTAAATCTTTGAATGAAAATCTAAGAATAATCAATTTAGCACAAGATCATGAACTTCGTAGTTGTGCAATTGAACAGAAGTTTTTACATATAACCATACAGTTATGCATTCAACAACGGATCGAGCCCCATCCAGTATGTTTTTCAATGAACTGTTACCATAAAGTATCATGCAGCTAGTAAAAGAAAGAAAAAATCAACAATATTAATAAAAAGAGAAAGGATATTGCAATAGATCCTCACTTTGTGCAGGCAGATAAGACTACAAAACGACTAAAAATGATAACACTTCCAAAAAAGCTCAAATATTCGAAAGAATTCACTTAGAGCCCATTATAAAGTTAAGTTTAAAAATGGAACCGTAAAGAACTATAAATCCCATTTCAAACGAAAAAAGATGAATATTACAAATAGAAAACAAGCATTCATCCATTATCCTCTGATGATTTTGCCGCCGCTTAGGACCGAATTCTATCACGACAAAGACCTGAACGATCAAACAAATTTTACATTAAGTTTTTGTTTCGATATTGAAGAAAATCACTAGCAATATTTAAAATAAAACATAAAGTTTCTTCACTGCTCGTGAGTATTGATTGAGTATTACATCTCTTGAAAGCTTTAATCATTTAGCGTTAACGATTGAGAGTACGAACATTTGATAAAAACCAAAAATGAGAAAAAAAAAGCTTTGCGCTTATTCGAGACATTTGGTTAAAAAGTTTCAGTTCTAATTGTGAGGCTCAATCGCAAACACACCCACTAAGCAATTAATAACTAAATACATATTTACCAAACAATATATAGACATTTATTTCAAACAGATGGCGATCCTGGAGTCGTTTATTTTGATAGCCATTATAGTTGTTTTAATCTTCAAATGGTCAACAGCGACACATAAGGTGTTTGAAGAACGTAATGTACCGCATGATAGACCATGGCCTTTGATTGGAAATTTGGACGTTCCTATGCTTTTTGGAAAAAAGCCCTTCATTAAATTTTTACTGGATTTGCACGAAAAATTCAAGAACAAGTAAGTAACACTAATGCCAATTGCTTTCCCAAAGTGTAGATAATCTAAAGTCAGTATGCGTGTGGTTGAGCGCTAGAATGCAAATTCCAAAATTCTTCAAAGAATGTGAACTCAAAATATGAGATTTATTCAAATTCAAGAAAAATTTTTTTGAATGCAATTCCATGTATCTGTGATGTGATGTCATATGTACGAGATAATAATTTTTTGATTTGTTTTTTTGCTTCAGAATACCTAACTAGCGGTTAGAAGCAAACTTTTCCGATTAATTTACAAAGCTTTCACCCGAAGAAAAATGCTATATATCTAGAGAAATTAACATGGACATTAGAGGTCTGCACAGCTACCAAAAATAGTTATACATTTCTTTTGAGTACCATAGCGTAAAGTAAATAAACATCGTGTATATATGTACGTATTAGTGGTCTGCATGAGTGCACTAGAAGCGACTATCACGCCACTCGCCAAGTTGTGAGTAAATCGAGCTTTTGTGCAGAAAAATAACATATCGAATCCAAGTAAATATTGCAAATAAATCGCAAATAAAATGTTCTACAAGCTTAAGCATTCGAAGTTTATTGCTTTCGGAAGTTTATATGATGATCGTTTCGAGTGCAGACCTCTAGTAGATCAAAAAAATATGAATTTTTTTCAAACTCATAAAATCTAAATGCTCAGAAAATTTTTTTCAAGAGAAAAAATAAAGGTTAAATATTCTACTTATGCAGAACTCTAATCGATATAGCAATAAATCCATGCATCTTAAGACAAAACCATTAAAATCCTTCAACTTTTTAGTCTTAGCCTGGTCAATATTAAAATTTCACTATTTTTACTGCAGCAAAATTTATGGTGTCTACAGCATGCGTGCTCCACTGTTTCTTATAAAGGATGTTGAACTTATAAAGAAAATTGGCATCAAAGATTTTGACAGCTTTACAAATCACGGCCAATCATTTCCTGATGATAGCAGCGACTTTAGTAAAAGTCTAATTATGTTAAAAGATCGTAAATGGAAGGCAATGCGAAATACTTTGACGCCAACATTTACAAGCAGCAAAATGCGTCTTATGTATGAGCTAATAAATGAATGTTCAATGGAAGGAGTCAAGTACTTAGAAGCTCAGGTAAAAGCGACGGGGAATCTTGAGTATGAACTGGAAATGAAAGAGTTCTTTTCACGTTTTGCTAATGATGTTATTGCATCTGCAGCATTTGGCTTCAAAGTCAATTCTTTCGAAGATAGGGAAAATGATTTTTACACCATTGGAAATAATTTTACAAAAGTCTCTGGTTTAGTTTTTTTGAAGGCAATGTTTATTGGTGCGTTGCCAAAGTTAGCAAAGGTAAGTGAGAAATAAAATCTTTTACAACACAGAGGTGTGAATTTTTTTTGTAGGCTTTGGGTGTATTAATGTTTGACAGTAATAAAGTGAACTACTTCGGCCGCCTGGTGGTCGATGCCATGAAGCATCGTGAGCAAAATCACATATTGCGTCCAGATATGATTCATTTGCTTATGGAAGCAAAGAAAAACGCCGCAGAAATGAAATCAGATCCAACCGTAGAGCACGCAGAACTAACTGACAGAGACATCCAGGCGCAGTGCTTACTATTTTTTTTCGCTGGATTTGATACAGTTTCAACTTGTTTGTGTTTTACACTTCATGAATTGATGGAGAATCCAGTTGCGCAAGAAAAACTTTATGAAGAGATAGTGGAAGTGGAGAAAAAACTTAATGGTGCGGCTGTAAATTATGACGCTTTGATGAAAATGCCATACATGGACATGGTTTTATCAGAATCCTTGCGCAAATGGCCGCCAACCATGTTTCTAGATCGTGGTTGCAATAAAGACTGTGACTTGAGGGATGCAGATGATAACATAGTTGTTAATTTGAAGAAAGGCGATACATTGTGGGTCCCAATAATAGCATTACATCGCGATTCAGACAATTTCGAAAATCCTACGAAGTTTGTTCCAGAGAGATTTTCAGAGGAGAATAAAAATAATATAAAGCCACTAACGTATTTGCCGTTTGGGTTAGGACCTAGAAGCTGTATTGGTAAGACAATACCATTTACGTTACAATGCAAACTCATGGCATTAATATATTTCTTATTTGATTTCTTTAAAGGTAATCGCTTTGCAATGATGGAAGTAAAATCCATTATCTATCATATTTTGCTTAAATTTAGAATTGATCGCACAACTAGAACTGCTAATGATCTGTTAAGTTCTATGGAAGGTTTCCAGATGATACCAAAAGAAAAATTTTGGTTTAAGGTTGTAGAAAGGAACGCCTAAAATATATTTTATATAAGTTGAATTGACAATAAATACTTTATTGATAAGCTATAACATTGAAAATTTAACGAAATTTTAAGTTTTTTAAATGCAACAAATAAATTTTTGTAGACACCTTTTAAGTGTTACAATAAACATGTTTTATATATCTCAAACTACAAGTCAGAGAAGTTCGAAAGCTCAGCGTATAGTAAATTAACTAGATATTTTTTCTGTGATCAGTCGCAAAAGCTGTCGATGATGTCCTATAAGTATATAATAAATATTAGTGACGAAAAACAACCGCTCAATTTAGGACGTACGTTTTCAATCGATTTTCATTTTCTTCTCACAAAATTTTAGCCTAACTTCCCTGATCTAATAATGAGAAATAATATTCCGATATGTTTGTTTCTATTTAGTTTGAATATACTAAGTCCTTAAGACTTATTCCCATACAAGGACTTAATTAATTTTTTTAGTTTATTAAGGACCATTTTACTTTTTAAAAAATTGAAGCTTAACGTTTCTCATTAGGTTAAGGTTTGTTACGCCACGAAGACAATGCTTTTTCCGTTTTCAGAAATTTTCGATTGGAACATTCTCTTAAAGTTTTTATAAAATATTTTAATTTTAGTACTTAAACTAAGTAGTCTATTTTTATTGTCTAAAATAAAATATTACAAATGTGAACTGAACTGTCCGGCACTTTTAGGACATGAGACCACCCCTGGTGATAGAGTTTTCGACCACTTTCCATCAAATAGTGGATAGCAAAATGTTTCGAAAGTATATTTTCGACCACTTTCCATCGATTGATGAGAAACAAAATTTTTCGAAAACTAATCGAAATCGGGCACTCTTGGGACCTAGGACCACCCCTGGTCAGGGCCACACCTATAAAACTCGGTTGACGAGTGACGACACTAGTCTAGGAGGGGAGCGAGTTGTTTTAATATATGATTCAACACGAAAAACTAATAGCTATTTCGAATGAAATACTCTGAAGCACTCTAAGAACGTTTCTGTTACCTTTTATTGCATATAAACATAGAGACAGTCAGACTCAAAGAGCGTGACTGGTTTAACGAATAGCGCAAAAAGTGTTTGTTGCTCGGATCGTAGCACAACGTAGTCTGGGCTCGAAAGCCAAAAAATTGAAGAGCACAGGACTTGCCCCTAACGAAAAATCTGTATATGATCGATGATCGATGCTGCGCTCACTAGCTTTCTTGCGCTTCTTGATCTTCAAATTCAATTTATAATCTTTTTTGATCGCAGCGATCTTTTACAAATTAAAATATGAAAGAAATATTTTTATACAAACTAAATGGCATGCAGAAATATTGAAAGAGCCTTTTACAAAGTTTGAATGGAGAATTCGACACCCGAAAATTTTTCCTCCGTTCCTGCCGCTGGTGATAGCCAAATTGTATTTACGACCTCATGCCAGAGGTAAAGTTAAGTTAGGTTATTTCCGGGAGATGAGATGTTATCATAACTAAAGCCACGGATGGATCTGTTGTTTACCCGATTTATGGACATTCAACCTTATTGAACAATTTCAATATTTAGCGATTTAACATCATTTGAAGCTAGTTCATCTAAAGAGTAGAAGGAGTAACTGACGAAAGCCTTAAAGCGTCATTGCGCTAACAAAGCGCATTCGCAGAGAAAATGGGTAATAGTGTCTTCAGCATCTGGATCTCTGTAGCCGCCAAAAAGTTCAACGATGTTAAGCAGATTGAGCTTGGTGGAATGTTCGCCAATAAAATAGTAGCCAATATATATATACGTTCGTTTGGCATTATAATATGGCCAAATTGATCGACAATAGAGCCGATCTATGGCTATACTCGCCAAGTCACTGCAAATTTATGTTCATTTGAATTGTGTTTATTGGCCGTTTTATAGACAGATCAATAGTTCCACTCATTCCATCGGTTGGTAGAAAATAACATTTTTCGAAGATGGACCAAAATCGGGTTCTCTTGGAAACCGGAACCACGTCTCCCAATCGATTGGCACAAAAAAAAAAAAACAATTAACAATTAAAACAATTGCTTGTGCCTAATAGTAATAAATCATCGTTTAAGATATCCATTGAAATATATAATAATTATCAGCAATTAATGTAATATTCTTTATCAATAGTTATTCGTATTATAAATCAACTTTTAAAAATGTACCTCAGGTTTCTATATTCAAGGTCAAGACTGAATTGTGCAAGCAATGATGAGCAACTCAATTAATTTTATTTTAAAGTGCAATGTTAATTTCTTCGTGATTCATCGTATTTTTTAAATAAATTGAAATAAAGATTTTGGATTTAAAATATAGGTCTATAAGCAGTACATGTAATTCAATGTAACTTGAAGTTTTGTATGAATTTTTATTTTTGATTTAATGGTAGTCTCACGTGTTATTCAAATCATTCGAATTAAATGTCATATGGATCCGATATAATTAGGAAATAACTTAAAAAAAAAGCCACAGAAACAGCTTCAGAGTTCTAAGTATTATTTATTTACATTTAACCTGTCCAGAAATACAAGAGATTTTATAATATGGCTATTTTAATGCGCTGAACGCTTATCTGAAAGTAGATTCTGCAAAGTTGAATTTGAGTGTTGGTCAGGATCTTACTAGGTCCTTGCAGAAAGACATAAAGAACTTATTTTTTTTTTGGAAGATTGCAAAATAGAAATATTGCAGTTTTTTCTTTTTAATGCAAATAACTTATTCCTGAAATAGCTTAAGTCAGAAAAAAGGGACAAGTTAAGATAAGCAATGTTTTAAGGGTTCATCTTGTTGTTCTTTTTAATTTAAAAAAATGGAAGCTTAACATTAGTGCGTGGAGCACGCCAAACCAATATTTGGATACATAAGGTCTGAACAATCTGAAAAAATAGGTAAATATATGTATAGATTTATAAAGTTTTACCACAAAGAGTGTATCATCCGGAAAAATTGTAGTGGTTGAGAGAGTAAAAAACAGCTTCCCCTCCAAAAAAAAGGTTAGCTTTTCACCCAGAGAAATTTATTGTGGCTAAGACGTGAAGACTGTTAAAATCGTAGGCAACGAGACTACAGACTCACTTTTAACTTGCGATAGAAAGAACATTTCCTGTCTCAATTTTATCTGCCCAATACTTGCCTCATAAAATATTTTCAGCACTACATTTTTCATCACTTGTTGAAAGGTTTTGTTAAGAAGGAGCAATATATCAAAAAGATGGATATCAAAACATTTTTTGGTAAATGCTCATTTATTCAATTAAATAGATGAGCGATTTTTGATGGAAAAAGGATCATAAAGTTTAATTTAGGTTTTGGTAAATTTAAACCTTACGGCAAATCTCTTATTTTTATACTAAGCAATAGTTTTAAAGTCCACTTTATTCACTTAAATAAAATCTGCAAACAAATATTGTGGTTCATCTCTACTTTCGGATATAATGTCATTACAATAGTTCTTAAAATTCACTACTTCTTGAAGGTCTTGCACACATTTTAATTTTTTAAGGAAAATAATGAACAATATCTAGAAATTTTAATAAAATATAGAAAAATATTCGAAAAATGCAACACTTTAAATAAACTTTCGTATGACATCTTAATTTTGAAAATCGATTTGGGGATTTTCAACGCATAACGATTTTTTGAAAAGCTTTATCACCGACTTCCAATGTCTACGGCATGTATTGCGGATGTCGAATTGCGATAAAATCTATAGCCATCGATCTAATAGAAACGATGCCATTTTGGTATTACGAAACACAGTAGAACGAAGTGCGTCATTGTGATTCGAAATCTTTTTTAAAACAAAAAAAAAAAACGTTACTATCAAAACAAAATGATACAACAGACAGCGATTGTTTTGCCATTCACAGTCGACAAACATTCTACTAGTCGATAAACATAATACCGAACAGAATCGCTAATCGAAAAAGAGCGTTTATCTATTGTAAATCGACAACCGCAATAGGGGCCTATATCTCCGAAAGTAGAAGCGCGTCACCAACTTATGATTCCATATTCGCTTCTAAAGTAAACTTATGCTCAAGATATCGAAATCAGGTACATAACTTTAAAGTCGGTCCTATTTATCAATAATATTCTCAAAAAGGTTTCACTTAGCTTGCATTCAGAAAGTATTAACCAAACGGCAACTACGACACAGGTTCTAACTCCTGAACCCTGCCATTATTTGTTTACTAAAATACGCGCAACTTTTTTGATAGTTTTAATTTTTTAACCAATTTTGTGCATCATACGAAAATTGTGGTGATTCGACTAGTCAGAGAAATTTCAGCAGTTACTCTCTCGAAAATATCGATTTGAAACTTTTAATTTTTTACCGGATGATACAGACCTATTAAATGAAGACAAACAAGTACCACCAGATAGAAAAAAACAAATTTACAAAAACTGGATATCTCAACTTTGCCAGAGAATGCCCCTTATAAACCCTATTTATGTTATATACATACAAACATATACATGTATATTCTTTGTTCAATTGAGTGGAGGTTTAAGATGTGAGAGAGAGAGAGAGAGGGAGAACCTGAAATATATTAAAAGCTTTTTGTGAGTTCGCAACAGTTTACATTGTCTGCCTTAGTATTAAACACGTTTTGCAGTGGTAAACATCTGTAGAAATATGGAAGTTACAGGATCAATTTTGGCATTATTGGCACCTTCCGTTTTGAGCATTATTCTCTTAGTTTTACTATATAAGTGGTCAACGGTCAACTTCAATGTTTTTAATGAACGCAAGGTACCGCATCTAAAACCGAAACCTTTGCTTGGTAATTTTGGTGCAAATGCATTGCTTGGCCGCAGCTCACTTGCTATGATGGATTTACATCAAAAGTTTAAAAATAGGTATGTAAGTATCATATTTTAATACGTACACATGATGTATACAACTAATATATTGATTTTTTCTATTAGCAAGGTCTACGGAATATATTTCATGCGTTTTCCTTTCATAATAATACGAGAACCTGCGCTTATCAAAAAAGTGATCGTTACAGATTTTTATAATTTTACCAATCACCAATCACACTTACGGGATCGAGACAATGAAATGGGAAGAAATTTATATATTATGAAAGATCAGGAGTGGAAGGATATGCGAGACATATTGATGCCGACATTTACAGATCTAAAATTACGCACTATATTCGAGCTGATTAATGAATGTTGCATTGAGGGCGCAAATTACTTGGAGCAGAAAATGAAAGAGAAGGATAATCAAGGACTGGAACTTAAGATGGACGATATATTTTCACGTTTCACAAATGATGTAATTTCATCAGCTGCTTTGGGTATAAAAGTAATCTCATTTCAACAGAAGGAAAATTCATTCTTCAAAACTGGTAGCACAATAATGAATTTTGGTGGCCTACAAATGATTAAAGCTACTCTAATGCGAATGATGCCGAATCTCATGAAGGTAATGATTAACAAATCTCTTGTAATATTTGAAATAAAGTTTTCGATTTAATTTAGAAATGCGGTTTAAAAGTTTTTAATGTTGAATATATTGAACATTTCAATAACGTAGTGCTGAGTACCATTAAATATCGTGAACAACATAACATTGTTCGTCCAGATATGATTCATTTGCTGATGGAAGCGAAAAAAAGCAAAGCTGAAAAATCGACACAGAGCGAAAAATGTTATGAATTAAGTGACAAAGATGTTGTGGCTCAATGTTTGCTCTTCTTCTGTGCCGGATTCGGCAAAGTACAATCCAGCTTGTGTTCAACAGCTTACGAATTAATGGTAAATCCTGATGTGCAGGCGAGACTGTATCAGGAAATCTTTGAAGTACAAAAGAAACTCGACGGCAAACCACTAAACTATGATACGTTGAAAAGCATGAAATATATGGATATGGTTGTTTCTGAATCTTTACGGAAATGGCCTTCGTGTATATTTACAAATCGTGTTTGCAATGAGGATTATGATTTAATGGACGATGATGGCAATACGGTAGTTAAACTAAAAAAAGATGATCACATTTGTATTCCAATATTAGGCTTGCATCGTGATCCAGTTAACTTTGAACATCCCGAAACATTTGATCCCGAAAGATTTTCCGAGGTAAACAGAAAAAATATTATGCCATTTACATATTTACCATTTGGAGGTGGTCCTAGGTCTTGCATTGGTAAGTAAAAATTATAACTAATTTCTTTATATGATAATTTTCGAATTACTACTTATAATAGGCAATCACCTGGCCTTGATTGAAATCAAAGTGGTTTTTTATCATATTGTGTCAAGATATAAAATTGTATCTAGCAGTAAAACAAAAATTAATTTGTTTGATAAAAGGAAAGGATTCCAGCCCCTATATACAAGACTCTGGTTAAAACTTCTGCCTAGAAATTATTAGCCGTGCAGCGCCAATATATTAATAACGTTTAACCAAAACTTATATTTAATTATCACATCAAAATATTAAAGGGCGAAAAAATATATCGATAAGATAACAAAGTATTTTAAAACTACATAATCGAATGATAACTCTGGCCTGAATAATTACAAGATTATTTTGTTGATAAGGAACTGACTTAAACAGGGTAACAAAATAAAACGTTATGCTATGAGACGTTATGCTATGAGAGTTGAAGTTATGAAAAGTGAAGAAACTGGATGAAGAGAATATTCCAATTTACTGGTTCACCACGGGTGATTTAATAACACCGTTAAAGTATGATCAATTGAAATATTGCTGTTGTCACTTGCTGTCAAATTTTAGCCTTAAACTTCAGGATGGTCCAGAACCATGACATTTAATAGCGCTAAATAAATATTATCAACCCTTAAGGATTGGCCTTAAGGAATTTTTTATGAGAATCAATTCTATTATTTCTTCTGAGCATTGAAAATTAAACACAACTTTCTCAGCTTTTCGTACCGAACTACACCTGAGGCCAACATATTGAGCTTTTTGAAGAATCCAATCTGCTGACTCAGTTAGTGAAAGATGTTGCATGCATAGAAAGCAGAGCTTCGAGGCAATAGATCTCTGCTTTAACGTCGCATCACGGGGAATATGGCGAGACAGTTCATACATCACTTGGTAATTCAAATCACTTTACCGTTTTCACTACACTTTGTATTGTTATTCACATGCTTCTTCGCCAAATGCATTGAACAGGACAGAATGGTTTTAATGGTGAAATAAATCAGTTCAGGTGTGCTGCCATATAAAAATGTTAGCACTAAGCTGACAGTCAATTCGTGTTTTAGTGAGACCTCCAGGATTGCAGTCACGTTCAAAGTTAAAGCATTTCAGAATTGGTGTGTAAACAAGGATGCTATGGTAAAAACGCCGGGAAGGTAAAAAGGCTATTGGTGATCTCAACCTAAATGAAGCCCCTGGGTCCGATGGAATTTCTAGCCACGCCTTTTGTAAGCGTATCATATCTTAACCTATGTCAGAGCTCAGTCCAATCTCCTACTCATTTATTTTTTGTTAATTTTCTTTTGTCATTGCATTTTAACCAAATTTATTCCCTTACAGACAACAGCAATGTCTGCCGTTCATTTTACTTTTAAATGTGACCAAGCTCAATGGAGATTCAAAGAACAAGGTGTCATATAAATGTAACACTCTTAAGCGACCTTAAATCAATCTTCGATTGATGTCATGTTAGACGGGGCGACTACAACGCTAGCAAGACCCAACGCTATATGCTATCCTACAAACGAGTGGATAGTCCTTTCATTGAATACAATGGTATTTATATTACAATGAAGACGTTTTGGACCTATAGATGCAATCAGATCTGAAAGGGCCTGACCTATTTAAAAATGTTTCACTGCCGTTCCACTTCGTACTATCTACAGAAGTTACTGTCTCCCTTAAATGCAGTACACATCATATATATCTGACCAGGAGTTTCAGAAATAGATTTGGAGATTTTAGACCGTGTCTAAGAACTTGAAAGCAATGCTGATATTGTGCTACCTGTATACTCTCTTGAGCATCAACGCAATATTGGATGTCTTACCCTGATCTATCGATATAATTAAGAGATTTGTTTCTCTACATAGGGAATTATTTCTATCCAAAAGACTAGTCCCGCTGATTGAATTTTTCAGGCACTACCATCGACCATATGTAGCCCGATTAAAAGAATTAACACAAAGAATTTGCCCTGAATACACTCAGTTTACCCACTTACATCCAATTGATAACTATAAATCCAATCTATTCCCAATATAACAATTACCATTGAACACATTTTTATCTGTTGTAACTTTTTCCGTAATTACATGAATTATGTGTATATTCAGTAACCAACCCATGGTCCAAACCAATTCACCTATCCTGGACAAACAAAACATTACAAAAATTTAATAATTAATGCATTCCTCAAATATACAAACTCATATCATAAAATTCAAGCAAAAATACTAGACTATATTTAAGATCTTAAGTGATCTGTGTATCTGTATTTAATTATTATTATTATATAAGTTGAAGGTCACAGATGCCATAGCTAATAAGATTATAACATTGACTATAGGACATACATACTTAGTTTATATAAAAAATAAGAATAAAATTATACAAATGAAATATCGCGTCTTTATTTTACACATATTGTATTTCGGAATAATTATCAGATAGAATTTGGTTAAAACAGCTATTTCTGGTCGCAAATATTAACTTATCTTGATAATTACCAACGAGGACAACATTTCGTTCTTGAAATCAACTGCAATTAATAATAAATTTTTCGACTTTAAACACTTACTTTTCCCAAAAAAAAAGTTTAATAAGAGCGAGGTAGAATAGCGTTTTTGGTCACTTAATTGAAACGTAAGGCTTAAATTAAATAGTAAAGGTGTTATATTTGGCCTTAAAATAAATATCGTATACCATGTTAACAGTAAGAGCGCTACCACACTATCGCTGTCTCGATTTACTAAACATACCCTCACTGAATTTGGCAACATTTACTTAACATTCAGTGGTCGCGCGGTCATTTGTAACGGCAGCGGTCGCGCGTAACCTAAAAGACCTATTGAATATATCAGAGAAATAAAACACTAATTAATTAATCTTTTATTTTTTATAATTAGGAACATTATTCATTGTCTAGGACATTAATTTGTCGAAAAAAAAAACTTAACTTTAGGTAAAAACTAAGTTATAAAATGAAAAAAAAAAAAAACTTAACTTCTCTTTGGATTAGAATCCCAGTGTATTGAATTCGGTCAAATCGACGTCGCGAGACAGCTTGAAGGTTAAATAGCTCTCTGTGTAGCGTTTTGAAGCTTATGCTTGTATGAGAGGTGGCATGCCATCTAACCGAAATTAATTATTCTTTGTTAGAGCATTTCCGAATTATTTTAACTATTTGTTCCATTTCCTTTAATAATTCTTATAGTAAAGCGTTTTGTAGTTTTTGCTTGCATGGGAGATGACACGCCCTCTCGTTGAAATTCGTTAACTTTTCATCCAGAGCTTGTCCAAGAAATTCTCGGAATATAACGTTTTAAACATTTTATTTGTGCGTGCGGTAGGCGTATCCGTGAAATATTTTTGCCCATTTGCAATCGCAAGAGCCTTGTTTAAAAATGTTGCCTGTGTACTGAATTTCATTCAAATATCTTCATCATCCAGACGAACATGGCTAAATCGACTCTGGTGGTGACACTAATCAAGAGTATTATACCTGCGACTTCCCTTCGAAATGGCAAAGTGAATATACCCAGACTGTAGGGTACAAAAACAGCATTAAGTTTCAAGATTAGAGTCGAATGAGGGACTTTTTTTGTTAAAAATTTAGTTTTTTTTTATTACATAGGATTTATATTTTTTTCTTTTTTTGCTAAAAATCGGAAAAACCTCAAAAGAGGACCAAATCGTTAATTTCGATTTACATACATAAGCTGATTTGGCACAAAGTTTCAGAAGCTCACATTTGAAAATTGTAACATATTTTTATCCATCTTTTCGAATAGAGAGGCAAGTCTTTACTCTTATTATACGATGAGGTGATATGTGATATAAAATTTATTTACCTTATAAATATTAAAATGAAAGTGTTTTCCAGTAAACATTGACTTACCTGAAAAGAAAGATAAAAATAAATTAATTGAATATTACTTCTACATTTGTTTATATACAATTGGGTCTTTATCTTTATAAATACGTGAATATCGAAACTTATCGTACACTTTTTAGTATTTATTATAAAGAGAGAATGAAACTTAAATCATTTGAAAGGTACTATTCCGTAGATATAACAATATATAATTTGTAATAAGTGCCGTTAAGGCAGGTAAAATAAAAATAAAATACGCGCATGATTCTCCCATATACCACCATGGCTGTGCTGTGGTGTGGTGTGGTGTGGTGAGGTGTGGTGAGGTGATGTGATGTGATGTGATGTGATGTGATGTGATGTGATGTGATGTGATGTGATGTGATGTGATGTGATGTGATGTGATGTGATGTGAGATGAAATGAGATGAGATGAGATGAGATGAGATGAGATGAGAAGAGATGAGATGAGATGAGATGAGATGAGATGAAATGAGATGAGATGAGATGAGATGAGATGAGATGAGATGAGAAGAGATGAGATGAGATGAGATGAAATGAGATGAGATGAGATGAGGTGAGATGAGGTGAGATGAGGTGAGGCAAGGTGAGGTGAGATGAGGTGAGGTGAAACTAAATAAGATCATGATCCATGGACAACGACGTTTTGTTCGTCATAGGATGGCAAAATTCTTCCAAAGTTTAAACTTGGTGGGTACCTGAGTCGATACTAGTTTTAAAATTTTTTAGATTTTTTTTTTTTTGATTTGCCTGTTTCAGCACAAAATTTCAACTTTCTTGATTAAACCTGTCAACGGCGCAAAAAGCGTTTGTATCCGATAGAAAAAAACATGCTTTAGGTGCCATTGTTGAACATTTTTGTGCATTGGGTCCAAATCAAATTTAATTTTGTAGTAGAAATCATAAAATACCTATACATCTTTGGTCATAAAGTACAGGCACGAAAAGTCATTGAAATGGTATATTTACATAAATAAAATATAGAAACTATCACTGTACTACAGGACGTCTAAAAGTCGTTTGTTTTTCTATTGGTACAAATAGCAATTCTCAATATTTTAATATGTCACAGGGACAATCTATGGACAACATTTAACGAAAATCACATATGGTGAGTTTCCTTTTGACGTGAATTGGGCGCGACACTTCGGTTAGAAGCAAAATTATGTACTCGGGCAGAAATTAATTATTAAATAGTTTACGGTATGTTCCGTAAATAAACAGGCACTTTTATGTACAAACATGTAGCAGAGCAAAACACTTTAGCTGCGCTCTACCTATGAAACCGCGACATATATCTCTTCAATAAAAATTTTCGCGCACTTTTACTGGTAATACAGTGCAAGGCATTATTTTTTTTGCAAAACTAAACCCCACCCTCATTGGAAATTATTTTTTGGCTCATCAATTTGGGTTCAATTATGGTAATATCCTAGGGCAAATAATTGATAAAGCGCAGACCTAAGACCTTATATTATTTGAATTATTATGAATCTCTAAGAATTTAAAAAAAAAATTATTTTGATAGAGATTTTAAAATTCGGCGGAAACTTTCTAAATATAACTTTTTTCGAGGAAAAAGCGACCTTATTCGATAAAATGTTTTTAAATGGGACTTTGTTCGATGAAAAATATTGAAGTGTGACCTTATTCGGTAAAAGTTTTGCATTTGCTTTTATTTGCATCGTCCGGCGATACAACTTTTAATAAAAGTTTTTTACACTATTAGACTACACAGAGCATTTTATCGTAATGCAGTTACTCAGTTTAATTGGTTTATCTTGATGAAAAAGTAAATATCAGTAGCAACTGAAACAGCACGATTTAAATAGGAAGCTATAAAACCAACAAGAAAAGCTCCATTGAGTTTTTTACGTTTTTTATCAGATGATTCAGTTCTAAAAGTGACTTCTGCTCACACGCATCGCAATTGACTTCAATTCGAGCAATTCCTATTAATTTTGAAAATGGTACTGTGTGAACCATTAATTTTTGCTATAATTATTATAGTTCTATTCTACAAATGGTCAACGGCAAAGTTCAATATTTTAAAGGAACGGAAAGTATCTCATTTTAAGCCACAACCTTTCTTTGGAAATTTCGGCACAGATATATTACTGGGCAAATGCTCGCTAGCAGAAATGTTAATAGAATTACAAATAAAATTTAGAAACAAGTATGTAGGTATCATTATCGTTTCTTAACCTTTTAATGTGTTGTATATAAAAAGTTTTTGTTAAGTTACTTCAAGTTGTCAAAATCAAAATTGGTGTATAAACCGTATATATTTACAGCAGCGTGTAAAACATTTTTTTCCACTGAAATCTTACGGTAAAACGGTTTTTATATCTATTTCGTGAAAATTATAATCAACGACATCAGTTTTAAAATGAAAAACAGACAAGGAAGAAGGGAATGTCTAATCATTAGACTCTAATGAGCTTGTAGTTGAAAACGCTACCCACGCTGTCAACATTTATTCAGTTCCTTAATTCCATTTATTTATATACATTTGATGTTGTATATGTATAATGCGAATAACAAAAAAGTTATAATGGGATCCTGCTCTTGGAAGGCATAAAAACATGTTTAGAATCTAAACTTAAGATGATCTAAAGTAAGGCCAAAAGCCCTCTAATGAGCATGCATTGGGAGTTCTCCAACTGCGAAGTTAATGGTTTTCTGCGTGTGCCTTCCATGTTTGTTTTTCTATGGTGTAATTATACACGGTGAAGTTATTAGAGATAGGAAGTTCAACCCTGAGTAAATCGATTCTCAAAACAAGTCTCAATAATATATAAAAAGTTGTCGATTAAAGCGCAAATTTCCTTATGACTTAACCTTCATGGTTTTTTCTCAGAACTGGGGTTTATAGTCCTTGGGCCCGGATAAATTTTGAACGTAGCCAAGTATATTGGTGAGGCGATTTCCTTTCAAGCCATCACAAATTCATGAATTTTACGAGATAAATAAATTTATGACCTATATGCTATAGTTTATTTTAATCAAGAGTTCTTTATACATAAAAAGCGTAAAACATTTTGTCGGAAAAAAGTGTTGGGTCGTTTAGCGCGTCCGACACGCCGACTATGCCAACTTTATAAAACCAAAAAATTTCTGAACCAAGATCAAATTTTGGCAGAGTCCATTGTAAAAAATTTATAATATGAAATGGTAACCTTGTCGGACAATTTTCAGGGGGGGAGGGGAATTGCACGAAGCCCTTGAGTGCAAAAATTAGTGATTATATGATTTTGCTGAATAATGCCACTGAGTAGTACATGCCACTTTCTACCTCTAAGTTGCTGTTGAATAAAGATTTGTTTAAAAAACTAACACAATATGGACCGATATGGGATGCTAAGCGCCATATAGAACTTACATCGGTATATCCCGCTGGTACTAGTATCATTTTGAAATACCAAGGCAGATTCAGTTTCAAATGTTTGAGTTCGGTTTTTTCAAAATCAATATCTTTAAATATCGATCCTCAAAGGCACATAGCTTTTTAAGTCTTCGGTTACTGTGGCCAAATAAAGGCAAGTTTTTGCTTTACACAGATCCTATCACATATATACTTAGTTAAAAATAATATTTTCAAAGCAGACAAAAATATTTGATTACAGCAAAGTTTATGGAATGTATTTCCTAAGAAGTCCACTTATATTTGTGCAAGATGCTGAGCTCATAAACAAAGTGTGCGTTAAAGACTTTCACAATTTTACCAACCACAAATCATTTCGGGGAAGCACAGAACCTGATCTTGGAAGAAATTTATACATTCTGAAGGATCATGAGTGGAGAGAAATGCGTGATATATTGACACCCATATTTACTGACGACAAAATTCGTGCAGTCTTCGAGTTAATTGAGGAATGCTGCATTGATGGTACAAATTATTTAGATGTAAAACTTAATGAAAACGGCACACAAGGACTTGAACTTAAAATGGAAGACATCTTTTCACGTTTCACAAATGATGTTATTTTATCGACTGTCTTAGGTATAAAAGTAGTCTCGTTCCGGCAGAGGGAAAACTGTTTCTTTAATATAGGATGTTCTGTTATGAAAATGCTTAAGGCTTCCCTGATTGAAACGATGCCAACAGTAATGAAGGTAATAAAAAACAAATATCTTTGTATCGCCACTTGATCATATTTATTTAGGCTCTTCGAGTGCAGATTTTCGATGCTAAAAAACTTAGGTACTTTAATTCTTTGGTTCAAACTACCATACAATATCGTGAGCACCATAACATTGTGCGACCAGATATGATTCATTTGCTCATGGAGGCAAAAAAATTTAAGATAGAAGGCATAAAACTTAATAATGCCGATGTTATTGCTCAATGTCTGCTATTTTTCTGCGGTGGACTTACTAAAGTAAACTCCTGTTTATGTTTGACTACACATGAATTAATGCAAAATCCAGATGTGCAGGAGAAACTTTTGAAAGAAATTCAAGAAGTTCAAGATAAACTAAATCGTAAACTCTTAAGTTATGACACGTTGATTGGTATGAAATACATGGAAATGGTAATTTCTGAGTCTCTGCGCAAGTGGCCACCTTGCATATTCACAAATCGTATCTGTAATGAAGACTATGATTTAACGGATGATTATGGCAATGTCGTTGTAAAACTAAAAAAGAACGATAACGTAGCTATTTCAGTATTTGGATTACATCGCGATCCAGACAATTTTGTGAACCCTGATAAGTTTGATCCTGAAAGATTTTCACAAGAGAACAGAATAAAAGTGCGACCATTTACATATCTCCCTTTTGGAGCTGGTCCTAGGATATGTTTGGGTAAGATGAACATCAATTTGATTTTAAGGAATAAAGTGTGTATAGCGAACTATTTTTTTTATATGTCCTAACAGCGATTCGTTTTGCCTTAGTGGTAGTCAAAGCAATTTTGTACCATGTTCTACTAAGGTACAAAATTGTATCCAGCACGAACACAACAGCTAACTTAATTGATGCAACGCTTGGAGCTCAGCATGTATCAAAAACATACTGTCTGAAACTATTGCCAAGAAACAGTTCACAGTAGTCCTCAATATTACCTTAAAATAAAATTAATTAAGGGATCATATAATTGTTTAGTAACTTTAGCCATCACATACTAAACCTGTTAAACATTTTTTGCAAATTGTTTCCAAATGCGATTTTATCGATTTATTATAAAACTGAGTAAATTCTTTATATAAATTAGCCCAAGAATCCAATGGTGCATCTTATTTTGTTCCAAGCCCAGCACAAATGCTTTAAAAAGTGATTTGAAAAGTATGTACACTTTATTTATAGTAACAACGCATCCTAAGCAGATGTTCTGAATATAACTTGTCGCGTTTTCTGACAAATTACTTTAAACGTTCAGGTCGCGTTTTGCAATTGAACAACTCATATGATAGATGTCAATGTGGAACAAGTTGTTTTTTTTTTACTTTTACATTTTATACGCAACTCTCATGGTCAAATATCAGTCGGGCCACTCTTATAAGGCATTATTTTAAAAACTCACTGGAAGGCATTACATAAGATTGTCGAACAGAACATTAAAACAAACTACGAAATTTTACTTAAAAAACTTTTTTAGTTAAAAAACAAAACCGTTTGTCTAATAACTTATCTCCAAGTAACAAAACGTCGGCAAACAAAATTTAAAATTAAATGTTTATTTGAAAATTGCAATAACGTTTAATTTGTATGCAGAGTCAAATTAAAGTCGGGAACTGCATTTGGGGCCCATGTCGCTAAGGCGACACGCGGCCCTAGAAAACACAGTTCACAGACTTATTGCGTAATTTAATTACAATTAATTAATTGACGCCTGAAGGGAAAAAATATTGATCGGACAGAATTCCTAAAGAAAGAAAGAAAACGAAAATACCAAAAACAATTCTGGAGCTGCAAAGAAATGGCATATCAGGAAAATGTTTTGGAATACAACTGCTTAGATACCGCTTTCTGGGTAAAAATTGCAAACACGTGCAACAAGTTGCGAAGAAAATAACGACGTTGTTGGATTTGTAGTGCCTGAAATGTTAAAACATATTAAATTAGGTACTTAGCGAATGAATTAGTGGTAACTAGTGGAATATATCATTAATAACTAAATTTCATGGTAATGGAAATTTTTTCCATTAGCTTAGTGGTAGTGAAAATTTTTTCCACTATCATTAAATGTATTTAGATATATTTGAAAAAAGTTCCGACACCACCAAATCATTGCAGTGCTAATTGGAAAATTCAATTATCACTAGAATGAAAAATTTTTCTAATAAATGTCTACTCAAATATTTTGAATTTATTGTCGAGAAGTATTTTATGTACAGCTCTCCTGAATGGATTTGCTTTGAAGTTTTTAGTTTTTTTTAATATATACGGAGGGAGGGATCTATCTTGAACACCCTCTGAGAGTAGTACTTAGAATCAAAGATTATCTTATAAATTCCTAAGTAATAGAGGTAGAGCAATCAAATGAGTTTTATTTGGAAATTAACTCACAGTACTTTTATTATTATTATTATTATTATTATTATTATTATTATTATTATTATTATTATTATTATTATTATTATTATTATTATTATTATTATTATTATTATTATTATTATTATTATTATTATTATTATTATTATTATTATTATTATTATTATTATTATTATTATTATTATTATTATTATTATTATTATTATTATTATTATTATTATTATTATTATTATTATTATTATTATTATTATTATTATTATTATTATTATTATTATTATTATTATTATTATTATTATTATTATTATTATTATTATTATTATTATTATTATTATTATTATTATTATTATTATTATTATTATTATTATTATTATTATTATTATTATTATTATTATTATTATTATTATTTATTAGAAGAGTATACAATACAAAACTAATTGATATAAAGCATACTGACTGCCAGGATCTGCGATGCTAAATTTATATAGTATTTAGAGAGGAAAAAATATGAGCAATCTTATACATATGTACAGGAAGAAGAAGGTATAAAAGTTAGAAATTAGATCAGATACATACATTTTTTTTTTAAGTTATTAAAATACAAATTAATTTAGAATAAACATAAGTGACTGGGATTATATGTTTTGATTAAAATAAAAGGGAACAGTTTACAGCTTTTAAAGAAAAGGACTACTTTTTTATATTTTCCAAGGTTGGTGCAGGTAGAAGTGAGGTTGGGGTTTGATCTCTAAAGATAACGGATCTTTCGTTATTAAATTTGTTACAAAAGTTCAAAATGTGGTCTATAGTAATATTGCTGTTTGTGTTGCAAAACTGACAGAGTTTACTAATGTTGTGGTCAAATAAATGTTGGTGGGTTAGTTTGCAGTGCCCAAGCCTAAGTCTTGAAAATTTTATAACGTCTCATCTGCTAAGAGAGTCGTTTAAGCTAAATTTAGGGTAGTCATTTATGGATATTTTGTTGAAATTAATTAGGTTATATCAATCAGAAGTATCTTGCCAAGAATTTTCTTGGCGTTTGTTAAAATTATTACTTATTAGTTTGGTATAATCGTTTACGTTATTATTATTTGAAGTAAGAAGGGGAGATTTACAGCAAGATTTTGCTACTTGGTCGGCATGCCTGGTATCCCAGCATGTCGTGGTATCCAAATCAGTAAAATTATTGGATGAAATTCAATAATTTTGTTTCTGATCATATTTGGGTAAAAATGATTGTTATCTATATTTTCTATTACTTTTATTGTTATTATTTATTTATTTTTAATTATAGTCTATTCCAAAAATACCATAGTAAACTGTGGTTTTCTTATGCAAATTTGAGTGCACCATAATACGATCAACAAGTTTAACATAAAAAGTTGTGACCTGGCTCGTGTGTATTTTCCTTTATTAATTAATCTTTATTAATACCAAAGTGGCTACTTAGGCATCAATGAATCATTTGCTTTGAAATACATTTTTTTGTGAGAAATCCCTTCTTTTTATGGGATCGGATTGTAAATTGATGTAAACAAGTAGATTCATTGATAGAAGTAGATAGCTCAAAACTTCTTCTTTGGCATTAATAAAGATAAATTTATACCTGCGAAAATTTACGGCACAGAACAAAACTTTGTATGATAAACAGATGGTATTAAAATAAAATTACACAAAATAAGACCGAATGTGAAGCAATGAAAATAATACCCAAACAAATAAATATCAGCAAATGTGCCTTATTTCATTACAGAGTAACTCCCAATGTAATAACCCCCAAAAATAATGAAAATAATAATGTAAGCTCTAAACCGGCTTCTTATGCTAACTCTTATGGCTAGCGAAGCCGGTGTTGGATATGCTGTACTGCCCTCAGAAGCGGAAAGGGTGTATCTCAATAAAATGCATATTTACATGTATTCCAAAAAATTGACACGCCATTTCCGCTTCTGAGGGCGGTATAGCCCGAAACACTAAAGTTCGCAGTTGGACGTATTATAGGATGCAAGCCCTGAGCATTGGCTGATGGCCGCTTACTTACCTAAAGTTTTATCTGGCGAAACCGGTGTTGGAAAATGACTTAATCATGCAAAAATTATATATCATGCATTCATTCGTACACACACACATGTGCACGTATATTTTGAAATATTTGTTCCACCGTTTTTCTGTACTGCAGTCTTTTTTCATACACTTTTTTTTTAAATTCAATTTTAGCAGTTTCTTCCTTATTTTAAATCGCACACTAGTTATTTTAGATTATAAGTGTTTTTTGTGTTAATTTTCACGAAAAGAACCTGCTGTCTAGTGATGGGAACTATCGAATAAAAACTATCTAGTTATTCGATAGTCTATTTGTTTTCATTCATTCGATAGCTGTTCACGATTCACTCACAGAAAAATTCAATACAGCGCAACTATCGAATAAATAGTTCTTTGAGTAAATCACTTACTTAATTTTAGAAATCCGAAATTTCGATCGAAAAAAAGTAGTGTAGTGTGAAGTTTGAAAAAAGCTTCCAACTGGACTGAAAATTTTGCATCATTTTTTTGCAATTTTGTCCCAGCGTATAAAAAATAAAATTCTAATTAAAACACGTAACGTAAAAGAAAATCAGTCAACGGCATTTGTTTACATTTTTTTCATTTTACATTTTTACATATTTACATTTGGTTTACAGCCAAAATTTTTTCACAATATTGATTAGAAATGGTGTCCGCTGTATTCCCGCTAATTTTTTCATAATTTTCACTTTATTTCAAATAAATTTGGAACACAAACAAAAAATGACTTTTGTGAATTGTCAACTTGAAACAAAAGTAAAAAAACCAAAGATGAGAACGAAAAAGAAGAATGAAAAAGTAGATGACATGTGCAAGTACGCGAATTTGGCATCATTGCACTTAGGGTCCTTGCGCATCAACGTTATATGGATAGGTACGCACGTAAATAAAAATGCGCCGATGCAGTGTTTGCGGTGCAAACATGTGGGTAAAACTGAAAAGTCAAAAAAAAAGATGATGCATTTGGGTTACGTGAAAATGTACTGAATCAAGACTCGAAATGTACTTCCTAGAGGCCGATTGTACTTTTTTGTCTTGAACACAAAATTTTACTAAAATTTAGAAAATTATTCTATAAATGACTAAAATAGATCCTCACTTTTGGCATCTCAAAAGCCCTAGCAAAAGGAGATATATTTCACAGTAAATTACAAAATGTTCACTTACACATTGCGATTTACTATGTCGAACTATTGTATTTTATTTTCTTTTACTTAAAAAAATGTACTGAAAATGTGCCACATGTATCGAATGTACTGAAAACTTATCGAGTGTACTGACAACGATTTTTCAGGACGGAAATGTACCGAAAAAAATACAAAATGATATTTTTAATTGTCAATGATATTTTGAATTGTCAATAATTTGATTGAAAGTTGTAGCATAATGCGTTGAACAGAATTGGGACGGGGTCGGGAAATCGGCAACGATTACTCGTTGTCAAAAAAAATACCGTCGGAAAATCGTTCGAGCAAACACAGTTGCCATTTTGTTTTCACAAACGTTAACAAAAAAATTGACATAAGCTAATTCGCAATGCAGCACTAATCGTCGCTTGCCGTCGGTGAAAATATGTAGAATAAAATCTATATCGACGGGTACCCGTAGGCAGGTTGCCATACGATCAAGTGTGTTATAATTTTTGACAGGGAGTTATCGTCGCTGATTTCCCGACCCCATTTAAATTCTGTTTAACACATAACGAACGATTAAAAATACTAAAATAAGTGTTGCTTACTTTGCTCTGACATAGTGTGAGTGTGATTTTGGCAAAGAAGAGATAAGACTTCCGGCAAAGAAAATGGGAGCAGAAAAGGTCAGTCATTGTCTATTTGACATTAAAAACTAAAAAGAAAGGAAAACTGACAACAATAAATATTGTTTTATTGTTTTGTTTACAGTACCAAAAATGCCATCACTGGGTTTCGATCCTAACGCATTAAACAGAATTTCAGCTGTCAAAATTACAACACACTTGACTCAATGACACTGAACAGAATTCCGGCATACGACGTAAATGCCGCTACCGCTGACGGTAAAATTAGATATAATTTTAGTTCTACCGTCGCGGCAGGAAAATCTGTGTTACATTGAATTGTGATTCCAATAAAAAAAGGAACATGAATGAATTTAATTTCAACGAATTACTAATAGAAGAAGTATTATTACACACAATCAAATAGTTTTCACTTTGTCACTATCAAATATTTTTCAATACTAAAATTACTTTCATGTCAACACAAAATGACAGCTTTTGCCGTCGTGCGTCGCAATTCTGTTTATTCGAACAGATTTTAAGACGGTTTTACCGTTAAACAGTTTTTACGCTGGCGGCATTTACGTCATCCGTCCGAACTCTGCTTAGCGCCTTAGGTTTCTTTTTTGTTTTGAATAATAATAGTTTTACACTTAGCGATGTGAATCGAAAAGTAAACAAATATTCTCATTCGGGAACTCTTGCATTAATTCAACAAATATTTATTTGCTTAAGTTTCTAACTAGGTACTTTGTAGTAAGTGTATCAACTTTTTTGTCTCGAGTAGGCCAATTTCTTGCATCAATAGTAATTGAAATCAAGTACCTCGTACTAGTACTAACCCACCAGATCTCAGTTCTTACAACCTCAATATACCACCCTAATGTCAGAAAATTTAAGCTTGCAAAAAATCATGAAACTTTACCCTCCGAAGTATTTCAATTATTCCTTTAGAACTAAATATTTTAAAAAATACTTTTAACTTGTTTTTGCGGGACGTAGTGGTGCCCATATTTAATTATTAGTCATATCTTCGGTATTTAGAGTCAGTAGGCATAACATACTAAAATTACCTTTAATTGAATGATAGCTGGCATATTCAATAAAAATATTCAAATTATTAGGTTGGTACCGTATATGTAATACAATAAGATCAGGCTGTAAATGCCGAAGATATCATGAAAAAATTAAATGCGCGACGTCTATGTTTGGCCAAAAAGGAAAAAGAAATATTTTTTAAATTACCTTTCTAAAATGCTACGAAATCGGTGGTGTACTATGAACTTTTTATTTTATGCCTTTAAGGTGGAATGGTTTAATGTGCATATTCATAAACATAAAAGTACAAATTCATAAGCATATATATGTACATATATGCACTAGGATTTGAATTTTAACCATTACATTAAGGTGGAGTATTACCATAGATTTTAACAAGTTAAGGTAATTGACTGATAGTGTTCTGCCAATGCATAACCAAGAACAAAGCAAGTGCGGAAAAAGCTCATTGCAAACTTTAACGAAATAGAGATATCTGCTTCAGTATCGTGTGCCAGTCGTACTCATTAACATCGGTAACAATTTTAAGGCAGAAACCTATCATTAACTTGTTTGACAATAATATTGAGCACCATAAAGTTATGACTCTTTTAGAGCCTTTTATTTTGATAACAATACTGCTGATTTTGCTTTACAAATGGACAGCATTGAAATATAATATACTCAAGGAACGTGGCGTGCCACACGATAAGCCCAAGCCACTTTTTGGAAATTTCTGCTATAGTATGATAGTGGGTAAAACCTCGTTTACCAAATATTTAATTGATCTGCATACGTTAAAATTTAAAAACAGGTGATCATCTAACTATTAATTTCGAAAGTGTGTTGTATATGGTAATGTAATAGGGTAAAAACAAACAGAGCGCTTGCTACTAACGCTTCTTGATATTCTACAATACTCGCATGTGTAATTTGCTTTAAAGGCAAGCAAGCGCTTTCTGTATTTCCATCTGTTTTCACCCATGGATGTTTGATATTTTAGAGTTACAGAAAATATATCTACCAATTATTCTTTTTCGTTTCAGCAAAGTTTATGGCATGTATTGCATGCTGGATCCAGTCATTATAATACGCGATGTTCAACTTATAGAAAAAGTTTTAGTTAAAGATTTTCACAATTTTGTGAATCATTACATTCCATACGGAGAGACAGATGTTGAACTTGTTAAGAGTTTAGCGTTCTTGAAAGATAGTGAATGGAATGAAATGCGTAATATACTGACGCCAGCCTTTACGAGCAGTAATACGCGGCTTATGTTCGAGCTAATGAATGAATGCTGCATCGAAGGCATAAATTATCTGCATGGCCAATCGCAAGAGAATGGAAAGCAAGGAATTGAACTTGAGATGACAGACATATTTTGTCGCTTTACCAATGATGTAATATCATCTGCAGCATTAGGTATAAAAGTTGTCTCATTTCGACAAAAAGAAAATTGTTTCTTCACAATTGGAAGCACATTACTTGACTTCAGTGGTCTTGCCATGCTGAAGGTAACTTTAATTGAAATGATGCCTAGGCTGATGAAAGTATGTATGTTGATATCGTTTGGAAAAATATTCAAATGGTTGATTTTTTCGACTTCTTTTAGTTTTTTGGTGTACGCGCATTTAATGGCGAAAAATTACAATATTTCAATAATCTGGTTCTTAGTACCATGAAATATCGCCAACAGCATAATATTGTGCGTCCCGATCTGATCTATTTGCTTACTGAGGAAAGAAAGCATCGGATATCGAAGTTGCCATCACAAACCGAAAGGAAAATTGAAATAGAAGACAGCGATGTGTTGGCGCAATGTTTGCTTTTTTTCTTTGCAGGATTTGGCAAAGTCTCTATTTGCCTGTGTTTTACTGCGCATGAATTAATGGAAAATCCCGCTATACAGGAAAGACTCTATCAAGAAATTCTGGCAAAGCAAAATAAATTCAATGGTCTTGACTATGATACTTTGGTATATGATATGAAATATATGGACATGGTGATAGCTGAGTCGTTAAGAAAATGGCCACTATCTGTGATTACAGATCGAGTTTGTTCCGAGGACATTGATTTGACAGATGCTGATGGAAATTTAGTGATTAAATTAAGAAAAAACGATAATATTTGGATACCAATTATAGGACTACATCATGACCCGGAAAATTTTGAAAATCCTCTTAACTTTGATCCTGAAAGATTCTCGGAGCAAAATATAGTGAAAATTAAGCCTTTTACTTATCTTCCCTTTGGGATTGGTCCCAGGAATTGTTTGGGTGAGTTGTGAAATTTCAGTACACAAATTTTGATCACTTAATGATGCAATGTATTTAATTTTTCAGGGCAACATTTTGCTATGCTAGAAACTAAAATGATTTTATATCATATTATATTAAATTTTCAAATCGTTCCCAGTAAAAAGACACCGCCGAACATATGCGACACAATACACGGTTTCCATATGTCACCAGAATGTTTCTGGATGAAACTAATACCGCGCTATAATTAGACAAAATAAACAAACAGTCGCTGGTTTAATCAAATAACAATAAATCGCTGTTATCGATAATGGTTAACAGCAAAAGCTCATTTTCAATAATATAAACATAATAGATTTGAATATCTTAAATTATGATAAGATTAATTATCAAGTAAACATTATTCTATTATTTTTTATTTTTATTATTTTATTTGCTGTGGCTTACGGATTAAGTTTTACAGATTATTTAAAAAACTATAATTAATTAAAAAGAAAAAATTAATACAAATTAAAACGGTATAAATTTACAAAAGTGGTTATATGCAATAACGCAAATGCACCACTTACCGACCACTTATCAGTACGTCTGTTTGAATCTCTTAGAAGATATATAAATATGATATGTAATTTCACTAAAATTCATCTATTTATTGTTATAGATGTTTTTCGCGGAAAAAATATGATAAAAATAATTTAAATGATAGTTTTTATTTCCAAATTTGTTTTTAATAAACTGATACAGAAAAACACAAGCTGCACCATTTTCGACCGGCCTGTGATGATTTTGCCTGTTTCCGTCCACTGAAGTACCTGATTCCGACCGCTAATGTCGCCATATGAAAAACGAGCTTCATTATATTAAAACTTGCTTAAAAGAAAAGCAAAGTTACCGTTTTTCAAATAATTTGCGATTTTGATTAAAATCTTTTAGTTTTAAACAAACAAAGTTAACTTCTAAGTATAAAAACTAATGCCAATCACATTTTTCACTGAGATCTTTTAGGATAAATAAGAACAATAAGGAACTGGTTAAGTCTAAACATATCATATCAATTTTGAAAACATTAACATAATCAGATTTCTTAAGATGATCATTAAGTTCAGGAACGTTATAGGAACCACGTTTGGAAATTAGCGAAGGACTCTTAATGTTACACATAACATCACTAATCTGATCATCTTTAAACGAATTTTTCTTCCCATGTTTCTTATTACTTTTGAAACAGTTTCGACTAGCTGTTACAGGTTCACCCATTACTATTTTTCACTAAACTAGAATATTTTCCTTCCTCTATTGTTAACACGGTCGGACCACAGACATTTCCACGACTTATGTATTTATTTTGTAATAAGTATATTAAAGTAGTCTTTGGAACGTTGTTTATTTTGCCAGCTTGCCTAATACTACATTTTTTTTCTTTTACATCAATAAAAGCCTCTTCTAAATTTTTGCGAGGATAGATTAAGCATTTTTTGGAATCCATGATGACTGACTGAAACAATAACAAGCGCATATGAGTACCACTTTGTGGATACTAGCATCTGACCAAGGCGGACGGAAACAGGAATATAAAGAAAAAACAATTAACCCTGTTTCCGACCGTATTCAATTTGATTGTAATAATTACGTAGATACATTTACATGTATTTTTTTAATAAATTACTGTAGTATAAATTTTATTGTACCGTGCAGTATCAAAAGATTCACAGAGAGAATATAAATAAATGTAAATTTAAAATCTAAAATAATAGAGCAATTATATGTTCAAACAGAAAAATAACGTAAAAACGTATAAGTTTCATAAACTATCTTTTTTTAAGAAGCTTTAAAATCCTGTTACCGGACAAATGGTCGGAATGAGGAACGTCTGAAGTTTATACGCAACCCTATTCCGACCGCTTTTATTTACTTTATAATTCTTTTAAATTAATTAAAAAAGTGGTTATTACTTTGTAATTATGATAAGGATATATAAATGCATACAAGCAACTATTAAAATATTGTCAGCTCAGTTTATATCCGCTGAAAAATCGATAATCTTGAAACTCCTTTTTTATCTTTTTTTACACTCGCGAAACCATCGAAACGCACCGTTGCGTAGTTTTGACTCATTTGACAAAAAACACGTTAAGATTTTAGAATGATTTTTTGACAGTCGGCGTATCAATATTAAAGGAATGAAATGCATTCACTTTCGTAAGCCTTGCGCGATGAATTGATGGACTTTTATAGAGTTTTTTAAAACGGTCGGATACATGAACCCGGTCGGCGACTGGTGCATTTACGTTAGCTAAATTTATTCCATAGTTAGTTCTATGAACTTGTTCTTCCAATATACGATTCAGTCTTAAATTTGTTGTGGAAATAATTTAGAAATTTCTTGACATTTGATTTTATCAGCACAAATATTATAAACAAATGATAAGGAACTATATGTACGCTTATCTTTTAAAGACTGCAACCGATTTTTATGTCTTGCATCATAAGATGGAATACCATCCGGCCAGCGCAATTTATATAATGCAATTATAGAAAAACGTTTTTGTATTTTTTCACCCAATTTGAATGCTCAGCATAAAATGGATCCGAAATAATAAAGTAGTACTCTAAAATATTGCTAACCATAGAAACATAAAGATCTTTCACTGTGATTGCGTCCCTGAAACTGTCCGAATTTCTTTTTGTAAAACCTAAAATTGCATTAGCTTTTGATGCAATATGATCATAGTGAGGTTTGATGTTAAATTTGGCGTCAAAAGTCACACATAGGGCTTTATTTTCTTGCTTCCCCAATGTGCACAAAACCGTATTCGGATCCGTAGCAGATCCGAAACAGACTTCATATAAGGATCCCGTTTCGGATTCTTTTTCGTATGAAATTCCGCTCAAAAAACCGGAATCCGCTTTATCGGATCCGTAACGGATCCGAAACGGACGACATATACGGATCCGTTTCGGATATGTTTTTCGTAAATTAAACGTATCCGTTACGTATCCGTTACGTATCCGTTACGTATCCGTTACGGATCCGTTTCGGATACGTTTTTCGTAAATTAAACGTATCCGTTACGTATCCGTTACGTATCCGTTTTTTCATATAAAACGGATCCGTTTCGTATTTTTTTCGTATGAAATTCCGCTCAGAAAACTGGAATCCGCTTTGTCGGATCCGTAACGGATCCGAAACGGACGTCAAATACGTATCCGTTTCGGATTCTTTTTCGTATGAAATTCCGCTCAAAAATACGGAATCCGCTTTGTCGGATCCGTAACGGATCCGAAAAGGACGTCGAATTCGGATCCGTTCCGGATTACGTTGGTTAAAATGAGCATCTTTGAAAAGTGGCATGGCACAGGACGCAGGTGCAATTCTGATCGGTAACAGGTAAAAAAAAATTAAATTCCTTATTGTTTTCTAGTCATATTTACTTAATAAAATTAACAATAAATTAAATAGCATTAAAGAAATAGATGGAAAATAATAAGTAAGCTAAAAAAAAACAGATTTGGGAAAGAATAAAGAAAAATTTTACGAAAAACGAATCTGAAACGGATCCGTATATGACGTCCGTTTTGGATCCGTTATGGATCCGATAAAGCGGATTCCGGTTTTTTGAGCGGAATTTCATACGAAAAAGAATCCAAAACGGAATCCGGAACGGATCCGTATATGAAGTCTGTTTCGGACAAAGCGGACGATCTTTCCGTTTTTTCGATAGGAATTTCATCCGACAACGGATCCGAAACGGAATGCGTTTCGGATAAATAATCCGAGGGATCGGATCTGTAACGGATCCGAAACGGATCTGTTTGGCACATTGGGTCCTTACTAGAATACAGTTATTCATCGATTATTCGAAAAGCATAGGTGTGACACACTTAGTGATTGACAACACAACATTTGTTAAAATTTAATTTAAGATTAGTGGTTGAACATCACTGAACAAAAAGTAACAATAATTCTGTAACATATGACAACTTGAAATATTAAAGACTTTAATAAACAATTTGAATTCATCTGCAAACATCAAACACTTGGAATACTTGAAAATATTTGATAATTCATTAATAAAAACTAAAAGCAAAAGCGGATCGCAGTGTGTACATTGCGGAATACCGGAAGACGCATTAATTGCAATTTCCGAGACAGTGGAATCAATTTTATCAAAAAGTTTACGATTAATCAGATAACTTTTAAAAAATTTTATAAACAAATCAGACAAGACCATATTTCCTTAATTGAAATATAAATATTGACTGATCAACTTTGTCGAAAGCTTTCTAAAAGTCAGTACAGACAACATCCAACTGACTATGATCCACCACAGCCCGTACAATGTGGTTCGAAATCACTGCCAAATTAGTACTTGTAGATTTTCCCGTGTTGGCAAACAATCAAGGAATTTACCATACTAAAAATAGGAATTTAAAAGATGAGTTATGGGTTTTTTAATATTACTCACACAGTTTTTAAAAAATTTTGACGGCAAACTATTATTATCTTGCTTAAAACACTTTAATCCTAAAATACAATTAGAAACACAGTAGTATTACCAATTCATATGCTCCGGTTCTAAAACTAAATGCTTTAAGTTTTACCGAAAAAAAAAAAACATTTCTAGATACGAAAATGTGTTTATTTGGAAATTTGAGATAAAAAAGCTGTCCACGTGAAACTTGATGCCTCTTGTTCAGAGACATTACTGTCTTTACACTTTCGAAGAAGGAAATATGACAGTCTTAATTTTCTTACCAAGAAAATTCAAGCGACAGACATATTATAATTAATACCGATTTCTGATTACATTTTTTTAATTATTTTTCGTAGAATCCTTACGCCCTTGAGGCATCTAAAGTATACCTGTGTCCTTCTGGTCTTCTAATCGGGTTAGCATTTCAGAGAAATAAAATGTCTGTTCTTTTTGAGTGCGATAATTTAACATTTCATTGCGTTCATCAGTTGAAGTGTTATTTTTTAGTCGATATTCTATACTGAATTTGGTGCGTCACTAGATCGGGTCATTAAACACGACTAGCTATTTTGGTACCATTTATATGCACGCTGGAATGAAAGCAAAACAGAATACGAAGTGTTGTTTCTAATTGTCTAAAGCAGCGATGGGCAAGTACAGGCAATTTCCGCCCTCATGGCCCGAACCGTTATTCGGCCCACAAGCAACTAAAAAACAATTCGCAGAATCTTAACGCTATAGACGCAAAGCGTTGACTTGAGTTCAAACGAAAACAAAAATGATGTTGCTGTTGAGCCCTTTTGCTAGATTACCATGCCCACCACTCGCCTAAAGCTTCAAAAAAAGCTTTAAGTTCCGATGGAAAATGTGATTTGTGTGATTAAGAAGTTTTTTTAGATGCGAATGCCTACTACTTTTTCTTTCAAAATTACTTCATGGATCCAAATTAAGTTTTTAATCTAATAATTAGGACTTTTAAGTTGGACAATTTATCTCAAATCTCAATAGCTAAAACAGATACTGCTATGAAAATTGGTATACATGTAGGAAGAAAACTTCATTGAAATTGTCTGACGTGAAACCTATCAAATTTCAAAACAATATATTTTGCAGTTTTCGTATTCTTCAGCATTTAAAATTGAATCCTTGGAAGTCAACTAACGAAAATAGTTTTCAGAAAAGTATTTTTAACTCATCTTATTACCATACAAGCTGTTCCCGCGGCTTTGCCCGCTAACTATCCGTTGTACAATCTCGGTTATGTTTCACGCAGTCTTTACTGCGTGAATGCACCAAATATCACAACTTGGTTATACCAGCGAAGAATGTAAATTTAAGTATTTTTCTTGTATGGGAGGTAGCTTGGAACATTGGGGCGTGCCACGCCCCCTTATCTAATCCCGTCCAGTTTTGCGAGGAGCATGGCGTTGACCTTTTTACCCTATCACAAAATTTTAAGACTCTAGCTATCATAGGTGTGGTGACTTAATATCACCACATATAAATAAAACACTATACACAAAACAACTCCTCTAAAATAAATAATATTTAAGTTTATGTTGTAAGTTTTAAAATTCTAAAATTTGTTTCATATTAAAAAAATTTATTTCATTTGAAAATTATTACTCAAACCAAATAGACTAAAATAAAATTTCTAAAATAAAATTTGTAAATCTAGTAAAAATAAAATATAATATCAACTACTTCATAGGTACGTAGATAAAAGGTTTGAAGTATTTTTGCTGCATCGACGGTGCCACGCCCCTGATTTTTATTAATTCTATTCTATTAGTAGAAGAATTTTTAGAATCGGAGATTAGTTCCAGAGATTACCCTCTACATACAAAAATAAATAATGGTATAGATAATCTCCTCGAATTTCATTCAAATCAATGAAGCCACTTTGAAAACAAAATAAAGAAGTATGCAAAACTGATCTTTTCATTCGGGACTCAAAACTTCGTTTTCGTGGCATTTTTGTCACATTCAAGCCAACCGTTTATTAGAATAATCGCTTCTGTTCAGAAGGTAAAATTTTGCACTACGGTTGTAAATCAGTTTTTGGCAATCGTCTGTTAATGAAACCAGTAATGCTTTAATTGTAAAGTTAAAAATAATTTCCCTAAACTTTATCTCGGAAAGAAGGAGCTTTTAAGGTCACAGTATCAGTCTTCTAGCAGGGACTTCCTTTAAATTCAATGGTCAATCTAATTGTTTACCACCTCGTTCATAATTATTAACGAAAATTCTTAAGGCCTGTTTTTTCTGTATAATAAAATGATTGCAATGAAATATACTGAAAGTAGTTCTCAAAGCAGTGATTTTGTATTAAAAATAAGGCGTACAATGACATATTCACTACAGTTTTTAGTAAGAAATTAAGACCTATGTCGGACCATATGTTTTTAAGAAAACGTTCATATTATAGTGCTTGCCAGAGAGCTGATGTAGTAGTATAGGCATTGATCCCTAAATTATCAGGCCTAACAATCAATCTGTGAAAATACTATAAGACAGATGAATATTTTTACTTTAAGATGCCGCTCAAATGTTTGTGAGCTTAGCGAACATTCGACGTACATTATTTTGAAGACAAATTCTACAAAATAAAAAAATTATGTAAAAATTATCTTTTGCTAACTTATAAAAAACTGATACGAGTTTATTATTGTAACAAACTTTACGCGTCACCCCATACATATAATTTGACCGAGTGACTTCCTAATGTATTATTAAGTTGGAATAATGAATGCAACTTAATTAACATTCTTCGTAACGTTAAGAACTCGTCGTTGATTTTTAGCACACAATTTGTCGTTACAACATTTAAAGAACATTAAAATTAATTTGAATTAATTTTTCAAATTACAACTCTCCAAGGATTGCACACACAGCACTTCGCAGCAAAGATATGGAGACATACTGTCAGACAAATTTACGTACGACTATATGAACGCATTTATTTTCATTTAATTAAACATTCCAACTTTTAATCCTTATCTAATGACTCAAAGACCTTGCTTCATAAATCATGATGAATAACAACAAAGTGTTTAGATTTTTGAGACACAGACACGCACACATGTGTTATTCATAGAAAGTAACACTAACAACTGCTCGAATACTTGTAGATACAAATATTCTCAATTGGAAAATTGTAATTTAAGATTACAAGTTTTTAAAGGATTCCATAAAATTATCGTGAGGGCTCCATATAGCTTCTAAGGAACTTTAAAACTACAGGTGTATGCTGCTCAGTACAGCGTAACACTTTTATAAGAAATTTCAATATCATGTGTCCGTTTTGCACTTTCAGGTCAGGAAGGACGATATATTTTCAGCACGCTCTGAGCTATTGGGTATTTTCATAGCTCTCATAATATCACTTTCAGTGCCTAAATGCAATTGTTTCTTGAATTTGAATTGCATTGTGTTAAAGTTGAAGTCATACGATACGCGCCACATGATTGAAACTTTGATCTTTTGCATATTTTTCAAAAATTTGGAAGGATTTATTGATTTTGTTAAAACACCTTCTATAAATTGCAATCTGCCAAATGATATCGGCAAGTGAGAACATCTAAATTTTAATGTAATAACTTAGTTGCGAAAGTAAAATGCAAATAATTGATAAAATTCTAATAAATGAATCGGTCATATTCATAAAGTTTTTCTGCCAATTCTGAAACTTTGCGAAATATTATGAAATCCTTCTCCAACCGACAATATTTAGTTTAAATTGCAGCAATATTTTACCATGAGAAAAAATGAAATCGATTTGGGTATTTATGAGAACCAGTGAAGTGAATCAGTGAGTGATCAGTCTTTTTTATTAAGCATAGACATTTTTTGTGATGGCAAAGACTCTCGATAATAATACTTATGTTAGTTCTATCAAAAAATAGCATCATAAAACTTTTTTGGTTTAGTCATGACCACAATAGATCATGAATAATATTGATAGAGTCAAAAAGTTTACGCAACCAAATTTCGTATGAACGCTAGGAATAGTACGATCAAGCGCTGAACAAAAATTGGGTCAATTTCGATAAGAGAAAATGGCACTTCAAATAAAGGCAACATCTTCAAATTTTTTTCTTTATACAAAGATTAGTCAGATTTGTTTATAATTAAATTGACTCTTATTGCGATATTGCAATATGTGAAATTTGAAAATGTTATTAAGTTATTGGTAAATAAAATATATCTTGCCTCAATAAGGAAATTTTTTAATCTTTTATTCGTTTTTATATAATGTTGTCACCATACACAGAGAATAAGGTAACATTTCTCAAAATTGGTTGAAATTTTCAAGAAAAATTACATATCAAATGTTATATTCAAAAAATCCAATATAAAAAATATTAAAGTTTAGATATTTTCAGTAAAACACATGAGCTTTAAGCCGATCCTTAGACAATTAGTCGTTATCGGATTGCACTAAATTATATAAAATAAATATAGCGCACTGTGTATATAAAACTCTCAACTTTTGTTTTACAAGTCAGTTATGCCAATTTTTTTGTTTTATTGTGATTTAAATTATTAGTACTAGATAGAATTGCTCTCTTCTCTTATGAACAAGTTCTCAAAACTTTAACATCCCTATATTATCTGCTAAGCAAAATAGAAATATCAGTCTGATTGTTTAAATCGGTTCACTTCTTTATAGAGAAATTATTCACTTCTTGAAATTATGACATGAATTGTTCTTCAAGAGCGTGTGAGCTATAGTAATGCCTCTAATATAGATTATTTTCCCTAGAAATGGGTTAACTTTTCAGTATTTGCGAATAACCAAACGACGTTCAATCATGTGGAAGCCAACGTTCGTCGTATTATTTTTGAGTTTCAAAGAATTGGGAAAAAATTTAACATCCAGACTGTGCTTTTATGGCCATTCGCGACACTTTTATGCCCAAATGATTTTTAAATTTTCAAATGCTTATGGCATTTGAGACTACGACACTGTAAGAAATACCAACAGATCGTCTATGGTTTTTAATGCCCCATAACAATTCAATTGAATTTTTGTTACGTGGCCAATGGGGATGCTTTTGTTAAATATCGTCGAGATTATGATTTGGCATGACTAATTAGGGGTCGTTCGAAAAAATACTGGTATTACTCGTACTATAAAAGTTACTTAACTTTGTAGCTGAATTTTAATGAGATGATTTTAGTCTTTGACTATGTTTTCTGTAACGCTATTGATTTGTTTAAGTAATTTTTTCCAATTATGCTTCAAGGGAAGATTACCAAAAGCACAAATCCCTCTATGATATATGGGTCATTCCATCTATATGGGTCATTCCATCTATAATGTTCCTGAAATAAGGTAAACAAAAATGAATGAAATTTTCAGAGATAATACTCCTGAATGTTCTGAAAATTTTGACCTTAAAAAGGCTGAAATCAATTCAAATTTTATTCTCTCGCTTTCATTCTCAATGTTTCAATTTACATTGCAAATCATAAATCTTAACTTTAAATGCTTGTAAAATCAAACAGGGTGAAAAAACATGGATAAAATTTTCAGGGATGGTACTCCTATATGTTCTGAAAATTTTGAGCCTAAAAAAGTTGAAATCGATGATGGAGATTTGGGAAATTGATGTTTTCTTGAAAGGTAAACTTTTTTATCTCTTACCACATAGAAACCGTTCAGGCCTTCATTTATTCAGATTTGCAGTTTTTTCGTCATCTACTAGTACACAACTACCTAAAAATAATATAAAAGCGAATTTAGATTGTGTTGGTTTGTTTATATTCATCAATGAATTTTTTTGTTTTACTTACGAGTTTTTTTTAACACAATTTGAAACTTTTTTTTAAGCAATAATACTGGTTAAAAAAATTTTATCTAATTTTTTTATATCTTCTACATGATAGACAAATCACTGAAAAAAGTTTCAGCCTAATTAGAAAACATGAGGGTAATGTTAGGCCCATTATAGAAGGAATGACCCATATGTATTAGATTTTCGGAATTGAAACTTTTTTTTAGTATGACACTTCACTTGTCATAGTTGGTTCAGTACGTGGTCACTTTGGTAACGCCAAGGGGCTTCCAGAAGGAAACTCACGATTTCGTATGAAACAAAAGGAAAATTTTTATTTCTTTGGTTTCCAAACGCTGCTGATACTGAATTGAAAATAACTTTTCATTAAGATCAGAGTTCTATGGCTAAATTAAAGTTAAAGGTTTTTAAAAAATTGATTATTGGAACTGAGTATCATATTTGAATATGATTCATAATTTCATATACAACATCAGCCATTGTTAAAATTAGCTATAAAATGGAGAATTTTCATTAAAATCGCTGAAGAATTTTTTGGCAAGAGTTTGCCAGCAAAGCGGTGGTTGCATTTGTCTGCCATTTCGTTCTATACTTAATAGCAATAGATATTTGTTTCGTACAATGAAATAAAATTATTGTCATTTTTCGAACATGACAATGTTGCTATAGTTTTATTCATTAAAGACTAAATTTCCAATTGGGTTTGTATCCGAAGTCACGTACATACATACCAACATATGCAGAGATTCTTAATTGATAATGGACTTAATTTTAACGTAAGTCATTCAGTTAAAGTCCCATTGACGCTGACCTCTTTGTCTTGCAGAAATTGTCTTGCAAAATCGCGTTCAAGTTATACCATGCGAAAACAAAAATAGCAAAATGTATAACAAGATCTATTTCAAGTGACCTTGGTAAACTTTTTTTTCGCCAAACTTTCAGGGTATGTTCGGAAAGCTTTTGAGTACTAGTAATTAAAATCTGCGCCGTTGTGCCTGTATGAAAACTTCTCAGATACATATCTGTGGTGATATTTGATGACAAGGCGAAACAGTATAAGTCATATGAATATACCCTAAACTTAGGATGTTTTGACTTGCGATCATAGATCGACTTTAGCTGTTATTCCTTGTGGGCACAGATTTGTTTTGCGACAAAAAATGGCTTACATGTTAACTTGAAATAAATTGCGCTACATACATACAGTAGAATCTCGCTAATCCGGATTAATTAGAAGCGGCCGCAATTCGGATTATGCGGAGATGCGGATTACCAATGGCATATTAAAATTATAAAAGAAAAACCTTTATAAATGCTTATTCATTTATTATAGCAAATGATAGTAATGTAGGTATTTCAAAAAAAAGAAAAACAATCCCTTCAAGATAACGTTAGAAATAAAAATAAGGTAATGGATGGTTTAAGAAAATCGGTTGCTTCTGTTTGGCGAACGCACTGTTGCTTAGCTTCCATTCCACGCTGCCGTAGCGTTCTAAGAATGATCAAACTCTTCAATTGAACTATAGTTTCCTCCGCTCATTATATACGACCTTTTTGATGCCATTTTGATGAACAACGGACTAAAACCATTCTTTTGTTGCATTTCGCACATATTCCGTAATTCCCCGTTCTACAAGAATGAAATAAAGTGCACGCAGAAACAGGCGAAATATATGTATGTACTGTGTTCAAGAATATATGGGAATTCCCCGTGCTACGTGCTAATGCACGGCAAAAAAGTGTAATGTCATAGTTCAATATTGTGGGAAGTGTAAAATAGGCGGAATAAAATGAATAAACGAACATAAAATAATGCGTGTGAATATAACTATACGTGTTTCATTTCACTGTATTGTTGATTATTGCACGATATAACATATGATCCGTATTAGCGAAACTATGGTCGGTCCGTGTTACAAGGGACATAAGGGAAGTTTTTACTTTTATCACCCTGTCCGGATTACAGAAGGATCCGGTTGAGGCCATATCTCGATAAGCGAGATTCTACTGTATGTTACATATGTACATATAAATGTAAAGTCTTAACTTCAATGATATAAATGATTTAGTTTAGTCAAAAAGACAAAGACTTAATAAATGTTATACCAAACCATTAAAATTTTCATGAAATCTTTATGATAAACTCTTAACACAGTGCATATAGCTTTAATGAATAAAAGATTAATGAAGTTTTTGTAATATGTAAAATTTAAAAAAAAAAAAGTTACATGAAAAGAAAAATCCTGACAAATTGCGTTCAGCTGGGAAATTTTCTTTGAAATAAATTAGCAATTTATCATTGAGTTTAGTACGTACATATAGTACATATGTACAAGTAATATATCTATGTATTATATGTATATTTGAATTTTAGATGATAACATTCATGTGTTGTGTATGTACAGGTGTCTGAATAATCCCAGCAAACATTTTTTACTCTGTTACTATCGTACAGCGTTAGCTTACTCAAACTTTTCGAGTGTTGAGATTCGCATATAAATCATTAGAAAAAGCCATAGAATGGTTGCTTAATTTTATAGTGGATATTTTGTAACATGGTTGTTTTAACGTTTTAATTATATCTGATGTTATAGTATTAACAAGGCAAGTAACAAAGTTAGTGAGCATCGAATCATATGAAGCTTACTAAATACCTACAAAAAAATTTATTTAATTTAGTCTACCAGAAAAGTTCTTAATGCACCGCCCCACAGTGGATGGGTTTGTATGGCACGGCTGGCACAAATAGTAATAAAGGGCAATGAAAAGACGAAAAATAATCCTTCCCTTTAATAATTTTATCAAGGGAGCTAAAATTATTGTAAAACGTTGCAAAATGTGAAGAAATAAGAATCAAACCTCCGTCAAAGTTGCAATAGAAAAATAATAATATAAAAAAAACTTTCAAAAAAGCAGCTGATACTTTGGCTTTTGGCTAAACATACTTTTTCACATTATGTATAAAAAAATTTCCGAGATCCCGGGATGCGTTTTTCGTCAAAGTTTGCAAATTTTTCACTCTTGTCATTTTTCATTCCAATTTTTGAAAAATCTGTACAATTTATATAAAGGCGATAAAAGAAAAATAAGTTGATTTTTATGAAGTCATAACATGGTACTTTTCGCCAATTGCTTTTAGAGAAAGTATCATAGAACATTTTTCACTGAACTCAATACAAATCTAATTTTTTTTTCATTCCCTATGTATTTGCTGAAGATTATCTTGAAACATTTTTTAATCCCTAGCACTTTAATTGCTTCCTATTTATGGTCACAATATTCCACTGTGCACCCGGAAGATGCAGTAATCAATTATCGTTCGAATGTTGACTGGGCTCACACGCAGTGTAAACTCAAAGTTATAGATACAAACACACACGTGCACACATTTAAATTATGACAACATCTTAATAACATTTCAAATCTCATCTCTTGAGTCGTCGCCAGCTTTTTTTATCTTTTCTCTGGCGAATATGTAAATAGGACAAAAACAACAACAGTTTTGTAAAATTACGATACAATAACAACAAAATATACAATGACAATAACAACACAAGAATCAAACAAGGACAACAACAACTTATACAAGCATAACTACAAAAACAAATCTTATAAACAGGGGACGACTTCAATGATGTCGAAAAAATATCGATATTTTAAATACCCTATTTGGCAAAACCCACTTTAAGTCAAAATTAAGCTATGGCAAATAGTGGATTAAGTCAAGATGAATTCATTTCATTTTTAAGCGATATTTAAGCCAAAGTAAATATAAAAACTTGCCCAAAAACGAAGCCAAATTTTCACCATAAACTAAGTTAGAAAGCTAAATTGTATTGTGTAAGGAGGTAAGAAGTAGATGTTAAGTCACTGTGACACATCCTTGAACATTTGAACAACTTAGTTAGCTTAGACTTCAATAAAAAAGAAGCTATCATTTTGCGAAACCTCCGCTTACAATGCAAGAGCGGTAGCAGAATAGGTGTGCTGCTGACTCTCCCCCTCATATTCCTTCTATTCTATGGCATGTACTAGGCTTTAGTACAAAAGATACTTTTCAACCGCTTACTACCCAGGTAGGAACCTAACCTATGTAGGAGCAGTTCTTGCCGAGGCTTAGCAGTTGCTTTGATCTCTTACCGAAAGCTAATGCTGTGTGAGATCAGCAAATTTTTAGTCGACAACTCAAAAGATTTACAAAAAAAATGTAAAGAAGATAAAAATGTAGATCTTTTGGCGCACTGTGCTTAAATTATGCTATGATTCTTAACAGGTCAATGAAAAAAGCAAAACATAGAATTTTTAAGCGTCTGCAAAGAAAACTTACTGATGATACCGTGTAGAAGCGGTAGAACTATTCTATAAGGCATTTTTTTGTGTTTTTGCACTGAAAAGTACTGAACAGGAAGCCGTGAAAGAAAGTATAGATGATATTTATTTCGTTCCAAACGCGTTTTTGTTTAGATTTTCGACAAAGTTGTGTAATTCTTGATAAGAGGTACGTAGAAGGATGATGGAAACCGCATGTAGAAGTTGAAGGGTTTGCTGTTCGATAGAAATTAGCCAAACCCATATGAAATAGAAAATTAAGGTCAAAGACACCCATGCAGCAAAGTCCGACTTTAAGCGTACTTTGTCAGTCGGATTTAGTTAGAACTTGTTACAATTTTAGTCGGAGCAGTCGGATTTGCTTTATTACATATTACATATCTGGTCTTTGAAGCATAATTACATATTCCGACTTCTTTAAGACCACGCAAGGTCGTCGGCGTACGACTAGTTGATTTTAGTCGCATTCTGACGTCGTTTGAAATTGGTCATTTGGCCAACGATATCTTATCTAGTCGTTGAATGACTTCCAAAACAAGTCGGAGTGCGACTATTTATTTTATCGTGTACGACCAACAATGGTATTGCATATATCGTTGGAAAGGTAGCTTTAGCTGGTACTTTAATAATTGTGAAAGCATCGCATCATTAGCCATATTGGGTGAACCCTACAGTCAGAGTTTTTTTTAAATGATATATATTTTGTGGAAAATTTTCAAGAGCAAACTAAAAACTTATAAAGTGAATTCTAAAAAAAACTTTCCAACAATTTAATTAATGTTTTTCTTATGGTAGAAATTATTTTCATATACAAAATGTTTGAAATCCTTATAGTTTGAGCTCTAAAAACGTTATAAAGTGGAACAGATCTAAAACTGAATTTTTCAAGACACTTCACCCTTAATACCTTTAAAAACTAATGACTTAAATGCATTTGGAAAAGATTCTTTCAAAACATCCTTTATTTCACTAGAACACTAAACTACAGCGAGAGAGAGGTATCAAAATATTTAATGAGTTTCTTTGCTTTTGGTGACATCCTTAAGGAACTTGGAAAGAGGCGCCATATCAAAGTGTCATCTTTTGCCTTTTTCATTTTCATTCCATTTTCTAGCATTTAATACCATGCACATGATTATTTATTTCGTGTTATTTATCACGTTGTTTAAATTATTCCCTTTGTTTCTTTGCTGTGATATGCCATACACATACGTTAGCGTATTTACACTATGGTATGTGGAAGCGTTTGTACGAGTGTATGTATTTGTGCCAGAAGAAGAAGAAAATACGAAAATGTTTGAAAACGTAATAAAAAAGTAATTTCTCTTATTTTATTATGCGTGTTTCGAAGAAAAAAACAAAACAAAACCCACGCTATGCCACGCCCCAAGTGTTGAATTTTGAGTACTGAACCAAAACGATATCCGTTGTTCTTGGCAAATGTTAAACGAGGTCAAGGCTTTAGTTGTTGTTCTTTTATAGCTGCTGTTGTTATCAACGCTTTGTTTATAGGTGTTGACCCATCTGAGAATTAAAATACAAATGATCTTAAGTTCAGCCGTGTCGCAAGAAACCTTACGTTAATGTCTACTGGGATAACGTGCGTGTGAAAGTACGTATTCGGCGGCTTTTCTTTACTCACGCATCATAAGTCAGAGACGCCTAGCTTTGGACACAATAAAGGATTTATGTGTCCGCTTCTTTCTTTTGCCATGATGTACAAATCTGTAGTCATTGTGATGACAAACAAAAAACACAATCCTTCACCAAAAAAAAAAACTTCAGCATGGATATTATTTTTATTGTTCTGCTTTATTTTTCCACGTGACTTTGACCTTTGAAAATATGTTAGCCATTTATTGATTGATGTATCGGCACCTCGGGTTGAACTCTTATCTGCGACTTTATTAACCATATGGAAAGAGCAAAAAATCAAACGTCTTTTTAGATAAAAGGCAAAAAATAAAATTTTTGTTATGGGCATTCTTGGTCTGAAATTCTTTTCAACGCATCAAATTATTTATTAACTAACTTTTGTATGGAGTTGACAAAACTCCCCCGGCAATTTAAAGCATTTGAAAGACATTGATATCGAGAATCAAAATTAAAAGTTTAAAAATTGAAAGAAATCAATGCCTCACATCTCTCAAATGATAAATTTTTTAGTTGAAGAAAAGGCAAAATTTAACAGTCTGTACCCAGATCAGCATTTGAAATTGAGTTTGACGTAGAGCTATTTAATAAAAAAATGTTTTGAGTCGAAAAAAAACTATTAATTTTGATGGATTAGAGTTAAGCAATGGTTTCTTACCTTAAAGGCATCAGTGGAAAAAAGTTTGCCCGACTTACGACATCTTTAAGTTTCTTATAAAAAACAGTAATGGTATTCATCTAAGCGCGCAGGCTTGCACAAATGTGCAAATAGGCAACTTTGTGCGATGTATTTCATGAACGCCCTTTGAAATATTTTGTGTATATATAATATGAATATATTATATTCATTTATTGTTATCAGTAAAAATTATAAATCCAAATTGCATCCATCATCATTATTGGGTCAGAAAAGTACAAAATTCTGGTTTTCAAAATATTATGAATACAAGTAATAGCAGTTTCGATGAAGAAGACTTCTACTCGGGTAGTGATGACGACCATATTGCCGAAGATGGAAGTGTTTCATCCGATATTGAATTTGATGAAGGAAGTAACTTGTTTGCAGATTTACCACAACGTGCTTAAGATGTGCAGCAGTGTAATAAGAAACACAAAAGATTCCATCTATTGGTAAATATGGTCTAAATCACATCACTAAGGGCGACTCTGGTCCTTGGAAAAGACCAAAAGGATCTAAAACGATACTTTCCAGGGTCCAGAGTCATCCTTAGTGATGCACAGGAGCCATCCTCAGCCATGCTCTATCGATCGGAACAAAAAAAAAAATTTTAAAATGGGTAGAAAACGGTCATATTTTTTCCAAAATATAGAAAAAAGAAAAGATATTAAAATCAAATTATGACACATATGATACATTTTGTACCGCTTTTCAGTGTGGATTTCAAAAAAATTAAATAAATTATGTAGGTAATATCAAAATTTGGTTTTTGGCAATCTATTACTATTATTTAAATAAAAGTGTAAAAGTATATAAGTGATGCTATAATCAAAGCAGGATTCCCATACCTATTGCAATATGCTATATGTGGTTGTAAAGCGGCTTTATTCTCCTTTAAAATAAACAAAAAAGTTATTGAAAATACATTCAAAAATGTCAGAGTCTTAAGTTTTTAAATATATGTACACATCTATCAAAAAACGATTTTTAGCGGTTAAATGAAATGAAAGAATTTTGTATGTGAATTTATTACCAACTTAGATTTTAAAAAAATTTTCAATATGAAAATGTTTTTTTTTTTTTTTTTAAATATTAAGTGAGGCTTAGTAATTTTAAATAATAAGACAAAATAAACTGATTTTGAGATTTTTTCATTTGATTAACTTTAAGCATTTTTAAAATTTCAGCTTTTGGTTCACAATTCACAAAAATTCAAGCATTACTCTAGAGAAAAATTATTTTTATGTATAAATTTATATTTTTGAGTTGTCTTTTTAAACTAAATTTTTTTACTAACTTAGAAAGTTAATCTTATCCAAGCCAATCTATTTCTAGTCAATTTAATTTTTCTTCAGCATAATTTAAGGTCTTTTAGTGATTTCTTATTAGAGCAATCTGTGGTGCAACCTTTAGAATGTTTTGTCAACTCCTTGATCGGACCTAAAGATTTGGCTCAGCAAAGCCAGCAGTCCAAGTATAATTACGATGTTTTCACCATTTCCTATTAAATGTTTCTGATCGCAAAATTGATTTGGTCAATGATAAATTGAAATTGCACTTCCCCCGCTGAATATCAGGATTGATTTGCTCAAAGAATTCTTACAATGGGGTCTCAGATTTGTTTGCAAAAGTATGGTTCATAAAAATTATAACTACACAGTAATGCTAACAATAACGATATCTACGATCTTAAGACCCAGTTGATTGAAAAAAAAGTTTCGACCCACCTCAGTGTACATAAAACACCGAACAACACACAAAAAGATGATTTTAAAATAGTTTTACCACTCAGATTGAGTGCAAAGTTGACTTTCGTATGGTCAACACATTGATGTTCAAAATGACGATATCTACGCTGTAAGAACCGAGCCGATTGAAGAAAAAGATAAAAAATTCGACCCACTCTATTACATATTGTTCAAACTTCCTAAAATAAGGAAAACTACAAAAGAACAATACATTTCTACTGTTAACTTAATTTCGGGGTAATAATTGCAATTAATATAATTTACTTTTTAAGAAGCTTTTTACTAGATTTAAGGCTTCAAGCTAAATAGCTAAAGAAGCTAATAGCTGTTGTAGCTGAACTCTATTATTATTATTATTATTATTATTATTATTATTATTATTATTATTATTATTATTATTATTATTATTATTATTATTATTATTATTATTATTATTATTATTATTATTATTATTATTATTATTATTATTATTATTATTATTATTATTATTATTATTATTATTATTATTATTATTATTATTATTATTATTATTATTATTATTATTATTATTATTATTATTATTATTATTATTATTATTATTATTATTATTATTATTATTATTATTATTATTATTATTATTATTATTATTATTATTATTATTATTATTATTATTATTATTATTATTATTATTATTATTATTATTATTATTATTATTATTATTATTATTATTATTATTATTATTATTATTATTATTATTATTATTATTATTATTATTATTATTATTATTATTATTATTATTATTATTATTATTATTATTATTATTATTATTATTATTATTATTATTATTATTATTATTATTATTATTATTATTATTATTATTATTATTATTATTATTATTATTATTATTATT